>CM049594.1:14588998-14668717 GCA_026979955.1 Megalurothrips usitatus
TTCTTAAATAATTTTCACATGTGTCCTAAATTATGAATCCGCCGGTTGGGTAAAGTCAGTATGCGCCATGCGCCTGTCGTGGAAGGGCGGATCAGTGACGCGAGTGGGTTACGCTCGGTTAGGTTAGGTTAGTAGGGGCCTGAGTAGGCTAGGCTCGGGCAGATAAGGGTAGGTTAGGACTGGTTGAGCGGCATTGATAAGAAAAAGCTTATGTAAGATACGTTCGGAAGGCAGAACATGAGCGTGGTTGCGACCGTGCGGAGAGAGTGACGCCCGCAGGGCGTCTTACTGACTTGCCCCGCAGGATCGTACTCGTCAAGTGGCAGCCGCCGGCAGGCCAAGGTAGGCGTCCGCCAGGCGTGGAGTGGCGGAACAGTAATTCGCGTTGAGCGAAGCCTGTTACGCCACGACGCGATCTGGCGTACGCCTACCTTGTTATTCGTGGATTGATAGTGCCATGGTCCACTTGGGTGTCGTTGGGAAGAAGATCCCTGATATGCGAGGGAAGCACAAACAGAAACAAGATAGACTCACTGGAAACTCACGGTACCGCAAGGCAGTAATTGTCTGAGGGAAAGCAAAGCCCTTACCGACTAGGTCAAAAATGTTTTGTCTGCCTGTCGGTCGGTCTGTCTGTCTGTCGGTCTGTCTGTCTGTCTGTTTGTTTGTCCGCGCGATTTCTCGAGAACGGTTAGACGTAGAAAGCTCAAATTTAGACCACATCTTTCTTGCATCATACCAGAGTCAACCTACCTTCAGGGGCACCGCAGCTTAAGCGGTTTCTGAGATAATATTTACAAGTTGTCTAAAATTTAAAATCCGCCGGTTGGGTGAGGTCAGTATGCGCCATGCGTCTGTCAGGAAGGGCCGATCAGTGACTCGAGGGGGTTACGCTCGGTTAGGTTAGTGGGGGCCTGGGTATGTTGGGCGCGGGCACGTGAGGTTAGGTTAGGACTGGTTGAGTAGCATTAATAACGAAAGGGTGACGCAAGATACGTTCAGAAGTAAGAATATGAGCGCGGTTGCGACCGTGCGGAAAGAGTGACGCCTGCAGGGCGTCCTACCGTCTGGCCCCGCAGGGTCCTTCTCGTCAGATGATAGCCGCCGGCAGGCCAAGGTACGCGTGCGCCAGGCGTGGAGTGGCAGAACAGTGATTCGCGGTGAGCGAAGCCTGTTACGCCGCGACGCGGTCTGGCGTACGCCTGCCTACCTTGTTTAATGGGTTCTTGATGGACCAACCGCCATTTCTGTAGCAATGTTGTGCTATGGTTTTCACTGTATGAAACATGATGGATGATGGAGCCAGTTCAGTAAGGCAACCATCAATATTAGATGTGCAATTTGATATTGTCAGCGTCATAGCAGGCTTACTTGTGTGATAAGACAATGGGATTTAAGAGTGATTGCTGTGTGTTTCTATGTGGCATTGTTTAATGTTTCATAATTAAATGAATTTTTTTCTTTCTGGTGTGTGTACATAAACATGAATTACGTAGCATAAGTGATTTAAGTGTATGCCATGTATTCATTTAATTCATGTTTTTTGTTGTGGAAGGTAGGACAAGTGAGGCTTCCCGTTTAAACATTTAAATTTTATTGTCTATTAGCCGGTTCACATCTTTATCAGATGGAATAGCACAGTTCTCGACCCTTATACCATTTTTGAGCCTGCCTACCTAAGGAAAGCGTTCTATCGATCACGCAGGGCAGCAGGCTGCGGGCGGACGGGGGTCGTTCAGTCGTCGGCGATCGGCACACAAGCAAATTCGTTAGCGGGATCGTTGTGGTCCACTTCAGGCGGCGCGGCGCTCCAGAGCAGGCGTGGGAGCGGCCGCAGGTGCAGGCAGCGCTCCGAGAAGTGTCGGCCTTGCGGACGCGCCGACACGCAGTTAGCGGAGCTCGACAAGACAAGGCGCGCCCCGGGGACGGCGCAGCCTGGACGTGCAGCGATGGTGTCGGTGTGTGGGTAATTTATTCACGACTGAACTTCGGAACCAATAATGACTGGTCAGCGATTGCCTATTCAATCCAGGATGGAGCACGTGAGGTCACAAGCTAGGGGTGCGATATTCGAATATTGCATCCTCAAAATTGTAGGCTTGAATCAAGAATTTGTCTCCGAGAATTTTGAAATGCTTGGGTCTAGCATACGCATTTAGCGTGACCCAAAGCGTATGCTTGAATCGTACATCCATATTTAGGGTGATGATTGATTTAAGCATAGGTGGTATCCGCGGGGACATATTCGTGATTCAAACATACAATTTTTAGGGTGCGGACATTCCATCTCATATATAGTGTGTTTGAACAGCGTTCGATATTTGTCTGACATATTTGAAATGTTCGAATATTGGACATTTTTTCCATTTATTCCCACTGTGGGGGGGGGGGGGGGGGGGCAAATAAGGAAGTAGGAACAATTTTTTTTCAAGAAAACGAAATTAAGCCGAAAATAGTTTAGTCCAACTAGCTCCCAACACTTCATGCAAGCGCGCATGGTCTTTGACTTTCAGGAGTCGCTAGTGAAAAATGTATCTGTATTTTCCACATATTCTGCGGTTTCAAAGTTCATTTAACATTTTATGAAATTTTAGATAAAATACAACAAAGCTGAAAAGTGAATGGAGGGCCAAGGAGTGCGAAGGAACTGACAAGGGGATGCCCCGAGGTGTCAGACTCAGAATTCGATGAAACCTTTTTTAGCCCGTCCCGATACTTTTCGGTAGAAACGTACAGGAGCCGGGCTTATCGTCTGATGCCGACTGTTAGTTCGTTCGTTCGGACGTCTGTTCGCTGACTTATCGTTTTCACAGAAACTTCAAATTTGGAGGATAGACTCCTTTTATGGCGTACATAAACGTACGGCAGCAACAATTTTCAAATTTTATCGCGTTTCTGTTTTATGAGAATTGTTTGATTTGTTAGGTTAGGGTTGGCCGCTGCGTGTGGTGCGCCTGCAAGGCGCACTCCGCCGCGTGTCTTGGCAGGCTGAGGTTAGCGATTTTAATCGTTACAAAAATATGTACCAGCGGACACATCTCGGGTGACTCATGGCGGGGGCCGGAGGCTCCCGCGAACGCCGCTGGCAGCCCAAGCTGGCCAAGGCCCCCCTTTCGAACCGAGGTGCCGGTGAAGCGGAGCGGAGGGACAGGCCAGCTTGTTTTTTTATTCCTATTGTTGGTGCTACTGTGGTAGCTCACTGCTACTAGTTCGTATCAGCCAGTCTTGTCTTGTTTTATGTCATAAGTTAAGGGTTTGTTGTTTTGAATGTTGTTATTTGTTGTTTGAATTGTTACCAGTCATCAAAGTTTCAAAGACTGTTATGCTTTGTGATTTGTCCTGTAATTGGCTGAGCGACAGCGAAGCCTTAGACCGACTGGGTCAAAAATGTTTCGCCTGTCTGTCTGTCTGTTTGTTTGTCCGCGCGATTTCTCGAGAACGGTTAAACGTAGAAAGCTCAAATTTGGACCACATCTTTCTCGCATCATACCAGAATCAACCTCCCCTCAGGGGCACCGCAGCCCAAGCGGTTTCTTAGATAATTTTCACATGTGGACCAAAATTATAAATCCGCCGGTTAGTAGGGGCCTGAGTAGGCTAGGCTCGGGCAGATAAGGGTAGGTTAGGACTGGTTGAGCGGCATTGATAAGAAAAAGCTTATGTAAGATACGTTCGGAAGGCAGAACATGAGCGTGGTTGCGACCGTGCGGAGAGAGTGACGCCCGCAGGGCGTCTTACTGATGTCCCTGTTTGTGGCTACGTCTTTGTGGCCACAAACCAACTCCCCAAATTCAGCTTAATCCGGCGTGACTCTCCACGGCAACACGTCGCCGAGCACTCATCCAGAAATACCCACAGCCGTTCACAAAGACTCTGGGCTGTCCACAAATGTTGGGGAGCGTCTTGTCGGTCGTACCCATCCACAAAGTCCGCGCGATTTCTCGAGAACGGTTAGACGTAGAAAGCTCAAATTTAGACCACAAAGTTCTTGGATCATACACAGATGGTCGTACCCATCCCTTCAGGGGCTCCGCAGCTTAAGCGGTTTCTGAGATAATATTTACAAGTTGTCTAAAATTTAAAATCCGCTGGTTGGGTGAGGTCAGTATGCGCCATGCGTCTGTCAGGAAGGGCCGATCAAAGACTCGGGGCTATCCACAAATGTTGGAGACCGTCCACAAATGGTCGTACCCATCCACAAAGAGTCAGGGCTGTCCACAAATGTTGGGAACCGTCCACAAAGTATCAGGAGCATCCACAAACGGTCATACCCGTCCACGACTGTTGGGAAGTGTCCAGAAGTAAGAATATGAGCGCGGTTGCGACCGTGCGGAAAGAGTGACGCCTGCAGGGCGTCCTACCGTCTGGCCCCGCAGGGTCCTTCTCGTCAGGTGATAGCCGCGGGCAGGCCAAGGTACGCGTGCGCCAGGCGTGGAGTGGCAGAACAGTGATTCGCGGTGAGCGAAGCCTGTTACGCCGCGACGCGGTCTGGCGTACGCCTGCCTACCTTGTTTAATGGGTTCTTGATGGACCAACCGCCATTTCTGTAGCAATGTTGTGCTATGGTTTTCACTGTATGAAACATGATGGGTGATGGAGCCAGTTTAGTAAGGCAACCATCAATATTAGATGTGCAATTTGATATTGTCAGCGTCATAGCAGGCTTACTTGTGTGATAAGACAATGGGATTTAAGAGCGATTGCTGTGTGTTTCTATGTGGCATTGTTTAATGTTTCATAATTAAATGCATTTTCTTTCTTTCTGGTGTGTGTACATAAACATGAATTACGTAGCATAAGTGATTTAAGTTTATGCCATGTATTCATTTAATTCATGTTTTTTGTTGTGGAAGGTAGGACAAGTGAGGCTTCCCGTTTAAACATTTAAATTTTATTGTCTATTAGCCGGTTCACATTTTTATCAGATGGAATAGCACAGTTCTCGACCCTTATACCATTTTTGAGCCTGCCTACCTAAGGAAAGCGTTCTATCGATCACGCAGGGCAGCAGGCTGCGGGCGGACGGGGGTCGTTCAGTCGTCGGCGATCGGCACACAAGCAAATTCGTTAGCGGGATCGTTGTGGTCCACTTCAGGCGGCGCGGCGCTCCAGAGCAGGCGTGGGAGCGGCCGCAGGTGCAGGCAGCGCTCCGAGAAGTGTCGGCCTTGCGGACGCGCCGACACGCAGTTAGCGGAGCTCGACAAGACAAGGCGCGCCCCGGGGACGGCGCAGCCTGGATTTTAGCGATGGTGTCGGTGTGTGGGTAATTTATTCACGACTGAACTTCGGAACCAATAATGACTGGTCAGCGATTGCCTATTCAATCCAGGATGGAGCACGTGAGGCCACAAGCTAGGGGTGCGATATTCGAATATTGCATCCTCAAAATTGTAGGCTTGAATCAAGAATTTGTCTCCGAGAATTTTGAAATGCTTGGGTCTAGCATACGCATTTAGCGTGACCCAAAGCGTATGCTTGAATCGTACATCCATATTTAGGGTGATGATTGATTTAAGCATAGGTGGTATCCGCGGGGACATATTCGTGATTCAAACATACAATTTTTAGGGTGCGGACATTCCATCTCATATATAGTGTGTTTGAATAGCGTTCGATATTTGTCTGACATATTTGAAATGTTCGAATATTGGACATTTTTTCCATTTATTCCCACTGTGGGGGGGGGGGCCTCCTAAGGAAGTAGGAACAATTTTTTTTCAAGAAAACGAAATTAAGCCGAAAATAGTTTAGTCCAACTAGCTCCAAACACTTCATGCAAGCGCGCATGGTCTTTGACTTTCAGGAGTCGCTAGTGAAAAATGTATCTGTATTTTCCACATATTTTGCGGTTTCAAAGTTCATTTAACATTTTATGAAATTTTAGATAAAATACAACAAAGCTGAAAAGTGAATGGAGGGCCAAGGAGTGCGAAGGAACTGACAAGGGGATGCCCCGAGGTGTCAGACTCAGAATTCGATGAAACCCTTTTTAGCCCGTCCCGATACTTTTCGGTAGAAACGTGCAGGAGCCGGGCTTATCGTCTGATGCCGACTGTTAGTTCGTTCGTTCGGACGTCTGTTCGCTGACTTATCGTTTTCACAGAAACTTCAAATTTGGAGGATAGACTCCTTTTATGGCGTATATAAACGTACGGCAGCAACAATTTTCAAATTTATCGCGTTTCTGTTTTATGAGAATTGTTTGATTTGTTAGGTTAGGGTTGGCCGCTGCGTGTGGTGCGCCTGCACCCCCCGCGTGTCTTGGCAGGCTGAGGTTAGCGATTTTAATCGTTACAAAAATATGTACCAGCGGACACATCTCGGGTGACTCATGGCGGGGGCCGGAGGCTCCCGCGAACGCCGCTGGCAGCCCAAGCTGGCCAAGTCCCCCTGTCGAACCGAGGTGCCGGTGAAGCGGAGCGGAGGGACGGGCCAGCTTGTTTTTTTATTCCTATTGTTGGTGCTACTGTGGTAGCTCACTGCTACTAGTTCGTATCAGCCAGTCTTGTCTTGTTTTATGTCATTAAGTTAAGGGTTTGTTGTTTTGTCCATGTTGTTATTTGTGCAGTTTGAATTGTTACCAGTCTTCAAAGTTTCAAAGACTGTTAAGCTTTGTGATTTGTCCTGTAATTGGCTGAGCGACAGCGAAGCCTTGGACCGACTGGGTCAAAAATGTTTCGCCGGTCTGCCCCTGCCTTCCACCTGGCGACGCCCCGGGAGACCGCACGCGACTCCCCCTACGACGACCCCGCAGCCACCTGGACTGTCTGTTTGTTTGTCCGCGCGATGACTGGATTTTCGATTTGGAATCAACCTCCTCTCAGGGGCACCGCAGCCCAAGCGGTTTCTTAGATAATTTTCACATGTGGACCAAAATTATAAATCCGCCGGTTAGTAGGGGCCTGAGTAGGCTAGGCTCGGGCAGGTAAGGGTAGGTTAGGACTGGTTGAGCGGCATTGATAAGAAAAGGCTGATGTAAGATACGTTCGAAAGGCAGAACATGAGCGTGGTTGCGACCATGCGGAGAGAGTGACGCCCGCAGGGCGTCCTACTATGTCCCTGTTTGTGGCTACAACTTTGTGGGCCACAAACCAACTCCCCAAATTCAGCTTAATCCGGACCGACTCTCCACCGAGCACTCATCCAGAAATACCCACAGCCGTCCACAAAGACTCTGGGCTGTCCACAAATGTTGGGGACCGTCCTTTATGGGAGGTAGCCGTGCGTGCGAGGACGCACGCTTAAATAGTTGGGGGGGATGTCGCGGCGGCGAAGTGTCGCCTCGGCCTCCCGGCCGGGCAACGACTCGGGCGCTCGCCCCACAAATGTTGGGGACCGTCCACAAAGTCCCAGGGCCATCCACAAATGGTCGTACCCATCCACAAAGACTCTCGGCTGTCCACAAATGTTGGGGACCGTCCACAAAGGGAGGACGGCTATCATCCTGGGAGCTATCCACAAATGTTGGGGACCGTCCACAAATGGTCGTACCCATCCACAAAGAGTCAGGGCTGTCCACAAATGTTGGGAACCGTCCACAAAGTATCAGGAGCATCCACAAACGGTCATTCCCGTCCACGACTGTTGGGAAGTGTCCACAAGAGTACCAGGGGCTTCCACAAATGGTCATACCCGTCCACAAATGTTGGGAACCGTCCACAAAGTATCAGGAGCATCCACAAATGGTCATATCCGTCCGCAAATGATCATGCCCGTCCACTACTGTTGGGGACCGTCCACAAAGTATCAGGAGCATCCACAAATGTTCGTACCCGTCCACAACTGTTGGGGACCGTCCACAAAGTTCCAGGAACATCCACAAATGGTCATACCTGTCCACAAATGATCATACCCGTCCATAATTGCTGGGAGCCGTCTACGAATGATCAAACGTGTCCACAAACACTCGGGGCTGTCCTGAATTGCTGGGAGCTGTCCGGAAAGACTTAGGGCTGTTCACAAATGTTTGGAGCCGTCCACAAAACTCTGGGCCATCTACAAATCGTCGTTAACGTGTACAGACCTGCATTGCTGCCTGGAAATGTTGTTGTGTACACTGGATTATTTCGTGTTGTGTACAATGCAATATTTTTGGGGGGATTTTCGTAAGTCTGAGGGCTGCTGATTCTGACTGCTGCTGTTCTGTACGGATGCTGGGGCAGTCTGCCGCGCTGGGTGTGTGTAGCAGAGTTACAGACTATGCTATGTCTGAGGGACGGGTAGGCCTGATTGTATTTTTGTCATGTTGAAATATTTTTGTGAAACTGCACTGCTTCTGAACGAAAGGGGCCAAGGAGAAACACATATCTGATAATATGTATTTTTTTATATCCAGCAATCCTTATTGGTAAGAAGGTAATCACGGAAACCCATTTTATACCGTAGGGCTGAGTTGCTGCATGCTATGCTTGAAGTGTAGGAATTAAGTAATACATTGCTTGTTATGCGAAAAGATGTGAATAAATGAACAATATATGCGTTATATGGGAACTATGTGGAATATATGTAAAGTACATGGATTACATCGAAAATTTATGGAGTATATAAATGTTATATTTGAATATATAGATGCATATTGATATATATGAAACAGATTTGAAAGATTTACGGAATATATGACGTACACGAAGCACACACAGTTATTCTGAAATGTTATACAAGGAATACAGGGGATACAAATAATATATGGAATATATGTGGTATTACATGTTACGCTTACAATGCCAGGAGTACGTACTATGCAGAGGAATAGAAATAATACATGCAATATATATGGGATATTAGTGGAATAAGCAAAGGTCACGTAATACAATTCCTATTTGCAATTAAGTCTAAGTGATGCAGGGAATACAAATATATGAAATACAAGTATTGTATATATATATATACGCAGTTAAGAACAGTAGTACGAATTATGACTGGTAATGCAAAGGAATACAATACATATGTGGAATGTATGTAGTATATTAGTGAAATGTATAAAGTACTCGTAATCCTTTTACAATATGTCATGCAGCAGTACATGTAGTATACGTTATTATTGTATGGCAAAAGTAATACATTATGTACACGTTGATACAAATTTGTACAAGTTTTACCAGTGATACGAAGTAATACAGACAATGGCAAGTAATACAACTAATACGTGGAATGGTTATTGAATATAAGTGGAATACCTGAAATTGGAAGTACAAGACCTGGAGTCGAAGTAATACACGAGTGCCAAAAAAGTGGATGGTACAGAGCTTCGTAATCAACAAATGATAGATAATGTGGGGGGGGGGGGGGGGTCCATATACACGGCGCCTTAGGGTGAAGTGTGAAGTGCAGTCGCGCTGAATGCATCCGTTGATGGAAGAATGAGTGCTGTCTGTAGCAGAGTGAGCCTGCATGTAAACTAGGGGTACGCTCCGATGTGCCGCGCGTAATGTGGCGAGCGAAGCGTAGAGATTTTTCAAACTTAACTAAAAGTGATAGCTTATCGCCATAGGCGATGGTCTGAAGCGCCTGCTATTTTGAGGGTAGACCAGCCCGCAAGACACCCAGGACCTCACTTGCCTACTCACACAAAAAATAGTTTCTTATGATAAAACTATTTGCATTGTAGTAAGACGAAAATATTCTTTATATTGGGACAAGTAGATTTGTTCTTATGTTAAGCTGTAAATATGCTTACGATTAATCACTGAAATATTCTTATCGTAAGAATATTCAATCTCGAATTATTAAACCAAATTCGAACGTCCTCAGGAATAAGGGTAGCATAGCAGTGCAAAAAGGAACGAGGGACATAGTTTGGCATGGACTTTCAGGTCAAGCCTCATTTTAAAAATTCGCTTCCCTCTTGGACGGAATTAGACCGCCAACGGCGAGATTCAGCCGGAGACACGTCGAAAACGGTGGACAGGTCCATCGGATGCCCTCGGGGTAACTTCACCGGGCACGAGCTGGGAGGGAGCGCTCCGTGAGCCTAGGGTAACTGCTGTAGGTATACCAGCGGCGCGAGCCAGGGAACGCCGTTGACGACTAGCGCCATCTCTCCACCCAGAAAAATGACTTCTTGATTGAAGGTACGAAATCCTTGATTCAAAGAAAATTTGACTTTGAATCAAGGTTTTTGCTTTGACTTAAGTCTAATTTGACCTTGGCTGGCTTCAAGTCTATTTTAGACGATTCGAGGGAACGTTTTTCTCCGTGTGAAGTAAAAGTAGACTCGAAGCAAAGTTTTTTGTCTTGAATCAAGTCTCATTTGACCTTTATCGAAGCCAAAGTAGACTTCATCTTTTCAAGACTACGTTTTTCTGGGTGGATCGGATGGAGGCAGAGTCTCTCACACCGAAGTGTATTCTTACGATTAGCAAACCTATTCTGGCACGAAGAAAGATAATCTTATAGGAAGTATTCATTTCTTAGTACTAAAAATTATGGCGTGTTAAAGTTTGAGATTATTTTGGGCTTATCAAAAGACAAAGAAAAATTGTCATGAGAAAAAAGTGATTTTATCTTAAGAAACATATGGTTTATGGTTATGATAAGAATATAACGATCAAGTCGAATTTTACTCTTACAGTAAGTTTTGTGTGAGTATGTACCGGGCGTTTGCTAGGGCCAGACGGGAACCGGGGGGGGGGGGGGGGGGGGCACTTAAGGGTAATCCAGCACGGTCCAGCTCCACTAGCATGTCCCCCCCCCCCCCCCTCTTCCTCTTCATGCCCTCTGATATTCCCTTGACCTAGGAAGGCCTTAAATTTTTAAATTGTGTTTAGGCTTCAATGGTGCCTGGGTAATTATTGTCCTCTTGTCCTTCCTGCCCCAAAAATTTGTTGTAAAACTGTCACGCTCCTCATTTATAAATATTCTGCGCGAAATGTGGCGAGCGGAGCGTGGAGGCATTTAAAAGTGAAAACGAAATAATGGTTAATAGCAATGAAGGCGCCTGCTATGTTGGGGGTAGGCCAGCCTACAATACAGGGCCAGCCGGGCGGGGCGGCGCCGCACATGGCACCGCACTCCCTCCTCACGCCCCCTTTCGGAGCCCTGATGCCACTGGGCGAATGCTCCTGACGGGCGCCGGGCGGGTATGCAACCCATCCTGCTGATCTTTGCAACACCCTGTACAGCTTCGCTCTCTCGCACACCGAGCGCCGAGACCCGCCCGACCCGCCCAATGCGGATCTTTGGTGGTGGCACGGGCCAGACATACCCCACGAGGGGAGGGGGGTGGGGAGGGGGTATGTAAGGGTGGGTGGGGTAGGTGGTGGGGAGGCCCCACTACGAGCGACTCAGAAAACAAGTGAAGGGCGTTGGTAAGAGCTGCTACCAACTGCCGGCATGCCGCGCACGCCAATTAATAAATATTTAAAACAAACATTTTCTGTAAACACATTATTTTTCTTGATCTGCGTACTTGGATGATTCATAAAATTTGTCACAACACTACCTCACAGCGAGGGACATTATCACGAGTTAGTCATAGTGTTTTAGTTATGTTGGCGGCAATTTTCGAGCGCGTGTTTCATTTGCCTTCGCCCAACTGTCGCGGGGTTGTCCATTTGTTCTGTGACTGGTGACATCCAGCAAAGGTACGCAAAATTTTATACACCTGGGTGCGTTGGCACGTCGTGGTGGGCGAGATGTGCAGTTGAAGTAAGTAAAATAATATCCTGCTTCCAAACAGAATCGTGAACTCGAAGGTGATGGTGATGATGATGAAGGAGAGAAGCGCCCTCAAGTTGCTGCGGGGGCAGCTTCAGCCTGCTCGAGGCCGTGGCGGCCATGGCGGGCGCAGTGACCGCGGTGGCCGTGGTGGCCGAGGCCGAGGCGGCGGTGGCCGTGGCCAGCAAGGTGGTCGCCGGGTGGAGGGTGGCCGTGTTCATAAGCCCGAACCACGGCGCGGCTCGGAGAAGGACGAGTCTGTGGCCGTGAGTATACCATACCAGCATCACCTAACCCATCCATCGTCTCCGCTGCCCTATTTTCATAATTTCTCTTCTATCTTTCCTGCCTTACTCCATCAAACTCTTTAATCTTATTTTATTGGTTCGGGCAAATACAATCGCCTGTCGATTTTGGGGAAGAACTCATCCCCACCACCGCCGGACCCTCCGGGCCCGGGCCGGCCCGCGGTGGGATTAGGGAGGGACGCTTAAGAATCCGTCCAGCTAGCCAAATATCTTAACGACCGATTTCCGCTTAAAATTTTAGTAGTCGGTTGCGTTTAATGAGTAGCGGACAAATTAACAAACTGATTAGAAAAAAACGGCTAGTGGATGCATTTGAATATTGACACACACTTTGCTTCTCTGCTGCACAGGTCCCGCTGTGGAATGATTTCCAGCTGATAGGCGACAGCATAATGTCGCGACTTGCAGGGCGGTGCTGCCCTTCAAGTAGCCCAGTCTTCAATCCACAAAGTAAGCTACTTCTAACTATGTCCAGCGGGGCCATGCCTGAACTTCAAGGAGAGAACCGAGTTAGTCCAACCGGGGGAGGGGGGGGGGGGGTGTCATCCCCCCGCCCCTATCTATGATTCATATTTACTTTGCTATTTCAACTATCTCATAGCGTGGCTCTAAATATATTGTTGTCCTACTTAATAATTTTAGCCTTCCCTTCAGTCATCTTCAATCTCATGGAATCTAATTGTATGCGTCTTTTGCGTCATAGGCTACACTAGACAACTGGGGGCCATTGTCCATGGTCAGACCATCTCTCAGCTGGGACATGTGTTGTCGAAGCCCACACGCTACATGCTTCTGTACAATTTTGTGCAGAAGTCCGCACGAATTTGTGCATACGCAGCTTATGTACAAATTCGTACGTTGATATGTTCAATATTGTACGCAGTTGTAAACAAATCTTCAAAATTGTACTTAATTTCAGTACGAATTAGTACGTAAGCTGCGTATGCGTAAATTCGTACGCAATTCAGGACGCAATTGTACAGAAGAATTTAGTGTGCAAAGGACCCGCGCTCCACAACAAAGGCATCGTGCTCATTGGTACCAATGACCTCATCAAGGTAATGACGTTCAAATATTCTTGTAAATTTTTCCCAAAACCAGTTTTCTCACTCAAAATCATTTTATTATTATTTTATTCTTTTTTGCAGAAGGTGCCTCTAGAAGCCAAGAAGCAAGGACTAAAAAAGGCGGTGAAAAATTTGTGCGCACAGATGGAGCAATTAGTGCTCATGACCGTGCCTCTGATACCGAGGCAGGCTGAGAAAGACACTAAGCATCTGGAGAGCTTGAGAGCCCTCAATGAATGCATTAAGTCTGTTGCTGCAGAAGCAAGTACGTTTTATTGAACCAATTATTTATGTTCATAATCGTTAACGTTCGTTCCGCATCTTTAAATCAATGACCTTTCCATTTCCAGACGACAAGCTGCAGCCAACACCAAAAGTCTTTGTTCTGGAAACTGAAGACTGCTTCATTGAACAGGACAAAATAAAAAATCATCTCTATGAAAGGTTTGTATATTTAGATCTTTATTATGAAACTTTGGAGATCTACAATTTGAAAACAAATTTCTCAACAAGATTGAAAATGAAACTAAAGTGACATTATGTATCTGAACAAACACATTTGATTTCAGGGTATTTCTAAGTGGGGATGTTGACAAGATCCATCCAAATGCCGATGGGATGCTGCCACAGAAGATGGATACTTAATTTTTGGCATTATTTTTGTTATTAGCAACTTTTCATTTGATTCATCATTTTTTCAATATTAAACAATTCCAAAGAACTTTAATATTTAATATTAGCATTTAGTTCCATATTAAACAGTTCTAAAGACCTTTTTTATTTGATATTAGCATTTAGTTCAACATTAAACAGTTGCAAGAATTTTTTTCCATCTGACTTACTTATACTTTGATTTCCCTTTTCTACCAATAGTAAGCATGATGACAATACACGAATGTCATGAAGTGTTGCTTCTCTTGGATTCTTTCGCCATGCATGTCACTAGAGGCACTCTTATCTTGCCCCAAGGTGAATTTCAATAAATAGAAGCATTTTAAAGTTGAACTGTAAGAATGAGGAAAGAAAGAAAGTTTCTCATCTGTCACAAGTTCAAAATCACAACTCTTAGTTGTACATACTTTTCAAATAAATCCTCATTTATGGTCTTAAATGAGTGATCAGAAAATGGTCTCCAACTATCTTCTTTATTTTCACCGTTTGTAAAATAAATGGGAGTGAGGATGCCATATGTATAAAACCTAATGTAAAGGAAATTGTTGAACACTTTTTAACTTGCTTCAGAGGCAACTTCTTAGATCCACAACGTGGTGTTGACAACGTTTAAATGTGCTTTGAATCATTTCAGCTGGAATTGACGGCACTTTGAGAATGATAAGTTTCAATTTTTTCTTGTAGCTTACAGAGGAACATTCTGCCAGAATTACCAAAAGTTCAAACATATTTTTAAAAAATCATTTTGCGCTTGAAATAGTATTGTGTACTGACAAGATAAGAAATTACCTTCCGCATATCTCTAATGCCTATCAATAACACCCATACAAAACTAGTAAAAATAGTAAGTTAGCTAGATAAGCGCATGTTTGAATGCACAGTTCGTCCAGACTGTTTTCATTTCACTGTGAACAAAAATATAAGTTAGAGCAAAACAACGCACATAATACATGTATCTAAAGATAAATATAGCTTTCAAGTGATTTAGAATTGCATTATAGATTATATTAATTTAAACTTTTAAACAGGGAGCAACTGAGTGCTTTGACGAGAATGCCATGGTAGCAATACTGGACGAGAACAGTCTACGATTTGCACATGGCTTATGTAGTGCTTCCTTTGCAGGCGCTAAGTATATCATGAAATTTGAAACATGGTGTTAACTGCCCACACGTGATAGAACTTGTAGGAATGTCTGCAAAAGGCAGAACAAAATTATTTATACATCACACAGTTCAGTGATGAGGTCTGTTGATAAGTTAGTCTAGATACTCATATTAACAAAATCACAACAATTTTACAAATTCGCATGATGTTTCCTAGCAACTTACGTTTAGAACTTTAGCTTCTCAACCATTAAGATTCCAGATTCCAACATGTACAAGCATATGGCATGCCACTCATAAAGAATCATCGTTTAACATGTCCTGAAACAAAAACAAATAGAAATTAGTTGAACATCAAAAGCGTAGGAACGAATTTGGCTCATGGGGGGCACGCATTTTGGCTCGCCCCTTATCATTTTTTTTTTGTGGGGGGGGGGGGGGGCAGGGGCCATGAAAATTACAAATTATAAGGTTTTGTTGGATTTTTCTGCAGACGCGTTCACATGTATTTTCCACACATACCGGTATAAGTCGCGAGCGAAGCGGGCGAAAAGTCCTGGGGCACCAATACAGTAAAACTCGGAAACTTAACCTGAAGTAAATTTTATACGATTAAGCTCCACAGTGAAAACTACGTGTGACGCAGTGAAAGAACAAAAACAAAATAACGAGTGCATTTTTACAGTACGATGCTCCCCGGAACCATCAAGTTATGTGGAAGCACACAGTACCGTATTCATAGTATTGAACGGAAAAGAACTTGCACGAGCGAAGCGAGCGTCGAGCTACCGTCGTATCAATTTTACCAAACCTAACTTCCGAGAAACTCCTCGTCGAAGGTGCCTTTAAAGAAGACTATCGCGCTATGTTGGCATCTTTGGCGCTCGCCAGAATTTTTATTTGGCCTGATAAAATTGTTTTCGGGTTAAAACATGAAAGACCAGTTTGAGTAGCTTCGGAATCCACCGTCGTATCAATTTTACCAGGCCAAACTTTCGAAAAACTCCCCGTCAAAGATGCCTTTGAGGAAGGCCATCGCACTAAGTTGACATCTTTGGCGCTCGCCAGAATTTTTATTTGGCCTGGTAAAATTGATTTAGGGTTAAAACATGAAAGACCAGTTTGAGTAGCTTCAGAATCCACCGTCAATTCAATTTTACCAGGCCAAACTTTCGAGAAACACCTGGTCGCAGATACGCAGAAACTCTGAGAAATTTTTAGTTGCATATGCTTTGGCCATTGCGGTCAGCAACTACAAAAACACCGAATACCTGATTTTTAATGAAAATATCACTGGTTTTACTTGTTACTTTGTCTTTGACAATTTGAATCGCATTTTGGCCTTTTGTGGTAGGTGACACCTTCTGACTTTTTTTAGTGAAGTATAAAGAGTGTAGCAAGTTTAGAAAATTTCGTCACACTATATTTTGATATGTTGTTCAGGGGAGCTTGAAACGTGTTTTTAGTAAGTTCGGTGAGGTGTTTTTTTTTTCTAGCCAGAAAATTTTTCTGGCCAACTTTAGTCCGGTGAGAAAGTGTGTCAAGTGCACGGCGCAGCACGGCGCATCGCGGGCGGGCGCGGGCGGCGGGAGCTTCGACAAAACACGCGGCGGTACCTCGCGACGAACTGAGGTTCGCTGGTATCAAGATTGACGCCATACCGTTCAACGCACAGAGCTCGGACAAGTACCATTGAATAGAACAAAGAACAGACTACAGAACGGTTTAGGGGATCATTTTTCCGTGACCGGAGAAGAAAGCAATTGTAGCGCAAAGTCTAGGCCGGTTTTAGGTATGTCTGAGTGGTCCATAACACGCCGTCATTAAGATTGAAACCTTATCTACTACCTCACAAAGTTTGAAGTCGATATCTCGAACGGTTTAGACGCAGCGATCGTCAGATAACGCCTCAAAAACGGCCCGCAGAGGCCGAAAACAGCAGTGGTCCTCTTTCCTCTTAAATATGTGTCTCCATCCTTCGCAGGACCCGGGGAAGTGGGGGAAACAGTCCGCCACTATACATTCTTTTCAAGCGTGCAAATGAAGTTAAATTCACAGAAAATCGAGAGCTTGCGGCTCGCTTCGGGGGGGGGGGGGGGGGGGGGGCGGGCCCTTTGGCAGGTTGCCCCTCCCCCTCCCCTCTAAACGAAAGTGACTTCCGGCGCAGCTGCCCTGAGGAAAGGTTGACCTCGGCATGCTGCAAGAAAGATGGGGTTTAAATTTGAGCCGTCTACGACTAACCGTTCTGGACATGTTCACAGACAAAACGTTTTGGGGCCAATCTCTGCGTCGTGCTACAAAAAGTATTTTCTGCGAATATTCGTCCTGAATATTTGAATTCTCGAATAATGCGTTGCATTGCAGTTCGAACTCGACTATTCGAAATCGAGTATTCGAATTAGGATATACTGCCTATCCCACAAACTGATAGTTCAGGAAAGTGATTATTTTTGAGGGAGTGTGCACGAAAAACAATAGTTATTTGGCACAACAAGTTCGTTTGTTGATTTCGGGCGTCGTTATTGGACAGCAATTTTCTTTTGAATCAATAAAGGTGTAAAAAGAGACCTTTCGCTGCGGAAACTAATAGTTGCTTTAACAAATTTGTAATTGCCCGAACGACTTTTTTTTTATTCTTGGAGCTAAACATTGTTCTTCTCCCGAAACCAACAATTGAATTCGTTGTGAGAACTGATAATTTCTTTTTACGTGTGGTAGGCACTTTGGGACAGCAATTGGATTGGCTAACTGCGTGCCTGCTGCGGGCGCCGACCGCCTCCAGAGCCGCTGAGGCGCGCCGCCAGGATGGCGCCGTCGTGGTTCGCACTGGTCATCATCGCGGCGCAGCGGCTCGCACCCTCCGGGGCACTGCTCGCGGCTCCCCAGTCTGGTGAGTCGAGCCCACAGACCAGGCAAGAGAATCACTGCAAAAAATTATTGCGAGATAATTTTCATCCATTTTATCACGAGCGAGAGGGTCAATGCCCTCTCCCCCCCCCCCAAAAAAAAAGCGCTTGTAGCTGCACCTTGAAATCTATATAATACGCGAACTGTGGAGTTCGTTCAAGCAATTTGCGAATAGAGAGAGAAAACTAATTATTTCCAGGTGGTTACTGTTTGAAATACAGGGAGTTACTAGTAACTAGGTGCACCTTAAAACTGGAGAGAGGTCTATCGAGGACGATCGTTTTCCGTCGAGGAACAGGGGGTCAGAAACGCTCAGGTACGGAGCTACGCCCTGCTGAAGCGGCAGCTCACTGCCACGCTCCGGCACTGCGCCGTCACCGCTGCGCTTGGCTCCACCACCGCTCGGCACCCAGCCCTCCCTACGCTCCGCCATCACTCCACGCGCTAGTCTGTTGCCTAGCTCACGGTGGAGAGCAGCTGCTTAAGGGCGTAGCTCCTTGACGAAGAAGGTCCATGTAGCCAAGATCTAACCCCAGTTTTAGGATGTACATAGATGTACAGTAGACAGTTGTCAGCCCCCTTAAGCGCAGCATCGCCGTAAAAAGAAGCTCCGCCCATCAATTTTCAACTTTCAAAACGCGAGACACGCTTATCTTACTCTATATGGATGTGTCTTCAATGAGGTTTTTGTACAGAACAATTGGTTACAAAAAAAAATTGATGATACAGCGGCCAATGCGAAAAATATAATTGTCGGCCCCTAAAACGACAGTTTGTTGGACCCGGAAAGACAGTTGTCGGCACCCCTGCCAGCGGCCGAACTATGGGCGCAAAGAAAATTTCTCAGTGCCGGCTGGCAGTCACCTCCTGTTGGCAACTGACCGGCCTGCACTGAAACAAGACTGTCCGGGTGAACGCAAAGCGTTCACGGAAAGGCTCGCTCATTGAGTACATACGTACCTTACATGCAATTCTATCTTTTTTTTAGTTTTTACTCGTTCTTTGCTTTGTCGTACTACGATGACGTAGAAGCAAAATAGAACGGGTAATGCGCTAGCCTTGAAGGTTAACACGGTATACGAAAATCTCGGAATCCGAGACGCACGGTTCGGATTCCGAGACATCTTTGATTCAGAAGCTCCCGAATCGGTTCTGCGACTCTTTTGAACGCAATCGGAGTTGGCGCGCTCGGAATCGGAGTGCCGCTCTCGGATTCGTACTTCGGCTACCGGCTTCGGCGACCCTGTATTGCTATTCGCCTTCGGCATTCGCTTTCGGTTGTTCGCGGCCCCGAATTCGTCGTTTGAGCTTCGATGCGAGCCGACAGGTTCCTTGCCGGCGAAAAGGAAGGGAATATGTTTTATTTAATGACGTGAACTCTTGATTGAGGCATTGATAGAATTTCGAATTCGCGTGAATTCGTCGCAGCTGTCTTTTGAGAGTGCCGCTTTTGTGTTCCCGAGATATTATGCGTGAGTACCAGCGAGTGTCGTCCTTTTGTTTATATTTCTTGCGGTACGTGGTTGTAGCTTCTAAGGTTAGGGTGCCCTCACCTCACTCCGCTTAAATGTTTCTTCAATGCGTAAATCAGGAGGTCGAAATGTCTCTTATGAAGTTACTATCACTATTTTTCTGAACTCGGTATTTTCCCTCAGTTGGAGTAATATGGATTAATGTATAGTACAGTTATTTTGTTGCATGTCCCAGTTTCAGAGTTCATACATATTCTGCAAGTCTAAAATCGTAGCTAGGAAAATGGAGCCGCATTCAATTATTTTATTTTGATTCTTGCATGTCTAAAAATCAAGAATTCTGCTACGAATTATCAATTAATGAACAATATGTCTTGTTTGTTTACAGATGTCACTTGTGCTAAACGAATTTCATCAATTGAGGGCTTCGAGAAAATTCAGTGCCCTGTGCTGTGAAAAGGCGAGTTGTTTGGGTTTTATGCCATGGCAAACTGTCTATGAATGTAATTCATTTTTGATGTGCCATTAGGCTGGGTGGTGTGCGATTTATTTATGTTTTCTTGTTACTTCAGGTTCGGTCTTTCATATGGTGTTGGAATCGTCAAGGTGGTCAGTCAAGAATGACCAACCTCCGCTGTTTTTCATGAAGTCATCTACATGCTTCATTCCGAATATGGACAGCTATACTTTAAAGAGAGTAGTGTTTCATTTCGTGATTAGACTGAGCATGTAAAGATTACCCAACAGCATAAACTTTTCCAATTGTATCCCGTCTGGGCTTTGGGTCCAAGAAAATAAAGAGAAAATGTGGAAGAAAAACACATATGATATTCAATTATTCATCCTTGCCATAACTAATGGAGGAAAGTAGGAAATAAACAAATCCAGCAACTGTCCTTGTCATGGTTTTGTAACTATTAAATAGCATGTATTTAGTGCATACTGATAGCAGAACGGTTCAGCAAAATTAAGTAGTACATTCTCATGGCAACGGGCTTCAACACAAGATATCAACAATAATTTAAAAAATTAAAAAGTCTCTGTTGTGCTTTGACAGTACAAAAAATGATAAAAGATTCTTTTCACAATCAACACTCCTATTGAATCACTTCCTAAACACTTTTGAATTCTCACTATATCAGTAATGAATGCCTACAGCAGCAAAAACCATATTAGAGACGGAGCAGAGCCATTGCTGGCCACTCAAGGCTACAACACAAGATCTTTACAATTATTAAAAAAAAAAAAATTGTCTGTTGTGCTTTGACAGTACAACAAATGATAAAAGATACTTTTCACAATCAGCACTCCTACTGA
The DNA here is from genome assembly GCA_026979955.1 of Megalurothrips usitatus. NCBI lineage: Eukaryota > Metazoa > Arthropoda > Insecta > Thysanoptera > Thripidae > Megalurothrips > Megalurothrips usitatus. The sequence goes on from CM049594.1 coordinate 14,609,503, forward strand.
ATCACTTTTAAAAAAAGGAACCACATCCTTCACTAAGTCCAAACACTTTTGAATTCTCACAATATCAGTAATGAATGCCTACAGCAGCAAAAACCATATTAGAGACGGAGCAGAGCTATTGCTGGCCACTCAAGGCTACAACACAAGATATTTACAATTATTTTTAAAAAATTGTCTGTTGTGCTTTGACAGTACAACAAATGATAAAAGACACGTATCGCAATCAATGCTTGTTGTAATAATTCTATATGACTGAATTATTCAAGTAGATGGAAACAGATAAATCAGGGAGAGCGAAAAGAGGTACGTCTAGACACAGTTGTGGTTCGAGCGGAAGTGAGTTTTATTCTTAGCACAGGACATGGCGGTAAAGTACAGAGTATTGTAAGCAGGCGGTGGTGAGTCGAGCTATCGACTGTGGTTTGGTTTATCATACTTCAACTGTTACATAGGTGGAGGGAAAATACATAGGTATAGGAAATACATCTCAGAATGTAAAAGGTTACAATTTTACAACACACCCCCTTAATCTTGTAACATTCTGGGTTCCACTGATAAACCTAGATTAAAGGAGCAATTTACATGTTTTGTAACGCCGAGTGGCTTAGTTAGAACATCTGCTGGCATTATATTTGTTGACATATGCTCCAACATAATTTCACCGTCCTGTACAGCATCTCTTACTAATTGCATTCTACAACCGAAATGCTTTGTCCTTGCACTGAAACCTGTTGAATAAGCTAATTTTATTGCACTCATGTTGTCATTGAATATTGTTACTCTTTGAATTCCACAATCAAATAAATTGTTGACAAATTCATTAAGATATTTTGATTCTTTTACTGCCTCAGTAACTGCTATGTATTCAGACTCTGTCGAGGACTGGGCAGCCAATTTTTGCTTTTTGCTTTCCCAAGAAATCAAATTGTTATCAAACATGAAGCAATATCCGCTGTATGATTTATAATCAGATGGGTTTCCAGCCCAATCTGCATCGGCATAGCCAAGTAGACAGAAAGTAGGATTTTTAGATTTGCAATAATTGAGACCGACTCTAGGTGTGGACTTTAAGTAGGCCAATAATCTTTTCGCAAGATTCCAATGAACCTTGGTGTGACAAGTATTATATTGGCTTAAGAAACTTACTGTATAAGAAATGTCAGGCCTTGTACAGACACTGAGATATAGCAAACAACCAATGAGGTCCTGGTACGGCTCTTCCCTTTCTTTTCATCTTTTAAGTCTTTCACTTTCAGTTTATATTCCATAGGAGTTTTGACATTTTTGCAATTTTGCATATTAAATTTGGACAAAACAGAGTAAATGTATTCTTCCTGGTGAAGAAGGAGTGTGCCATTTTCCCAGTCCCTCTCGATTCTCATTCCCAGACAAGTCTTGGCCTCCCCCAGATCTTTTATTTTAAATTGAGATTGCAGAATTTTTAACAATTCATTCTTTTCCCAGTCGCAGTCATAGAATATGAAAAAATCATCAACATACAGAGCTATAATAATGAGTGAGGTTTCTTTCCTTTTTATATACACACAAGGCTCATCCCAAAAATTGACGAACCCTTGAGCTTTTAACACTTTATCTGCCTTCAAGTTCCAGCTTCTGGCAGCTTGTTTTAGACCATAAACCGCTTTATGTAATTTACAGACATGGTTTTCACAACCTTCAGCCACAAAACCTTCAGGCTGTGCAATGTACACAGTTTCCAATAAGTCACCATTTAAGAAAGCTGTTTTGACATCTAAATGACCAATTTTTAAATCAAAATTTACTGCAAGTGAGAAGAGCAGTCTGAGGGTAGGTCGCTTGACAACAGGAGCAAAAGTTTCATAGTAGTCCACACCGTAGGTTTGTGTGTATCCTTTGGCAACAAGTCGAGCACGAAATAATGTTGAACCGTCAGGGCTGGTTTTCTTCTTGAAAACCCATTTATTTCCCACTAATTTTGTTCTAGTTTGAGGGGCCACCAAGGTCCAAGCCTTGCAATCATTAAAAGATTGTAACTCACCCTCCATGGCTTTGACCCAGAATATTGATTCAGGGCTTTCCATGGCCTCACGGGCAGTCATTGGGACATGGACATGAGGGCTTATGTCGGATTTGTGAGCTACGTAAACAGGCCTACCTTTATCTGACATGACAAAGTCAGGAAATTGTTTGGGAACCCTGGTTCGTTTTGATAAATTCTGAAACTCCTCTGCACTTGAAACTGTGCTGATGCTCTCAACATCTATGATATGTGAGGAGTCAGACTGGCTTGTGGCGCTCAGTTGATCACCTGGTATGTTGGAGTTTATTGAGGAGTTATGCTGGCTTATGGCGCTCAGCCCAAAATCATGCTGGCTTGTGGCGCTCAGCTGATCACTAGGTAGATTGTAGTTTATTGAGAAATCAGATTGGCTTGTGGCGCTCAACTGATCATCTGACAGTCTGGAGATACTGGTCGACGAATAGTCTTCCGAATCACATTCTGACAAGCTTTGTATCCCTTGCATACTTATACGAGAGATTTGTGAGCTGCCTGTGATGTCCGGAGTGTTGTGTTTTAGGAGTGAGGGTATGACAGCTCCCATATATGAAGGAATTGAATCTGACCTTACCCCTTTATTCCCTATTATTACTCCCCCATTTCCCAACTTCATTTCTTTAGCTGGAAATCTACGTTCATCAAAAACCACACTTCTCTCCACAAAATATTTTCTGGGCTGAGTAATATCCATGAGTTTAAAACCTTTCTTTTCATCATCAAAGCCCATAAAAATACAGGCTTTGCTTCTACTCCCTAACTTCTTACTTTTCTTTTTACTGACATGAACTGAAGCAAAACAACCAAAAACTCTGAGATTCTCTACATTAGGTTTTAAACCAGTCCAAGATTGAAGGGGAACCATGCCTTGAACGGCTTTGGTTGGAGAAAGATTTTTAAGATAAACAGCCATCTCGAGAGCTATCGCCCAATATTTAAAATCGAGCCCTGCCTCTTTCAGCAAAGCCCTAACTTTGTCAAGCAAGGTACGGTTAGTCCTTTCTGCAATATCTTGTGGCAATATTCAGTACCATTGTCTGACCTTAGTATCTTTATGTGTCTTCCAGTTTGTTTCTCTACCAGTGATTTGTATGTTTTGAATTTATCAAACACCTCATTTTTATTTCTCAACAGTGCCAACATTGTGTACCTACTTTTGTATTCCGTGAAGGTTACAAAATGTCTATAGCCTTCCCAGGACAGGGCGTCAGTCACCTCACACACGTCTGAATGAATAATTTGCAGTAATTCACTAGCCCTGTTTGCTGCACCATTTGGCAGTGCAGCCCTTGTGTGTTTGGATTCCAGGCATGTTTCGCAAGGAGCAGGATCATCAGAAATATCTTGAGAAATACCGTTAACCAGACCATTTTTTAAGAGACCAAGATTATTTTTCCCCAAATGGGCAAATCTTCTGTGCCAAAGTTTATATTTGTCAGAATTCGAACTGGCTTTAAGTACAGAATTTGGCATCTTCACATGCAGTTTAATTTTATAAGTGCCATTACACTCTTTAGCCTTTAGTAAAGGTTTGCCTTTAATGATGATATCCTCCTTACGAAACACACCACCATAATCGTCAACGAAAACAGTCACAAGATCACTCTTAGCAATCGTACTTACTGACAGTAGATTGCATGTCAATCCAGAAGCGTACATAACCTTTATCTCTGATAGTCCATTGTGTTTTTCCTCGTCCAGGCAAATCTTCCCTGCTCCCTTGTGTATAAAACCTGGTCACCTGCACATTCGATTGATTCCCCAGGGACACTTCTGAAATCATGGAGAAAAGAAGCATTACTTTGCAAGTTGTCATAGGAACCACTATCAAGATAATATTCAACTGTGTTTATTTCTTTTTCTGGTCTACAGTCTGCTTTCAAAAGTTTGGGGTTATGGTCTGGGTTGTCAGAGTCTGAGTTGTCTACAGGTCGTTTGGCTATTTTAACTTTCCACTTGGGTTGGCTACTTGTGCTCGTCTTGTCCGGGTTTGTCTGCTGTGAGGTCAGGTCAGTGTCAAAATTATCTAAGAAACCGCTTGGGCTGCGGTGCCCCTGAGGGGAGGTTGACTCTGGTATGATGCAGGGAAGATGTGGTCCAAATTTGAGCTTTCTTCGTCAAACCGTTCTCGAGATATCGCGCGGACAAACAGACAGACAAACAGACAGACAAAACATTTTTGACCCAGTCGGTCCAGGGCTTCGCTGTCGCTCAGCCAACAAGGTAGGCGTACGCCAGACCGCGTCGTGGCGTAACAGGCTTCGCTCATCGCGAATTACTGTTCCGCCACTCCACGCCTGGCGCACGCCTACCTTGGCCTGCCGGCGGCTGCCCCTTGACGAGTAGGATCCTGCGGGGCAAGTCAGTAAGACGCCCTGCGGGCGTCACTCTCTCCGCACGGTCGCAAACACGCTCATGTTCTGCCTTCCGAACGTATTTTACATCAGCCTTTTCTTATCAATGCCGCTCAACCAGTCCTAACCTACCCTTACCTGCCCGAGCCTAGCCTACCCAGGCCCCTACTAACCTAACCGAGCGTAACCCACTCGCGTCACTGATCCGCCCCTCCACGACAGGCGCATGGCGCATACTGACTTTACCCAACCGGCGGATTTATAATTTTGGTCCACAAGTGAAAATTATCTAAGAAACCGCTTGGGCTGCGGTGCCCTTGAGGGGAGGTTGACTTTGGTATGATGCAAGAAAGATGTGGTCCAAATTTGAGCTTTCTACGTCTAACCGTTCTCGAGAAATCGCGCGGACAAACAAACAGACCGACAGACAGACAAAACATTTTTGACCCAGTCGGTCCAGGGCTTCGCTATCGCTCGGCCAATAAAAAGTGACTCCGTCTTTCCCGTATCTTCATTCACTACAGCCCATTCCCAGCTTCGTCAAACAATGATACAGCATTCAGTGATGCCGTGCATTGGAAAACTGGCTGCGCCCCAGACGGAAATCGAACCCCCAACCAGACCCGACTTCTTATCCAGCCTCCAGGCACGGAGCCACTAAGGCATGTGCTGATAGGTGGCGCTGAGCGGGCATTTGAAGCACTTAATTCGTGGCTGAGTTGGAGTGTTCGAAACAGCCAATCAGAGGGCGCGGTGAGCCAAGTCAAGGGTTTTATTTGACACGGAATATAAAGGAATTTATTTTCTTACCTAAACTCTTTTCTAAAATTACTTCAAGGCTCTAAAATGAAGGCAAACATCTAAAACTCCGAGGTTTCTTTAAATCTAGTCCAAAAAAGATAAGGATCATTCATGTCCGTTTTTTTCCGTGTTTCAAGTCGATTTGGCTTGATTCAAAAACGGCGTTCTCTGGGTGCACGCGATTACCGGAGTGGTCCCCCCCCCCCCCCCCTCGTTAGCAGCTGCCATCCACTGCCGGTCCAATTACTCCGAGTGACACCACGGTGGACTAGCGATTGTTGACCGCCGGCAGCGCCTGTTCTCCAGACACGGTGTTTACGTTCCCAAAAGAAAAGTTCTTAATTTTCGTTTTTATTAAAAACGGTTTGAGAGGATTGAACATCGCAGCCTGGTCAAAACAGTATACTAAGAACATTCCAAGTTAAATAGTTTTTGAGAAGAAGGTGTGATGAAGGGTTAATAGACAGGGCGAGCGCAACACTCGTTCTTTTTTTTTTTTTGCTACAGCATATGTAGTAGTAGCAAAGAACGAGTATCAACTTTCCGTCAACCTATTACTAGTATGGAAATACTAGATGGAAATTTTGCTACTGCACTGAATTTTACACTGAGGACGCACACAACGCACGGCGAGAAAGATTTCGAAAGCGAAATGAAATTGTGGCTCTTCGTCAATGTCGCAGTCGACGCGTCTCTGCTGGCGCATTTTTTGGCCGAAGTGTCCCGTCATCACCTGCACCAGCACGGTCCCGGCGGCCAGCTGGTGCTGTGTTTTGAGGGTGCGGGCACCGTTGGCACCGCTGGCACCGCGGACGCGTTCCTGGCGCTGCTGGCCCGGCGCCACCCGCTGCCCGTCGTGCTGCTGTGCCCGGCCGCAAGGGTCGCCAGTCTGCCCTCGGCGCTCCAGGCCACGAGCTTGGTGCTGGTGGGATCCGACGACTATCTGCACCACCAGGCGGCGCATCTGATGCGTGTGGATGACGGCTGGGACTCGCAGGCAAGTTCATTAAACGCGGCGATGATATCTTTTTAGCAGGTGATTCACTGCAATCCCAAGTATGATGTAAATCACACTCTAGCTGTAATAAAACCCCATATCAGCTGCAGCTGTAGGATTTTTCACTAATCACAGTTAACTGTGAGCTCCATCTGTGATGTTCATTGCAGCGTAGTGTGATGAGCCCAATACGATTAGCTGTGATAGAGGTCCAACTGCAATGGTCATTGCAGCTCCAGATGTAGTATTTTTGACTAATCACACTTGGTCTTCGTCACAGATAACGTATTGAATTCTTCACACTTGCGATGACAGTGTACATATAACACTACCTACAACGTCAGAATAAGGAATAACATTAGAAGAAGTATCAGCAGCTTCTACTCCCATGCGGTAGCGAGCGCCAAGCTAAACAAATATAGGAGCAGTTGCCAAAATAACGGTCACTTTTGGGTCTTTTGGGCACAACTCCAGTATTTTCAATCATTTTGAGGTGCGGTTTTTTTCGTCATGCTAATCGTTGTGCGTGCAAGTTGTATCACTTTCGTAACACAACCACCATTCACTTTAACCTTTTGAAAAATAATCTGGAAGGGTCATTTCGTAACGTCCCGTGGTGTCATCAGGTCAGAAAACGAAAGTTCTTATACGATTTTCTCCCCCTGTTATGAAATTCATTTTAAAAAATGAAAAAGTATTAGGAAAATGTGTGCGTTTATTGACTGAAACCGTAACAAAAACTCCATTTTCGAGTTTAGACTGACTGCAACCCAGGCACAGAAAATGTCCTTCGTGTCCACAGGACGTTATGTTTGAATTTTGCGCTGCCCTGGTCACACTGCAGCTAAAGTTGACGACCCTGCGGGTACATCAGAGTGCGCCATGTTGACAATTTTATGGTTGTATTGCGTGCGGTCGCCTCAGGTGAGGGAATTGCTCAAAATTAAGAAATTAAGTTTGATATATGGTGGTGTCGAAGCATACGTGCAACCCCTGTTAACACGCTGCGTGAGTCCATGCCTTCGTATGGATTTCGTTTCTTCGAAAAAGCATAAGTGTGAATTTGTAATGCCTAGGCAGAAGTCGCAGTGCCCAAAATTGACAGAAAAGGCTCATTTCGAACGAGTTCCATTTAATTGTAACGCTTTTCGTTCCTTAATTTTCTCGTGTAACCCATATTAACGTTCCGTGCCTCCGAAATACCCCATTTATAACCGAGTAAGTAGGTCGCGGTTTCTGCTGAAAATGATACGTGGACTCTACTTGAGCTCTATGTTAACCTCATTTTTGTCACGCCATACTTCTTTACTGCTTAATGTCCCCATTAGTCACTTTATGGGGCCTTTGCCACTGCTCGTGGCGTTCGTTCGGGGCTGTGGGCTTGGAGAACGGAACCGGGACGGTGGGCTGTGACTGTCAGGGAAGGTAGGCAACCCATTTAGCAGACATGTATTGCGGGCGAGCATGCTTTCCAGGCGTTACCAGGAAGGAAAGAACACGAATGCTGTTGCACGCGGGTGGCACGGAACGTTACATACGGGGGGGAGAGGGGGGAGGGGCGAGAGGTTACGGAAGTTTACATGAAAGCTCTGTGAGCTGTGAGCTCGACTACGCCCAGGCGGCGTTGGGTAGACCCTTCTCTTTCAGATGGGAGAAATTTTTGTAGCAATTTTTTTCAAAGATTTACTCTTGGAAGGTTCCTGTTATTTTGGCAACTGTTCAGAGGCCGCCCGGCCCTACCCAGTGATGACGTGTCTCAGGCACGCAGCTGGCCCGAATTTTCGAAGGGGATCAGGTCATGCTTTTAGCCTTTGGCTACGGTACCTCCGGCAAGGTGGCCGCACCCAAATTATGCAGCCACAAAAAAAAAGACCTCAATCGATTGTTAAAGATGAGAACAGTTAGGTTATAACCCCAAGAACAATAGTTAACATTCATATCTGCTCATTATAAAAAAAATTTGGGCCGTCTACCTTCACGTCCCTAAAACTTGCAGCCACGGAAAACAAACTTATATTTGGATTGTTAATCGTAAGTACACGTAAGTAACAACACTTTTAACGTTTGTTAACAAGCTGCAACCCTCAAATCTGGCAACTTAACAAACACAAAGGTGGGCCGGCCAGCTTCACTTTCCAAACGCATAAGAAAGAAAAAAAGGATCAAATTTTGATTGTTAGTCGTAAGTGTAAGTAAGTAATAATACTTTTATCGTTTGTTAACTCCTGTGGCGTACCCACTGCAAAAGGTACTTGCGCAAGTTACCTCCGCGTGCTGAGATGGCACAAGCCGTGCGAACAGTAATGGGGTGGTGGTGCATTACTCCATTTCTCTATTTACCACAACGCGTGCTATACACCGCAATGCTTGCAGAAGTACCGTATCGCCGATCGGAGAGGAATTTCCAGTAAGCATTAAAAAAAAAGTCAGTATGCCAACTACTATCTTTTCAGCAGAAATGTATATGTTTCATCTTCAAACAAGCTCCGCTCCACCGGCACCGGCACCTCGATTCGACAGGGGTACTTAGCCAGCATGGCCTGCCAGCGGCGTTTGCGGGGGCCTCCGGCCTCCGGCTTCCGCCTCAAGTCACTCGAAATGTGTCCGGTGGTACCATTAACTAACGATAACTAACGATAACTAATGATAACTAACCATGAACTAACGATAACTAACCATACACTAACGATAAGTAACCATTAACTAACGATAACTAACCCTATTGTCTTATTTCAAATACAACGTTGAAAATGTTCTTACAATAACGGTTCGACTAAAATGATAATTATGGACGTATACAAACGATAACTTTTGTCAATCAACCATTAACAAACGATAACTAACGAAAACGAACCTTCAACTAACGACGACTTTTGTCTTGTATCAAATACAACGTTGAAAATGTTCTTACATGAACGGTTCGACTATAGTGATAATAATCGACATATACAAACGATAACTTTTCTCAATCAACCATTAGCAAACGATAACTAACGAAAACGAACCGATAACTAACGACGACTATTGTCCTAAACCAAATACAACGTTTAAATTGTTCTTTCATTAACGGTTCGATCATAATGATAATAACGTCATCTACGAACGATAACCTTTGTCAGTCTACCATTAACTAACGATAACTAACCATTAACTAACGATCACTAACGAGAACGAACATATAACTTTCGACATCCAAAGTCTTGGATCAAATACAATTTTTAAAAAGGTGATTTTAATTTATGACATATGCAAACGATAACTTATGGTAATCAACCATTAACTAACGATGACTTACGTAAACGAACCGATTACTAACGTTGACTGAAGAGTGCAAATTTGAACCTTTTTTAGCCCGACCCGACACGTTTCGGTAGAAACGGAGAGGAGCCGGGCTCTTAGTCCGATGCCGACTGTTAGACTTATCGTTTATCGAAAATTCAAATTTGAGGATAGACTTCTTTTATAAATCAGGTATATGTAGGGTGCAACAATTTTCAAATTTTGTCGCGTTTTTGTTCAGATTTGTTAGGTTAGGGTTGGCCACTGCGCGTGGTGTGCCTGCAAGGCACACTCCATCGCGAGACGGGACAGGCTGAGGTTAGCGATTTTAATCGTAACAAAAATATGTACCACCTGAATTGTCTCCAAATCGTATTTGTTCTAAGCCTTAAGTGGGCGTTAGTTATATGTTCGTTTTTGTTACTTAGCGTTAGTGTATGGTTAGTTATCGTTAGTTCATGGTTAGTTATCGTTAGCTATCGTTAGTTAATGGTACCACCGGACACATTTCGAGTGACTTGAGGCGGAAGCCGGAGGCCGGAGGTCCCCGCAAACGCCGCTGGCAGGCCATGCTGGCTAAGTACCCCTGTCGAATCGAGGTGCCGGTGCCGGTGGAGCGGAGCTTGTTTGAAGATGAAACATATACATTTCTGCTGAAAAGATAGTAGTTGGCATACTGACTTTTTTTTTAATGCTTACTGGAAATTCCTCTCCGATCGGCGATACGGTACTTCTGCAAGCATTGCGGTGTATAGCACGCGTTGTGGTAAATAGAGAAATGGAGTAATGCACCACGACCCCATTACTGTTCGCACGGCTTGTGCCATCTCAGCACGCGGAGGTAACTTGCGCAAGTACCTTTTGCAGTGGGTACGCCACAGGAGTTAACAAACGATAAAAGTATTATTACTTACTTACACTTACGATTAACAATCAAAATTTGATCCTTTTTTTCTTTCTTATGCGTTTGGAAAGTGAAGCTGGCCGGCCCACCTTTGTGTTTGTTAAGTTGCCAGATTTGAGGGTTGCAGCTTGTTAACAAACGTTAAAAGTGTTGTTACTTACGTGTACTTACGATTAACAATCCAAATATAAGTTTGTTTTCCGTGGCTGCAAGTTTTAGGGACGTGAAGGTAGACGGCCCAAATTTTTTTTATAATGAGCAGATATGAATGTTAACTATTGTTCTTGGGGTTATAACCTAACTGTTCTCATCTTTAACAATCGATTGAGGTCTTTTTTTTTGTGGCTGCATAATTTGGGTGCGGCCACCTTGCCGGAGGTGGCTACGGTCGTGTTTAGATGGGTAGTGTAAGCGAGCCGATTTTAGGACGAAGTGTAGGATTTCTGTTGGTACACGTGTATTTATGATCCGAAGATTCTAGAGCGATCTAGAGCGCCCGATGGGCCCCCGCGCCCGACCGGTCCTTGTCAACCCGTAGAACGTGAACGGTTGGTTATAAGTGGTGTAAATGTCGCGTGCCTGCAGGCGCGGCTGTTCGTGCTGCTGGTGCCGCGCCGGGTGCTCTCGGCCGCCGCCGCGCCCCGCCTCGCCGGGGAAATCATGGCCAGGCTGGGCGCAAAGCTGTGGGTGCGCGTTGGGCTGGCCGTCTGCGTGGACGCTGTCCGGGGAGGGGGCGCAGGCCTCGCTCTGTTCGCCATGGACCCGTTCTCCAACTACACGGGTGAGGGCCGCAGGCTTCTCGAGGGTCGCAGGCACTATTCGGAAATGTTCCACTAATGGGGCGGTCGCAAAAGGGTCCAAGTTGAAATCTCAGGTTCAACATACCATTTCTAGGGGTTCTGCAAGGGCCATTTGTCAGGGGCGTAGGAACGAATTTAGCCCATGGGGGGCACGCATTTTCGCCCCCCCCCCCCATTATCTTTTTTTTTAGGGGGGGGGGCAGGGGCCATGAAAATTACAAACCGTAAGGTTTTGTTGGATTTTTCTGCAGACGTGTTTAGATGTACTTTCCGCACATACCGGTAGAAGTCGCGAGCGAAGCGAGCGAAAAGTCCTGGGGCACCAATACAGTAAAACTCGGAAACTTAACCTGAAGTAAATTTTATACGATTTAGCTCCACAGTGGAAACTACGTGTGGCGCAGTGAAAGAACAAAAAAAAAAAAACGAGTACATTTTTACAGTACGATGCTCCCCAGAACCATGAAGTTGTCATATGGAAGCACACAGTACCGTATTCATAGTCTTGAACGGAAAAGAACTTGCGCGAGCGAAGCGAGCGGCGAGCTCTGGATATCCAAAGATGCTCTACGCCGGAAGTTGAAACCAAGAATACTTCTACAGCGGAAATGGATAATGTAAGAATAACCGCATCCAGAACGTAGAGGGGAGGGGTACCGCAGCCGAAACTATATCCGCCGCGGGCGTCAGCCCGAAAAATTGTCGAGGCTAAGGTCCTGCTAACGACGAGTTACGACCTTTTGGTAGGATCAGTGCACCGCGGAGACACTCCGCGCCCGCGCGGCCCTAAGAGACGCTCCAGAGGCCGCGCGGTAGTGACTTTTGCCGTGTAACCCAACCTCGGGATGCCATACCGTGCCCCCTTCCCCATCACCTCGTAGACCCGTGCCGGTGCCTTTTTAAATACGATCAGGACAGGACAACACGAGGGGACGGCCACCTGTGCAATAGTTGGTCCGCCCAGACGTGCTAATACGCGTAATTTTAAGACTTTGGATGATTTCGACCGAATATCATACCACAAATCGATATTTTGGAGTGTAGTGGTCGCTAGGTGACTGCGGCTCCAGTCTGAGTGTACCGAAAAATCGACGTTTTTCGGCTGGTATCACGACCCAACGATGCGGCGCGTGCTGCGCGCTCGTTCGTAATCCGCGCCATTCCAGTTCCGGTAGTCACTTGGTCGTCGGAACACGTCAGAGCACCGGATGTCTCATACTCGACCCGACCCTCCCCATGCTCGCTGTAGAGGGTTATGTTGTCTACTCGATAATTTACTTTTTGTGTAAGTCTTGTGTAACAGATTGTCAGTCTTCACTCATAAGTGATAAAAATTTGTTTTCGAAAGCCACCTTCCAGCGCATTATTGTTTTCAGAATACATGTGAATTAGCTGAGACTTTTATGTTGTGTTTATATCCTGTATCTGTTTTTACTCTAGAATGTCATGGAATCACAAGCGGGCCCTTCGACTTTGTGCCCTCTTAGAAATGAGGGATGGGTTTGTGCAGGTGAAGTGATTCCAAGAAGTGACATTAGTGACACTGATTGTGCTTTGTTGGAAGTGAGATCTTGCGCGCTACGAGTAAACTCAGTGTGTGAGAACCACAAGTTGGAGTATTTGACATTATACAGTGGAAAGCAGCGTTATTGCTCTGATCCATTCAAATCCCACAAGAAGTATCAGTGGCGCCCACACTAATTTTTGGAGGGGGAGCGAGCGCTTTTCTTATAGACCACCACCACCACTAAGGGCCCCCCCGCCCCAACTGTACAATTTTTTTTTTTTGATCGTACGAACGAAGGTATTACCCGTGTCGGCATTCCCCACTACGAATACGCAGTGCGTATGTCGTTGGGCGTTTGCGGAGTTCAGACCCAGACCCCGCAAACTCCGACCACATTTGGGACACTCGCGCTCGCGCATTGCTGCTGTAACTGCAGGGCCCGCGTCCGCGTGCGAGGAAACGTGGGAGAAAACGCATTCGTGCCAGAGGCCACAGACGCATCGGACGGGACCTGACGCGACGCGCGGCGCAACTATCGAGATGGGGCCGTCGAGCTCGCCCACGACGCCAGGCCGTGCCGTGCTCGTGCTCCCCGTTGCTGTTGCTACTCGAAGACGACGTGCGGTCTCCTTCCAAGTCTCTTTCTCTGTCTACTCAAGCCCGGCCTTCCAGCCTGCTGGAGGTGTAACGGACCGTACATATAATACATGGTTTCATTGGAGGTGTGGTGTGTGTGTGGGTGGGGGGGGGGGGGATTTAATACTGTATTTATAATATTGTTACGGTTTCACCCATGCCCGGCCGTGCCGTCACCTTGCTTACCACGACATTTTGTTCAGGTACGCAGACGTGGAACTTTAATAGCCGAAGCCACTGGGTGGGTTGGGTTACCGTTCGCTCCCTTTATGTCTCATTTTCTTCCATTTCTTCTCTCCCCTTTCTCCTCTCCTTCCTTCCCTTTCTCCTCTCCTTTCTTCTGCCTCCCTCTCCCCACTGCCGCCACCCCACCCACCACCCCCTTGACAGGGAGAGCGGCCGCTCCCCCTGCTCCCCCCTCTGGGCGCCACTGAGAAGTATATAAAAAATGGACTTGTGGAAATTAAAATTGACTTTGCAGAGGCCTGTAGATGCACTGTGACCTTAATTCAGGGCCAGAAATTGTGTGATAATTGCTACAAGATGTGGTCGCAATAGCTTAGGTTTTACCCACTTGTGAAAATTATCTTAAACCGCTTGAGATGCGGTGCCCCTGAAATGAGGTTGACTCTGGTATGATGCAAGAAAGATGTGGTCCAAATTTGAGCTTTCTACGTCGAGAAATCGCGCGGACAAACAAACAGACAAAACATTTTTGACCCAGTCGGTTCAGGGCTTCGCTATGGCTCAGCCAAATATACGCTGCAGGGCTCTGCGGGCACAACGGGGTGTCGGCGATGCCGCTCGGCACGCTGCCTCTCCGCGAGGTGCTGCCCGGCAAGGCGCTCCGCCTCCCCGCCCTCTTCCCCGCCTTGGTCCCGCGCGACCTCCGGGGCTGCGTGGTGCGGGCGCTGGCCTCGGACCCCACGGACAGCTGGTGCGAGCCCGAAGCCGTGCCGTGGTGGCTGTCGTGGGAGGCGCAACTCATGAAGGCGAGTGAGTGCTCTGCGCAAGTTAGCGATGGAAAGACCCTAAAGACGCTATTACTTCAGACGTCTTCGAGGTAGTGACGTATTATGGACGGGTATCAAACAATACCTCACACAAACGTCTCCGGTGTGATTCCCGTACTTAATACGCCGATATCTCGGAAACGACGGGGGTTACAGAGTTTTTCTTGAAAGTTCAGTCCTTTAGGACCCTTCTTTCGTCAAATTAACCCCAGGAAAGTATTTTGAATATTAAAAAATACTGTCCCACTAAGTGGGACACTGGTAGGCCCGAAGTTTTGCACATGATTGGGCATTTTGTAGATTTGTAGATACTGTCTCACTCTGTGAGACACTGGTAGGCCCGGAGTTTCGCACGGGTTTGGGTTGGTTACGTTACCGCCTATTTAAGTTTTATGAGTTTATTTAATTTTGCTTTTTAAAAAAGGATATTTGAAGGTTTGTATTAGTTTTGTAATGGAACGGGGCAGTTTTAAAATTATAGTTTTATAGTAACGGTCAGTGCACCGCATTATTCTCATACGCGGGCCGCCCAGCGCTGGCCTGCAAGGTGTTGTCCCCGCCCGGCTTGGCCCGGCGGCCCGACAATGCACGCCTCGCTCTGAGTCTCGGGTCCCTTGGCTTGTTGTGTGTACTCTAGGGTAGAGGGGAGGGTAGGGTCCCACCGAAACGGTCCGCCTGCCTTGAGTCGCCGCTCTCGTAGCCGTGGCTCGGCCAGGCCCCGGCTCGGCTCGGCACATCGACAATGGGTACCCGGCAAGGGCTGCGCAACAAAAAAGAAGGACGGAAGATTTGGTGGTGGTCTAGAAAAGGATGGAATAGCGGATGCAGCCAGCTGACGAGCCGAGCAGGGGTAGCTCTGTCCCTTTCTTTTGCCATTGGGTGGAGTGAGATAGCTGAATTTCAAATGCGTTTTTACGCGAATTGTCACATTCTATAATTTTAAAAGTTGGTTCGCTGTACTTGCCCGTTCACCCTCGATATTTCTGTCAGACAGATTTTTGATTTTTTGCCTCGTTATCGATCTACAGCAATTGGGCCTGTGGACCATAGAGGCGCGTATAGTTGTGTCCCTTTCTTTCGCCATAAGAAGAAGTGAGATAGCTGACTTTTAAATCGATTTTTCGGCCACTTGGAAGCTTTTTCAAAGTGTAAAAACACGTCAGCGTGCCCTGCAAAAGTATCCTGCATCCATGTGCATAGTTTCAGAAAATTCTGTTAGAGGGCCATAAGGGCAATGCTTAAAAGAAAAAAAAGTCCAATCCGGTCAGACGATAAGGCAACTCCGTTTCACTTCGTGCCTAAAAAAAATCCAGTTTCCATCAAGTTAAGACTGTTTTAACACTTTAAAAATCAATGTCTCCGAAACCGGCCGATAAGGGCAGCTAAAATTTGGTTTCTGGGGGTCTTATGGGCAGTATATACTGCAAAAAAAAAAAAAAACGAACTCTGAGTCTGACACCTAGGGGCATCCCCTTGTGGGTGTCGCAATGTGATCTGCCGGACTCGGTCACTTCCCACACACTTTTCAAAAGAGATCCCATCGTAACCGACCCTAAAAAGTGCCGTCTTCCTTCGGCTTATAGCCAGAACATGCGGACACAACTACGATCTCCCCTAACGCTTACGGTCGAGCTCATTGTTGCACATAATGCTTTTTTCTAGTATTTTATTGATGTGAATTAAAGATCGTCACCATTTAAGACTGAGGTGTCGAACACACATGCGTCATGGTCACAGGACATAGTGAATACGGCGGCACGAGCACGCAATTTCCACGTGGCGTGGACCAACTTCAAACACGCGGGCACGCCGCCGGCCGCGAACCACTCGCTATCCGCCGCGCTCCGGGAGCTGTACGGTGGGTCCTTCGACATGGCCGTTGCGTCGTTCGGGCTGACAGAGGAGAGGGTGAGTACGAGTATCCACCCTTAGAAGTAAGGTAGGTGTACGCCAGACCGTACGTCGTCGAGTAACAGGTTTCGCTCATCTCAAACCAGTGTTCCGCCACTCCACGCCTGGCGCTACCTGGCGCACCCTACCTTGGTCTGCTTGTGGAAGCGGTACGGAGAAAAACCTTGAATTTTGTGATAAAAACATGAAATTTTGTGGAGTTGCTCCTGAGACTATTTAAAAACTTTTGGCCTGCATGCCACTTCGATATCTTCGCGGTGAGCCGAGTTATTGAACACAATTCAATAGATTGTTTAATTGTTTAATAACAATGTCTCTTCTTGTCTAAAACTGACAATTTGGCAGATAAGAACGTACAAACTCAGCATTTTTTCATACCAAGGTGCTGGATAGTCATCTGGGTATCGCCACTGACCAACCGCTTTACACCATATGCTCAAATATTGAACATTTTGAACGTTTTAACTCAAAATCACAATTACTTACAGTTGGCCAAAAAAGATCGCGAAATGCTAAACAATCACTATTTGAGTAATTTGTCTAAAATCTGTTTGCATTTGCTGATGAAATCTTCGGTTCCTGATGGATGTTTGGGTTCACCTTCGGCTCATTTAAAGGGGAAGTGAGTAAGGATTAAAAGGAAAAGTAAAAACATGAAACTTTTTGCATCTGGTCTGTCAACTTAGAGAATTGGATAAAAGGGGGAATTAATGGTCATTTTGAGCTAAATACATACAAAATTTCGGTATTGGAACCTCCGACTAGCTGCACGATGACGCGGCCACTCTCCCGTCGCTGCGAGTGCCTGTGTGGACAACTATCAAAATCTGGGCCCAGAAGCGGCGCGCCATACTGCACCCAGAAAAATTAGTTCTCGGTTTAAGACCAAAATGAGATGTTCTGAACAATATTAAGAGCATTAGGGTCAGGTTGAGACCATTCCGCTCAACATGATCCCGATGCTCTTACAAACGTTGAGAACATCGTATTTTGAGAACTCGTTTTTCTGCACGCTAAATGCTTTTGTACAATTTTGTGCAGAAGTGCGTACGAATTTGTGCATCGCAGCTTACGTACAAATTCATACGTTGTTATGTACAATATTATACGGAATTGTAAACAAATCTTTAAAATTGTACATAAACGTACGAATTCGTACGCAATTCTTCTCAACATTGTACAGAATAATTTAGTACGTGGGTGTGGGCGGTGTCTATGACTGCAAATGTCCCAGAGCGGCAACAATGATACCTCCAGTGGGAGGAAACAAGCCGAATAGTGGATGCAAAGGGGTCCTCGACCCGCTCAACAAAGTTACCCATGGACAATTGACTTATTAGTGCGCGCTGTCTGACCACAGCCGGCCAACGGGCGGGCAGCGAATATCCGGACGCGTCCGGGTCAGCAGAAGTGTATCTTCTGTCTCCGTCGTTCTCGCGGCAGACACGGACAGCAGACGTTTTCGGACGCGTCCGGGTATTTGCTGCCGGCCCGTTTTCCGTCTCTGACTACCTCGCCTCCCAGGTGCGGCTGCTGCGGCCCACCACGCCGTTCCTGGAGGTGTCGGTGCGGCTGTACGCGCCCTGCGGCGCTGCCCGCCAGCACAGCTACCTGGGCTCGGTGGCCATCCGGCTGTGGCGCTCGGGCGTCGGGGCGATGCTGACCGCGGCGGCCACCCTCACCGTGCTGGCGCGGGTGGCCCTGGACCAGGCGTGGCCGAGGCTGATCCGGACCTTGGCGCCGGCCAGGCCGCCGGCTCCGGCGTGCTGCGGGACCGGTAACGCTAGTACTGAGGCGGCACTGGCCAAAGGGGCGTGAAGCCCAAAAGTGTTTTCATTTGTTTATTCGCAATCCCTATGCGACGCCCCGTCCAGTGCCGAAACCGCATCTCTGTAGGTCACGTGGATCTCGCGTTATTGTTTATAGTGGGCGGTGGCGACGGTCGCGGGCGGTGGCGGTTACTGAAGGTGGAAGTTGTCAGGGATGTAATGGTTGCCCATCCCTGGTGCACCTGCTTTGGGGTCGCCGCGTAGACCTGGGCGTAGCGGCGACTCGCTGGGTAGTGCAGTTCTGGATCGCCCCATGTATCTCGGGGAATAGTAATGAGGGGTGCCTTGGTGACGAGGAAGTGATGCACACGCACACACGCACGAGTACTGGTTACTCTGGACTCGGTCGGGTGAGGGCACACGGGTGGTCACGGAGTGCTCGATGTCAACACACTAGCCCCGCGTCGGCTATTACTATAGAGTACGCGGCCGTCGGGCAGCGGCTACTGCTGGCCACGACGGTACTGGGAACACTGCCTGGCCACCGGCCAGTCTCTGATATATACCTAGCTCCACGCCCCATCTCTGGGGCGATGCCTACCCGATTAGCTACCCGCTTGAGCTACCCGGGGCGACGCCCTACCCGCGCGGCCCCTGTATCAGCCGGGGCGGGCAGCGCCCCGGCCTGGCAGTTCCATACCGGCCGGGCGCGTCCGCGCTAGGCGCTCCCCGCGCGGCGCCCGTGCGTCGCGCCCGCTATGCCGGCGACAGCACTCTGACGCGTGTCTGTCCCGTACGAAGGGGTGCCTACCCACTGGGCGCTAGCGCCCCCCGCGTCACGTTAGCGCGCAGCGCGCTCAGGCGGCGCAGGCAGCGCCCGCCTGACAAAGTCTGCTTCGATCCCTTGCAAGCAACTTTCCAATCCAAAGTAGTTTGGCTGTATGACGAGCGTTTTCGAGGTTGTTTTGCGCTGTATGCGGAACTATGCGCGCGACTAAAGTTTTCTGGGTGCAGGCTGGTGCTCGGGCTGGTGATGGCATCTGTTGTTGACAATGACTGACCAGCAGGCGGGGAAACCAACACCAACGACTCGTCGTCTGGAGGCAAATAACCAACACGATGCAGAATAGAGCGACTTGCCGGGGAGTGTCTAACGATGTTCTTCTAGCGCAGTACCCCTGATATCCTTGTCTGTGGCCCAATAGAAGGAAATATTTCCGGTTTTTTACTCGTTCTTTGATTCGTCGTACTACGATAACGTAGAGGCAAAAAGGAACGAGTAATGCGCTAGCCTTGAATGTTAAGACTTCCTTTCAACTCGAAAACCGCGTTACGTAAGAAAATCGTTTACGCGGCGTTTTCATCGCATGTCGATGTAGTTTTGAAAATGGTATACTTTACCGCTATCTATCGATTTCATGAAATTTAGAGAACGTAGATTGCAGAGCGGTTGACTTGTGACGAGCCGCTGGGCCCAGTCAGGGCCCAGTCAGGGCCCAGTCGGGGCGTTGTCTTGTTCAATCGGAGATTGTATGGGAAGGACCGCAGAGGTCAGTTTTGGTCGTGACCGGAACATGCGGTCCCCCGATTTCTCTTTAGGGGGGATGCCGACAACTAGAAGCTCCCGCTGTCGCTGCGGCAGTTGTCGGCACCCCCTCTGGAGTGACATTGGGGGACCGCGTGGTGCGAGGTCCCGGCACGGCCTGAAGTAACCTCCACGGTCCTTTCCCAACCACCCCCCATTTAAAACAAGACTGTCCGGGTGAACGCAGGGCGTTCATGGAGAGGCTCGTTCTTTGTGTGCACGTACCTTACATGAATTTCTATCGGAATTTTTTGGAGTTTTTGGCTGAGCGATAGCGAAGCCCTGGACCGACTGGGTCAAAAATGTTTTGTCTGTCTGTTTGTCCGCGCGATTTCTCGAGAACGGTTAAACGTAGAAAGCTCAAATTTGGACCATATCTTTCTTGCATCATACCAGAGTCAACCTCCCCTCAGGGGCACCGCAGCTCAAGCGGTTTCTTAGATAATTTTCACAAGTGGTCTAAAATTTAATATCCGCCAGTTAGGTGAGGTCAGTACGCGCCATGCGACTGTCGTGGAGGGGCGGATCAGTGACTCGAGTGGATCACCCTCGGTTAGGTTAGGTTAGTGGGGGCCTGGGTAGGTAAGGTTCATGCAGGTAAGGGTAGGTTAGGGCTGGTTGAGCGGCATTGATAACGAAAGGCTGATGTAAGATACGTTCGGAAGGCAGAACATGAGCGTGGTTCCGACCGTGCGGAGAGAGTGACGCCCGCAGGGCGTCCTACTGACTGATTGGCCCCGCAGGATCGTAGTGGTCAGGTGACAGCCGCCGGCAGGCCAAGGTAGGCGTGCGCCAGGCGTGGAGTGGCGGAACAGTGATTCGCGATGAGCGAAGCCTGCTTCGCCACGACGCGGTCTGGCATACGCCTACCTGGTCTAATAGTATCTCACGTAGAAGCAAAAAGGGCCTGTTTGGCGCCATAGGGGGCAGAGGTCAGGGAGTCCATATTTTACGCTTCCCTCCCTCCGCCCCCTGCATAGGCAAACGATTGACGAAACACCGTTTTACCAGATTCTGAAATTTTGCACTTCGTGCATTCGCCTTGTTAGACGTGGAGTCAAATTGTCAAATTACTCGCGAAAACGCGACAGAACGTATTGCTGGCCGCTACCGGCGGCTCGACCAAACACGGTTATATTCGACACCTACTGTCTATAAAAGGTGTAATAACCCCGATATCTTGTGAAATCTTTACTAAAATTTAAACAAATTTTGAATCCACATCACACACTGTTGATACCCCCTTAATACTATATCCGTGCATTTAATAGTTTTCGAGTGCATATTTTAACGCTTTAGATTCAGAAAAAATATCAAAAAATTTGAAGCAATATTTAATTTTACCGATCCTCTCACTATTTGCCGAGGACTTAGCCGCTAGCGCTGACGCCCAGCAGCGGAGCACGCCGTATGCACTGTTGACTGGGCCCAGCGGCTCGTCACAAGTCAACCGCTCTGCAATGTACGTTCTCTAAATTCCATGAAATCGATAAACTAATACTATAGATGCCGGTAAATTACACTGGCGAACAAAATTAGCGGTCCACTTTTTTCCGGAGTCCGCCATTTCGTTGCTAGTCGGCCTAGAGAGCTGAAACTCCGTGTGAGCATCTGTCAGAGGTTCATCTTCGAGGTCCCTGGACCCCAATTTTATTGATTTTACTGAAAGGAGTGGAACCACCTCCTTAACTGCGACAGTGTCGAAAATCGCCGCGAAGTGCGCCGATAAAACCCATGTGGCGGGCGAAAATGGTCAATTTTACAGTCGGCGTGAACTCACGGACCATTGAAGCTGCTGAATCCTGAATTTCGACCCCCTACGACTATCCCCATATTTTTATATTTTTTTTTTTTTTTTGGGGGGGGGTAGTTTTTGACTTTGGGGTCGTAGAGTTTCGAAATTGATCGCAGAGGGTAGCAGAGGGTTCAAGGGTGTCAAAAATATCCGGCGTGACTCAAATCGACACCGTGAAACTCGAAAAAACTGAAAAATTAGTCATGTTTTTCCTGTCACTTTGCGCCCCTCTGCCGCCGCTCTCACAAGGGGATGCCCCGAGGTGTCAGACTCAGAATTCGATGAAACTTTTTTTTGCAATGTATACTGCCCTCAAGACCCCCAGATACAAAATTTTATCAGACCTTATCGGCTAGTTCCGGAGATATTAATTTTTAAAGCATTAAAACAGGCTTAAATTGAATAAAACTAGTAGCTACTTGATTATCAGCTCTAATTACAAAACCTTTGACTCGAGCCTATGAAAGCGGCAACACCAGGTGCCACCCCCTCTGGTGTCAGCCACCCCTAACGCGCCGTAACCCCAGCCGTTTTCGAGATATCGGCGTGTCATGTATGGGAATAAGACTGGACTTGTTATATGGAGGTATTGTTTAATGCATTTACATAATACGCTGATATCTCGAAAACGGCTGGGGTTACGGCGGTTTCCTTGATATTTCAGCCCCCTAGGATCCTACTTTTGCTACATTGACCTCAGGGAAGTATTTTGAATTTTTTGAAAATTTCTCGTTTATACTAGTTTTATTCAATTTAAGCCTGTTTTAATGCTTTAAAAATTAATATCTCCGGAACTAGCCGATAAGGTCTGCTAAAATTTTGTATCTGGGGGTCCTGTGGACAGTATACACTGCAAAAAAAAAAGTTCATCGAGTTCTGAGTCTGACACCCCGGGGCCATGCCCTTGTCAGTGCTGTAGGCTCTGGAATGTTTTTTAACTGTAGCTAGAATAATACATTATCGTCTGAAATTCGAGTTAAAAGGCCATGAGTAGGAAATAGGCAATGAGTTGGCAATCAGTAGGCAATGACGAATTTTTATTCCTCAACTGTTCGGTACACTATAAATATTCTGGAGACGAAGTAGGCGATGCACCAGGCAATCAACAGGCAACAAGTGCGTATGCAATAAATTAAATAACACCTTGCCTCTTGTAGTTTTGCTATGGCAGCAGTGCAATATTGATCTAAACTGCAAGGGATCTAAACTGCATAGGAGAGAAAAGGGTGGTACACAGTAATTTAATTGCATTGAACTTAATTAGTTTTGCACATTTCTGTTTTCTTACACACATATTTACCTAAAACGAAATGTAATTAAAAACTAAGGCAGAAAACCGTCAGATATGACAGCAAAAAACGATCGGGTATCGTAACCGAATGGGCTTTACTTCTTTTTGCTGAAAAACTAAAACAATTTCTTACAAATTTAACCAGATTTATCAGAGGATTCAGAGTCACTGCTGCTGTCCCCCAACATTTCTTTCACTGCATCTGGAAACTGACAACAGGAAATTATACTTGTAAACGTAATACTTGTATTGCACGATAAGATAATTAACATACTTCACTTCACCGTTTGCACGACTTATCCTTGGAATAAATCTGTGAAACAACAGGATCTGACGAAACCATCATTATGTTAAGCAAGTCTGGGTTGGTAAAGAGTCTCGAGATTTTTCTTGTATGGTGCTCACTGTTTCAAAATGGAAGAAAGGTTACAGTGAATTTGTAAATGACAAACCTCCCTTTTGGTTTGCACGAACACTCGGCATCATAATGTTTTATAGGTAAAGAATAACTTCTTATTCTTCTCTTTATGATTTATTGTTCACTTTTGACTTTTGACAAAACTCAGCGTCAACTCCTCTACTACATTTTGCACTACAGCATCGACAACCCTCAACTGACAAAAGACAATCGAGTCACAGCTTGCTAACAGGACTGGCAACCTTCCAACACTTCCCCTTTGACAGTATGTTAGCATGATCAAATCAAGAGAAAAATATTTTATTAATACAAAAAACTATAATACTTAAACATAACAATTTAGCTTAAACCTAACAACTTCACAAACTCTTCAGTTTTCGTACCACTTAGAATCTTTGTGAATAAATCTGCTACATTGCTTGCAGATTGCACATACTCAAAGGAACTTCTTGTTAACATAATACTGCAAAAAACAATACAAAGTATCTATGTGTTTAGATTTATCAGCATCAAGACCTGTTTCACTCAACCCAATTGCTACTTGATTATCAGCTCTAATTACAAAAGGATTAATCAACAAATGTTCCTGCCTCATCTCCTTCATTAACATCCTTAACCACAGTGCTTCCCTAGCAGCTTCACACATACACTGGAGACCAAAATTAGCGGTCCACTAACGGCGGGCGCTGTAATTTTTAAGGTTTTGAAGGTAGAACCTTGAAATTTGCTACAGGCCTGCCTCCAACCTTTGACTTGAGCCTATGAAAGCGGCAACACCAGGTGCCACCCCCTCTGGTGTCAGCCACCCCTAACGCGCGGCGGGGTGGAAAAACGGCGAAAAGGAGAAAACACCGTTAAGGAGGTCCAATGGGGGTAAAACTTCGTTTACCAGTTCAATAGACCCCGAGTGACAAAGTGACATCACAATTTGAACGGTCGTTCAAACCCACCCCCCACCCCAGTTACCCCCACCCCCTATCGGGGGTGAATTTTTTTGTCACCAAAAATGAATTGCGCGTCATGCAGGAGCCTTCGGGGCACATGCCCGTCTATTTTTTACCCCGATCGGACGAACCCTTTGACCGCAACCCCTAAAAAACGATCAGACATTATTGAAAATTGACGTTTTTTTTGTCCTTAAATGCATTTCAGAAACGAAAAAGATGTCATAAAAGGATGTGCAGGGTCTGTGCCAATACGGCCCAATCAAAAATTTTCATCCCCAAAAAAAATTTGCCCCCTCGTATGGGGTGGCTACCCTTAACCCCTGCCCTGCCGCCCCCAAAGGGCGGAGGTGAATTTTGGACCCAGCGCCAGATGCGCCTTGTCCAGGGCCATCAGCACACAAAATTTGAAGTCGCTCGTCCGATCCGTTCTCGCGCTACAGCCAAGAAACCTCGAAAATCAAGAAAAACCACCCCTATAAGTCACCCCCGATACCGCCGAACCGAGTAGGGGTAGCAAATCGTTTCGGACGGCGCAGGGTGTCTCAAACCTTTGTCTTGAAAGGCCCGGACGGCCAAACCGCTGCGGCCACTGGAAAGTCCTGAAAAAGCCCGTCACGCGGGACTCTGTACCGGGGACCACTGCACCGGGCGACCGCCGCCGCGCCCGGAGCGCCGGGAGGGCAGGCCGCCGGTGAGGCACCAAGCAAACGTCTACTCGCCGGCAGAAACGGGATCGGCCGTACCGCTCCGGGCCGCTCGGCCGGCTCCCGATCCCGTCCCCTCCGGCGTGTAGACGTTTGCTTGGTGCCTCACCGATGGCCTGCCCTCCCGGCGCTCCGGGCGCGGCGGCGGTCGCCCGGTGCAGTGGTCCCCGGTACAGAGTCCCGGGTGACGGGCTTTTTCAGGACCTTCCAGTGGCCGCAGCGGTTTGGCCGTCCGGGCCTTTCAAGACAAAGGTTTGAGACACCCTGCGCCGTCCGAAACGATTTGCTACCCCTACTCAGTTCGGCGGTATCGGGGGTGACTTATAGGGGTGGTTTTTCTTGATTTTCGAGGTTTCTTGGCTGTAGCGCGAGAACGGATCGGACGAGCGACTTCAAATTTTGTGTGCTGATGGCCCTGGACAAGGCGCATCTGGCGCTGGGTCCAAAATTCACCTCCGCCCTTTGGGGGCGGCAGGGCAGGGGTTAAGGGTAGCCACCCCATACGAGGGGGCAAATTTTTTGGGGGGACGAAAATTTTTGATTGGGCCGTATTGGCACAGACCCTGCACATCCTTTTGGACATCTTTTTCGTTTCTGAAATGCATTTAAGGACAAAAAACGTCAATTTTCAAAAATGTCTGATCGTTTTTTAGGGGTTGCGGTCAAAGGGTTCGTCCGATCGGGGTAAAAAATAGACGGGCATGTGCCCCGAAGGCTCCTGCATGACGCGCAATTCATTTTTGGTGACAAAAAAATTCACCCCCGATAGGGGGTGGGGGTAACTGGGGTGGGGGGTGGGTTTGAACGACCGTTCAAATTGTGATGTCACTTTGTCACTCGGGGTCTATTGAACTGGTAAACGAAGTTTTACCCCCATTGGACCTCCTTAACGGTGTTTTCTAACGCCCTCTTTCGCCGTTTTTCCACCCCGCCGCGCGTTAGGGGTGGCTGACACCAGAGGGGGTGGCACCTGGTGTTGCCGCATTCATAGGCTCAAGTCAAAGGTTGGAGGCAGGCCTGTAGCAAATTTCAAGGTTCTACCTTCAAAACCTTAAAAATTACAGCGCCCGCCGTTAGTGGACCGCTAATTTTGGTTTCCAGTGTATATATGTACTCTGCCTCAGCTGTCGACAAAACTGGAATTGTTTGTTTCCTTGTTCTCCAACTAAAACAAGCATTTGCTAACAGAAATATATATCCAGACACAGAAACTCTCTCTCCTTTGGTGGCATTATAACCTAAATCACAAAAAACTTTGGCACTATCACCAGTCTTCTCATATACAATACTTAAGATATTTGAATCAGACTAAAAACTTAACACATGAGTAACATTATTCCAGTATTTGTGTCTAGGATCCTTATTTGACTGACTGATTTTACAACAAGCAATTTTAGATCAGGTCTAGTCAACACAGACAAATACAGCAATTTTCCTACAGCACGTTGATATTTGGTAGCATTAATTGATACTTCCCCTGCAGCAGTATTATCCGTATTACTCATTTCCAATGGAGCTTTTCTACCATGAGAATTTTCTAAACCATACTCTAAAAAAATTTCTTGAATGCACTTATGCTGATTTAAAGAAATCTTATTCTCTTCACAAATCACTTCAATTGACAAGAAATTAGACATTACCCCCAAATCTCTAATTTCAAAACATTCAGACAATCTTTTCTTTAACAAAAGCACTACCTTCTCTACACCCCAGAATCCAATATCATTAACATATACTCCAGCAAACAAATTTCCTTCGGCATTCATATAAACACACTTATCTCTCTTAAGTCTACACATATTAAGTTTGGTCAAAATAGAATCTATTTTCACATACCACTCTCTTGCACTTTGCTTAAGTCCGTACAGACTTTTCTTGAGTTTCCACACCAATTTCTTCCCCTCTCCATTGTAACCCTCAGGCAATTCAACATACACTGTTTCAAAGGACTATTTAAATATGCACACAACACATCCACATGATGGACAACCCAATTGTTCTCTACAGCAATAGCAAATAACAATCTTATTGTCTTTCTCTGTATGACAGGAGCAAAAGTTTTATCAAAATTTACCCCATGCACTTGCAAAAAAACCCTTGCCACAAGCCTAGCTTTGAAACGTTCTATGCTGCCATCTTGATTTCTCTTTATTTTGAAAACCCATTTAGAACTAAGTGCTGATGCCCCTGCAGGTCTATTTACAGTATCAAAAACATCCTTTGATTTTAATTGCGACATTTCTTCATTCATAGCTGTCCTCCAAAACTCAGCATTTTTTCCACTCAAGGCCTCCTATACATTCTTAGGTTCCATCATCATACTCTACACCATTGCATTCCTTAATGAATAGAACTAGATTACAACAACTGCACTTCTTTGGTTTAGCAAGTCTCTCAGATCTACGCAAAACAATTTCAGGTTCACCAGTCTCAGCTACATTTTCAGCTGCTATCTGATCTACTGGAATATAATCTTTAACCTCATTTACTTCAGGAAGTTCTTCCCTTTCAACATTAAACTCCACATCCTCATCTTCATCATCAAAATAATCATTACCAAATCTAATAATAGTTGAATCATACTCGTCCCTGTCTTCTTCAACCTTCTCAAAGTTGGTTTCAACTGACTCCAAATTTAGCATGAATAATCCACCGCTAGCTCTATCATCTCTATCCCTAGCATATGGAAAATTATAAGTATCAAACCTAACATTATGAACAGTCATAAACTTCCTCAAACTAGGGCACCACACTTCATATCCTTTAACATTCTCTGTAAAACCTACAAAAACACATTCAATTCCTCCTGGTTCAAATTTTGATCCCTTATCATTATGCAACCAAGCCTTGCAACCAAATACCTTCAGAGAATTATAAGTCTCATCTGTAATCTTCAAACCCCATAACACTGCTGGAATATTATTTACAGATCTAGATGGAGATACATTTTTTAAAAAACAAGCAAGATTTATAGCTACTCATTGGCATTCCTGACTGTATTAACATGCATCTAGCTATGTTACATCAAGTCCTATTTTGCCTCTCTGAAATACCATTCTGTTCTGGTGATGATTTTACCTTTTTTCTGTGCACAATCCCATTTTCTTTCAAAAATTTTTGAAATTCATTACTCACATACTCCCCTCCTCCATCTGTTTGCAATGCCTTTAGTTTGTTTCCGTGAAACAATTCTACACTCTGCTTATACTCTTTAGATGCATTGAAAACATCACTCTTCTTTGCTAATGGTTTTACTGTGACAAACCTCGAATAATCATCAGTAAAAGTGACTACATATTCTGATCCACACTTGCCCATTACATCACTATGTATTAAATCTAATGGCTTAGTTGACACTCTCTCACTTTTCTTTGGAAATCCTACTTTGGTTGATTTACCCTTGGCACAGACATCACATATCTCGTCTAATTTACCCTCAATTTTAATATACTCTATCCTTTTGATTGCCTCTTCATGCAAATGACCTAGCTTACAATGCCAGTCTAACATACTTCTCAAAGCTACTGCAATTTTAACACCATCAGAGTTATTTACAGCTACATTCACTACAGGTTGATTAATGACAATTGTGGTATCCAAAAAATATAGTCCATCTTCCTATTTTGGCTTTGAAAATAACCTGATTAGTGTCTCTGTCAATACCTTCACAAAATTTATCATCAGTCACACATTTCACTCCCTTTTTGGCAAGTTTGGAACAAGAAATTAAGTTATCGTCCATCCTCCACACTCATTAGTCATTTGTATTTCAACCACACCACAAGCTTCAATTTTTACTGTTCCTTTTCCCATACTAACATTTCCTTCACAATTTTCAAGTGATTTGAACATTTCTCTATGTGTACAAATAAGATCTGACGCAGCACTATCTATAGCAAATCTGACTTTATTCTGAACACTAGCAACAGACTTAGCATTCACACTGACGCACGCTTTGAATTTACTATCTTTGCTGTCATTTTTGGTACTGTCATTCTCTGCACTAGGACAGTCTTTTGCAATATGTCCATAATCTCCACACTTGTAGCACCTCACACTATTAGTACATTGAGGAGCAATATGACCCCAACGCCCACACTTTAAACACTTGCGTTCACTACTGTCTGATGAAGAACTGCCCGCACCCTCCTTGTGTGGCGATTTCTGAGTGGAACCACCTCGGCCACTGCAACCACCTCGGTTGTTGACTCCTCCACGGTTGTTGTTGGTTCCTCCACGGTTATTGAATCCCGAACCGCCGCCTCGGCCTCTGCTTGATCCACTGGACGCGAACTGGGCCTGGGACGCCAACGCCCCCTTCGGCTCGAAATCGGAATCATCTTCTTGTAACAAGGCAGCCTTCACTTTCTCTGTTTTCAATCCACTTTCTTTTCCCATCATGGCAATAAATACCTTGTATTTGTCTTTGGGTAGACCCATCAGAAAAGTTCCTGCTAACTGTGCATCGGTCAACTCCAAGCCATACCCACCACTTCTCACCACTCTGTTTAATCCTTGAATTTTTGCCATATATTCGTGCATCGATACTCCATCTTCCTTCACCACATTGATCATTTCTTTCAGTTTTTCAAGGCATTGAATTAAAGTGAAAGTTGAGTGTATTTTCTTTAATTTTTCCCAGGCACTTTTGGCTCTTGTCTCTTCTCCGATGTCTTCCATATAGGCATCGGACACATGTTTCATGAGCAAGGATAAGGCCTTTCTGTTGTGTTGGGCTTGTTCCTGACTCAAATCATCCATTTGAATATCATCGTAGCCAGGCTCTATAGCAACCCAAGCATTCTTCTCGACTAATTCAGCCATTACTCTTCTAGACCAGGAAAAAAAAATTGTTTCTAACAAGTTTGGGTATTCCCCCGTTCGCACCGCTATTGTCCTCCATCTCGCTACACAATCACTCACACTTCAACTTCACTTAAATCCTCTTCTTATTGCAGCGACACGTTCCTGGGCCCATAACCTATTGTTTTATGGGTAAAGAATAGCTTCTTATTCTTCTCTATATGATTTATTGTTCACTTTTGACTTTTGACAAAACTCAGCGTCAACTCCTCTACTACACTTTTTTGCACTACAGCATCGACAACCCTCAACTGACAAAAGACAATCGACTCACAGCTTGCTAACAGGCCTGGCAACCTTTCAACACATTAGACTATAGGCCCGGCTCCTCTCCGTTTCTACCGAAACGTGTCGGGACGGGCTGAAAAACACGTTTATTGTAAGGTGAAATCTAGGATTCTATGTCACCCGCAGCTGATTCTCCACTGGTAGTGCGCATGGAATGTGCAGCCAATTAGGTCCTTGGGACTTGGGGTTCGAGGGACACGGCGAAGTGAAGGGGTTAAGGCGATCCTGTAATGTGTATTACTCAATGGAACTAAGAACGATGATCGCCACTGACGTGAAGCTCTTACAAGTACACGTTACGCCATTGAAATGCACAATCGTTGTGCATTCATTCCAATGTCACAAAAATCTTGTGTACATCCTAATAAACTAAGACAAACATCGAAATTGCTCATGTATTCATGGTTGGAAGCATTTGGTTCGCAGACTATTGGCGTCCTGAGACGGCGAAGCAGCGGCTGCTAGGCGGCGCGTGCGCTTGGTGCCCCCGCGGCCGCCGGCCCCCGAAGAGGCGTGGCGGGGGCGCGGCGGCCGCGTGCCGAGCCGCCACGGACATGTGGTCCACGCTGCTGGAGGTGTCGGCCCCGGACCTGTGGCGCGCGCCGCCCTCAGGCCCGGCCGGCTCCCCGTCGTTCGCGGTGCGGTTCGTGGCCGGAGCCTGGCTCGTCTTTGTGCTCAACATCAACGTGGCTGTCAGGTAGCCTGCTGGCGATACGGTCGGGATCAGTGTAGCCAGAAAACTGGTAGAAAGTTGCCCAAACACGCGGGTGTCAAGATTGTGCCTATACCTCCGCCTGCCTACTCAAAACACCTCATCACGGATGTCAATAGTTAGCCTAGTAGGCGGACAGTGGGCACAATCATATATCCGTGTGTTTGGGCTATTTTTTGCATACTTTTTTACGCAACGCTGATCGGGATGTCACACTGCCGTTATGCTATGCACCTGTACTTCAAACACCGCACCTACACTGTAAAAATATGTTTCGTTCTTTACAAAAAATCTACTCTTTAGTTTTCTTTCTTATTTTTTCGTCGTGAGACGAACAATCGTCACAAAAATCAATTGGATCTGGGAATGAGAGGAAATATTTTTGGGGGGCGTTTAGCCCAAAAGTGAAAATTTGTCACCAAAAAACTTTGTCACGTGACGAAAAAATCTTATAGTAACGAAATATGAAGGTGACAAATATTCGTCATCAATATACTTAGTCGAGTGACGAAATATTTTTACGGTGTACCATCATCGGTGACGTACAGCTATTTTCTGGTGCGCATGGCGGTCTTATGGAGAGGGTCTTCTATTTCGCTCCGGGCGAAAGTAGGAAAGGGATAGAGGGATTAGCCGAACGATTCATGATGGTCTACACTGTTAAAAGTTCAAAGGACAGAACTTTGAAACACGGAATGAGTACAGAGGTGTCCGTGCACAGAGAAATTCCGTGCACGGGAACGTCCGTGCACAAACTAGTCCGCCCACGGGACACTCCGTTCACGGAACCCTCCGTGCAAGAACCGTAAGCACGGAAGTTCTCTGGGTCACACATTTGGCAGTCAGGTAAAGAGTGTTGATACACAACAACGGTTTTAAGTACGGCTTTCAAGTGGTCTCGGGGTACCGAATCCAGTCAGTCTACGAGGTACACGGACGGATGTTCGATGCCTGCACACTCATATTTTTTATGTCCTGATTTGAGTTTACTGATAATATCCGTAGGCCGACCCTTCCGTGCACGGAAAGTTCCGTACACAGAACATGCACACAACGGAGCAAGGACGGACCTACCGTGAAAAAAATTGACCTGACACATTCCGTGTTTTTTTTTGGCTGAGCGAAAGCAAAGCCCTTACCCGACTAGGTCAAAAATGTATTGTCTGTCTGTTTGTCCGCGCGATTTCCCGAGTACGGCTGGACGTAGAGAGCTCAAATGTGGACCACATCTTTCTTGCATCATACCAGAGTCAACCTCCCCTCAGGGGCATAGCGGTTTCTAAGATAATTGGCTGAGCGATAGTGATGCCCTGGACCGACTGGGTCAAAAATGTTTTATCTGTCTGTTTGTCTGTCTGTTTGTCCGCGCAATTTCTCGAAAACGGTTAAACGTAGAAAGCTCAAATTTGGACCATATCTTTCTTGCATCATACCAGAGTCAACCACCCCTCAGGGGCACCGCAGCTCAAGCGGTTTCTTAGATAATTTTCACAAGTGGTCTAAAGTTTAATATCCGCCAGTTAGGTCAGTACGAGCCATGCGCCTGTCGTGGAGTGGCGGATCAGTGACGCGAGTGGGTTACGCTCGGTCAGGTTAGGTTAGTAGGGGCCTAGGTAGGCTAGGCTCGGGCAGGTAAGGGTAGGTTAGGACTGGTTGAGCGGCATTGCTAAGAAAAGGCTGATTTAAGATACGTTCGGAAGGCAGAACATGAGCGTGGTTGCGACCGTGCGGAGAGAGTGACGCCCGCAGGGCGTCCTACTGACTCGGCCCGCAGGATCCTACTCGTCAAGTGGCAGCCGCCGGAAGGCCAAGGTAGGCGTGCGCCAGGCTTGGAGTGGCGGAACAGTGATTCGCGATGAGCGAAGCCTGTTACGCCACGACGCGGTCTGGCGTACCTGCCCGAGCCTAGCCTACCTAGGCCTCTACTAACCTAACCTAACCGTTCGTAACCCACTCGCGTCACTGATCCGCCCCTCCACGACAGGCGCATGGCGCATACTGACTCTACCCAACCGGCGGGTTTATAATTTTGGACCACATGTGAAAACTATCTAAGAAACCGCTTGGGCTGCGGTGCTCCTGAGGGGAGGTTGACTCTGGAATGATGCAAGAAAGATGTGGTCCAAATTTGAGCTTTCTATGTCAAACCGTTCTCGAGCTATCGCGCGGACAAACAAACAGCCCGTTTGAAAATGATATGCTCCGCGAGCAGCCCGGGCGCGGAGCTGTCCGATTCCAGCCCCGATGGGGCTGCCCGAGCGATGCTCCACAATGTGAGCTTTTCGGCCAACTTCAGGAGTCATCCGATGAACGCCTTTCGGATCCCCATCCGGATCAATGACGGCGGGTCACCCCGAAACCAGCTCCGTCTTGGTGTCGGACTCATCCAGCAGGGCCCACGGGCTCATCCGAAACGAATCCTGCTCCGAGGTTCCCCCCCACATAGATCCACAGGACGTACTGCATAACAAAAACAAAAAGTGAATGAGAAATATGGTTTTATCATTTAATTAAAACACAGAACACACATTTGACAAACATTATGACTATTTTAAAGTTTTGCAATCAGTAAGCCGGGTAATACAAATTGAACACATAGGGTAATTATACATAGAAAACAATACGGCAGCAACAAACAATTCAGCCAACTTGGCAACTCAGCCAAATGGCATTGGCAAAATCACACAACGTAATTTAATTGCCATAATACTGACCCCAAGATTGCCCAGGAGTGGAATTTAGGGGAGCAGAGGGAAATGAGTACCCCTGGTTGTATGATGTTGCATCCCCACTTCCGGGTTGATTATAATGAGGATATCCCCAAGAGTACTGTGGATACTGTGGATACTGCGGATAACTTGAGTGATTATAACTCATCACAGGCTGTGATGGGCTGTCAACCTCACTGCTAGATTGGAGGGCAGCCGCAGCACTGGCAAAGCTTGGAGGTTCCTTGGCAACTTGAACTGGAGACTTCAAAGCAGACTTCAAAGGAGACTTCGAAGACTTCGAAGGAGACTTGAATGGAGACTTGAATGGAGACTTGCCGGGTCCAGTGTTCTTCATTGTCTTACGAGAAGACGGCGTCCGCTTTGCTGGTGAGAGCTCCACAATGTCAGTCACTTTGAAGGGTGAGCAAACAGCCTGCAAATAAAATCAATAAAATCAGAACAAGCAACAAAGGCGGGCGAAATCTATGTACTTGTGAAAGTAACAACTCTGTACCTCCTTAGACTTTTTATCTCTTTTTTTGAACATTGCTCGGGGCTGTTTGGGGGAGGGGGTTTTTCTCCACTCCCTCTTGTTTATCATTGCATTGAATTTCTTGGATGTCAGTCGGTTCTCCTTCTCTACATTCCTATTGACAAAACCTGCAAGAAGACATACAGCAATGAATACATTTTAACAAGTGTATAGGGTGTAAATAATTCAGTTTCTAATCATGAAACAAGAAAATTCTAAAGGTGAACAAATTAAGAGCTTTGAGTGATGAATGAACTTACCAATAATTGCTTTTCTTACATCCTCTCTGATTGCATAAGTTCCTGGCTTCTGACCAATGGCAGTCACATTAAGGGTCCGAAATACTTCTTTCCCAAATAACGCGAAGAGGGTCTCCTTTGCTAGACTGGCTGCCTTATTCCGATAGTCCACCTTTAATTGGTCTTTCTCAGAGGCAGCAATGAACACATTTGTTCCCACAGAAAGCTCAACCTGGAAAAGTGGAGAAAAATAACCACAATACTCCACAACTAAATATACACACAAGGTAAACAAAACAAGCAGTTTACCTGTTTCACGGCAGATGGTATGGGAAGCAGCTCTAAGTATTTAGGTTCTTGTTTTCCAGATCCCTTTTGCAAAGAAAGAAGATCATAAAATTCTCTGAGCATGTTGTGGTACACTGGTGAATCTAGAAAATAATGATAAACTAAGAAGGCACAAAGATACAACACTAATGCACCACAGACTAGAGAATTTACCATATTTCTGGAGGACTTCGCAAGGTTTGCACCCGCACCACTTCCACTCAGCCCGATCCTCAATACGATCATCTTTCTTGGACTCGTCACCATCATCATCCTCACAGTCGTCATTCTCATCAGATTCAGCCTTGTCTTCCCCGTCACCTTCAGGTGCATCCTCTGCGCCACTTTCATCTGAAAAAAAGAGATGCCCATGACCCACCTCAATTTAACACAAGAAAAAATGTTTCCTTACCGTTCTCAGATTGGAAGAGACTCTTCCTCACACTGGCCGCTAGTTGCTGGTCAACAGAAAGTTGAGCCCTTTTGAGGCTCTCCTTGGCCTCCCTGTTGTCCGCCTGCACCTTCTTGTGAGCCGCCTCTAGTTCCTTTGGAATAGATGGCCTAGCACCAACCGCAACATCAATGGCCCGGACACTGGCTGCTCCCGGTTTCACAACCTTGGCGGTGGTCCTTTTGGAGCGTTTATTGCCCGAGGCAGAGGCAGTCTGCTTCTGGTTTGCCTTCTCAATCTCCGCCTCAACTTCTGCTGCTTTTGACTCCAAAGCATTGTGATCATCTACACAAATTAAACAAATGAT
Source organism: Megalurothrips usitatus (assembly GCA_026979955.1). Lineage (NCBI taxonomy): Eukaryota > Metazoa > Arthropoda > Insecta > Thysanoptera > Thripidae > Megalurothrips > Megalurothrips usitatus. Next base: position 14,644,682 of record CM049594.1, read on the forward strand.
GAAATTCACATGTCAGCCAGTCGAGAGTAAAGAGGGTGGGCCATCAGAGCAGGTGGGTTGTTGCTTTGGACTATTCCCCTTCAGGGGGGGGGGGGTAGGAAAGAAGTTTTTATTTCCTTCCACGCGGCCACATGCCACGAGTGGCCAACACCGTAGTGAGGTTAAGATTTATCACCGCGTTTCTCAAATCATAGCAAAACGAGGGGATTCGGTTCTATGGATTTCAAATTCAATACAGAAAACGGCCGCGCTCGACAAAAAGGGACGTGGACTAGGCGTAGCGAGAGGTGGGTTAAGTACCCGGCTAAAATTTGCACAAAACATGTATTTCTCACGGGACCACCCACGCAACCGAGCCAAATCACAGCGAGCAAAAGGAAGTTCCGACAAGAACTGACATGATGAATATACTGACCACTTATCATGATGACTTTGGCTGGGTAATACTTCTTGTTGCCGCTGAACATCACGGGCGTCACCGCGCCTTCAAAACGAGAATTTCGAAGGACATTTGAAAGACTCTCTACCCCCACCTTATTTTCCCTGCTCCACAAACACAAGGCTTTCATTCGCGACATCCCACAGCTCAGATCTTGCAGTACGACTCCTTCGAAACCCACTAGTTCCGAGCAGTTCTGAGTCAGTCGCGTTCACTCTGAGCCAAGATGGTGCAACACCTCCCCTCCGCCGGCCGGCGACCTGATGCCGTTGGCGGCTGTTGGTTTGGGGCGGGACTACTTCCAGAGAGACGCAAAATAGTTCCGATCTAACTTCGAGAATATGTATTCAGAACGGAGTTGTTTTAAAAAATCAAGTAATATCTATTTTCCTAATTATTCAGGAAGTAACGTGTTTATCAGAACTCAGTAGGAATTTTTATCTAAGTGCAATAGATGCTGAGCTGCGCCTCGGGGGGGGGGGGGGGGGGGGGGGGGGGGGGGGAGGGAGGGTTGGGACAGAGCGATTTGAGAAATATAAACAGAGAAGCTGTAGGTTATGTTTTCGTAGTTTTGAAACTTCCATGCCCCTCTTAGTCAGTGATCACCGCTCTTTCCCTACTTAAGGGCGAGACCAGCTAGACTATGGATCAAGAGAGTAGTTCTAATGATTCCGGTGATAGGAGGGTAGGAGAAGCCACACTCCGTCGTAGGAAGTGGTACAGAAAACGAGCGAGAGATGCCAATTTTAAACGACAGACAGATGTTGATGCCGACAGTGACACCTCCAATGAATCTGGTGAGACGAAATGTTTTTCTACCCTGACCATTGTAATTACTCTGAGAAACGCCTTGGTTTATGTTGATATATTTTTTTAAATGTCTCCTTCACTGGTAGATGCACATCCTTACCAAACCAAGAGGAGAAACACTGCAGAATCTGATGATAATGAGGGAAATGTCAGTGAAGGACCACCAGTTTTTACTGACAATGAAGGTTTGTTGTTTATCCATCTTTGTTCAGTTTGATTTGCTGTGTTTTCAATATTTTATTGTTAGTAGAAACAAAACCTCATATTTCTTGATCTTCCCATGTTGTGAACTCAATCGTCATGTGCTTATGTGAGTTGTTCTGATTGACAGGTGAACAACATCTACCAGACGGGGAGACTGGAATTCCCGATCCCGTTATTTCTGACAGTGAATCATTGAGTGTTGAAAATGTCCAAAGTGCAGGGGACATCGGTAAGTCATTTCCTCCATAGGTTAGCTGAAATGAAAATGGAATAACTTTGTCATGTACTTACCCTGAAATTGTTTACTGTTAAGGGGAATCTAATGGCGAAGTGCATTCAAGCAGTCAAGATGATCATATTAGCATGGATGATGGAGTTGCTGCTGGTGAGTGTTACTGCATTTTGATTCAATGAATTTAGAATAGCTGTGTATTAATTTTTATTGTTAACTAAGTGTGGTGTTGTGCCTTGTACAGCTTGTTATTTTCTAGTTGCCCTGATTTGTTGGCTGTCTGGTGCAAAATAATATATACCTTTTTCTTTTGATTGCTAAAGCTGGGGAAGAAAGCGAAGAAAATGCCAATGGTGACAACGACCAAAACAGTACCAGCCCAGACCACAATGCTGCTTCTGACGATGAGAATGGTAAGGGCATTTAAAAGTAGCTGTTAATACTATGTATTTATACTTTTTTAATTGCTTGATTGTTTTTCTCATCAGCTGATGGCAATCAAAATGCTTCTGAACAGGAAAACTCTGAAGGAGGTCTGTCTGAGACAGATGGAAGTGAGCGCATTTCTGGAGATGAAGTGTACTCAGAGTCAGAGCTTGGTGAAGATTTAAGTGACTATGAAGAGGAGAATGAAGAACTGAACTTTGAAGATGAGATGATTTTTAATGGATCTACACTGACTTTCAAAGAGAGTGCATTAGCCATCCTCAGTTTTGTTTTATGCCACAGACTTTCTGGTTTATGTATAAGTGACTTGCTTCTATTACTATCACTTCATTGTGGGCCTGGTAGCCGGTTATTGAATTCTCTTTATAGACTGAAAAATTACTTCAAAATGTTAGGGACAGAGTATATCAAAAAACACTATTTCTGCTCAATTTGTGAAACTCCATTGCCAAGTAAGGATGCCATATGTCATGGGCAACAAAGTGATTCCTATTTTATTGAATTCCCTCTAGTTGGTCAACTCCAGAGTCTTTTTTCTAAACCTGGTTTTTATGAGAAACTTCAGTATCGATTTACTCGTGAGAAAAAGAATGTTGGGCACTTGGAAGATATTTATGATGGCTCCATTTACCAAGATGAATTCGATTCTGGTTTTCTCAGGGACCCTAATAATGTTAGCTTTTTAATGTATTTTGATGGTGTATCAATTTTTAAGAGCAGCAACTTCTCAATTTGGCCAGTGTTTTTAACAATCAATGAACTTAAGTTTAAGTATAGGACACAGAAAGAAAACACTCTCTTGGCAGCACTTTGGTTTGGTAAGAAGAAACCTAACCCAAATATTTTTCTAGCACCTATTCGTGATTCTCTTTCGTCTTTGGAAAATAATGGGGTTGATATGACTTTACCAAATGGAGATAATATCAGAGTGAGAGGAAAAATTCTGTGTGCGGTGGCAGACATGCCAGCCAAAGCACTGTTAATGCGCTTCATTCAATATAATGGGGCTTTCTCTTGCTTTCATTGTCTGGCGCAAGGAGGTCGATTTGATCTAGGAAATGCATCTGTTCAGGTTTTTCCGTATGCAAGGCACCTTGAACTTAGAAACCTACAGAAAACTGTCCAGTTTGGAGAACAAGCACTTGCAGCTCGACAACATGACCCTGATGCAACAGTTTATGGTTTGAAGGGTCCATCAGTTCTCTCAGCAATTTTACCGAATATGATTCTCTGCGTAGGGATAGATGTTATGCATGGGGTATTTTTAGGAGTTATGAGAACACTAATGTTGTTGTGGTTTGATGGTCAGTACTCTAATATGCCTTTTAGCATTTCAAATATGGCTCACATTGTTGATGAAAGACTTAAAAAAATTAAGCCACCCTCCTCATTCCAAAACATGCCTCGTGGAATTAAAGATGTAGCCAGATGGAAAGCTTTTGACTCAAATTTTTTTTTCATTATTCTCTTGTAGTTTTGTGTGGTATTCTACCGGAAGTGTACTGGTTTCATCATGTCCAGTTAGTGACAGCAATAAGTTTGCTGAGTCAGGAGAGCAGATCTCCAGAAGAACTGGACAGTGCAGAAGAAATGTTGCATTTGTATGTTTCTGACTTCCAGAGGTTGTATGGCTTACGTCATTTAACTTTGACTTTCCATCAACTGCTGCACTTGGTCCATGTTTGTAAAAATCTTGGTCCTACATGGGCTTATTCCTGTTTTATCTTTGAGAGTTTAAACGGACAAATGGCAAAGCTGGTTCATGGAAGTCGACATGTGGCCTTACAAATTTGTTCATCATCTTTTATCTTCATGAAGTTGCCAGTTCTGGTAAATTCTATGCCAGCTGGAGAGGCAAAGACTTTGTGTTTAAAATTTCTAGGACCAACTCAAAAGGCAAAAGTGACCGAAGTGATTGATCGAAGAGCAGGAGTAGTTGGAAAATTCAAAGCTTGCAATCCCACAGCCAATGTCCGAAGATTGTTCCAAGAGGAGTGCAATATAATTGGTGGGCGCTACAGTTTCTTTGACAGACTAAAATTGAACGGTTTAGTGTATAATTCAGCCCTGTATGTACGATCCAAACAAAAAAGGTCTTGCTTTGTTGAAATTTTTGAAGGTGACACTTGTCACCTGTGTAAAGTTCTCTCTTTTATAAGGTGGTCTCCTTGTGGAGATAACTGTCCTGTGCCATGTGCTGAATGTGCAAAGCATTATTTTTGTCTTGTTTCTATTTATGACAGAGATCTGTGGGAGCTGCACGATGCTCCTCTTAACATAATTGCTAGTCATCTTCAGAGAGTTTCAGAAAGTGATAAATGTAGAATTTTTCCTTCAGTCAATTAAATCATTATGTTTGTATATGTCTGTAAATGACAAAGAATACATATCTGTTCCTATTATCAATTTTGAGGTGGAATAAAGTGCCGATGAACATTTAGAAAATTTCTCTTATTTAAATTATTCCCATACATTATTTATTATTACCTGACAAAGTGGATGTACGCACTTTTGGGTGGGTGGGGTATCCTGGAAGACACACGTTCAAAAGGCGTCTGTCGCTCGCGCCCCGCCTCTCTGCGTCACCTGACCGCACGGACCAATCACAGGGCAAAGAAAAAAGGCGGGAAGGCCGCCCGATCTACAGACGACAGCATATGCGACTTTAGCGATTTAATGATGTTTTACAGCTGCTACAAAATAGCTTTGAAGTGTATACCGTGACTACAGTATAAAGCTTCATTGCAAATCGGTTTTATCGTACCTGCGCAAGCCTAGACCTGAAAAGCGGCTCCGAAAGATTTTGCATGAATCCGCCGTTCAGGTCGTTGTACTTCAGACGATCGCCCCTCGGGCTAAACCGTGAAAGTCGGAACTTGCGGTTTTCTGATTACTCGGGAGCGGTAGAACAGATTGATCTCGGCTGCTAAGGAACGTAAGATAGGGGTGAAAGTAGACCTCACACCGAAATTCAGACGCGCTCGTGGCCTGGGGACCAAAAAATAACCGATTATTTAGGCGCGGTTGGTGCCCGACGGGCTTGCCTACCAAGCAAGGGGATGACTTTTGCCTCGTTGTAACTCAGCCAATTCTTGACCAATTTCGCAAATGTACACAGTTTTAGAATCCTGGCGGTCTCTCCCGTCTAACTAATTGAGTGAAAATGGTTTCAGACCAATATTTTGAAATGCACCAAAGAGGAGTTGAACCCGGAACTCAGCGACCAGTAAAGTGCCAAGTTCTGACATAAATCAACCCTTTTTGTCTGAAAAGTTTTCCGATAACACTGAAAGGGACGCAGCGACGGCGTCCCAAAGAGGTACATGTTGGGACACTCTCCCCCCCCCCCTTCCCCCGTTTCCAACAGTCACCAATTTTTTTATAGTGTGTGATTTTGCGCTTTTGTTCAGCTTAACACCAGTCTCCAGTCCAGAGCTGATGTGGTTAGTGTGAAAAGTTAGAGAAATAACCCCATTTTCTTTAATATCAAGATGTGCGTTAATGAGATGTGACTAGGAGAGGGGTGTAAAAGACTGCTGCATCTTGAGTAACAATTTCTGTATTTGTATGTTATATTACAATATTTGTGACATGCACACAACTAGAAACAACTCCAGTAGAGGAATATATTGTCAGAGATGGACATTGGCTCTCACGCACACAAGAAACTAAATCACACAAAACTTCATATTAAATTGTCTTAAAGTATTGCTACATCTGGTACAATTGTCTTACTTCATGATTTGACATAAATGTATCAACTTGGAATCAAAGTAGAGACATTTACTGACAGCCTATGTTGCTGTGAGTGACATTGCTTGATCATCTCTATTCCTTGTTTTCACTTTGCTTCCCCAGACTCTACACCACCTCTGACATGGAACATGCATCACAAATTGCATGCTCAGGCTTTTCCTGACAATAAGTCATAAACATCCTGCAAAACAAAAAGAAGAAAAAAAATATGTTATACAATATCTTACAAATATCATCAAACTTGCAATGAAAATATTACATGGGATTCTGGAAGGGGGAAAATTGGATTCTATTTGAAATCTAGAATGGGAAATAAATATAGAATAAAACAAGGAGCCAGATACCTTCTAAGAATATATAATTAATTTTTACATTTTCCCTTGCACAACACCACCAGTTATTATCAGAATTAGTAAAACTATATGATGGTGTACTGAAAGAATATTGAAACGTGTAGTAGGATGGAGCCAAATTATGAGAGGTGGAGAAAGAATAAGTTGTGAAGAGTCCCTACTTAGAATCAGAACCAAGACCAATTAGCAGACTGATGTATGATGAAACTTTACTCTCTATAGCATTTAAGGTTCCAAAATTACAGGAACTTCATACTACTACTTTTACTACTAACAGTAATAAATTCCAAATCATGAGCAATGGAAATTTTGATACCAATATGTAAGAGACATTAGGATACAGACATTTGATGACTGATAGCTACCTAGGTATATCAAGAAAGAGTAAACATCAGCATTAAAATAAATATAAATACAAATATCATCAGTGAATGAAAAACAGTGAGAAATTGCCTCATGCAATTCACTTTCTTTAAGGGTCCAGCAGTACTGCATACCAGATGTAAAATGTAGTCGCCTTTCTGATGACCCTAAAATGAGAGAAAATAAGAACAATGAAGATAAATCACTCTAAAGGACTCATTGTGTATAGAAACCGCTAAGACACAGGCACAGTGACATTCCCCTTTTGGAACAGATTTGCAGATGGCAATATTGATCGTGGACATGAGTTCCAGTTCAAATATAATGGACTGATTTTGGCAAATTTTACTCTAAATGATGTGCCCAATAATGAGAGGGTTGATGCTATCATTCAACCTCGGTACATACACCGATGTACTCAAAACAACACTGCGACTACTTCGGCATCTGAAAAGAGAAAATGTTGTGAGTACGCACCATTTTTAACTTCTTCTGGAAGGTTGAATGATAGCATCAATCCTCTCATTATAAGGCACATCATTTAGAGTAAAATTTGCCAAAATCAGTCCATTATATTTGAACTGGAACTCATGTCCACGATCAATATTGCCATCTGCAAATCTGTTCCAAAAGGGGAATGTCACTGTGCCTGTGTCTTAGCGGTTTCTATACACAATGAGTCCTTTAGAGTGATTTATCTTCATCGTTCTTATTTTCTCTCATTTTAGGGTCATCAGAAAGGCGACTACATTTTACATCTGGTATGCAGTACTGCTGGACCCTTAAAGAAAGTGAATTGCATGAGGCAATTTCTCACTGTTTTTCATTCACTGATGATATTTGTTAGTGGACCGCTAATTTTGGTCGCCAGTGTATAAACCTGCGAATACAGAAAAGAACGGTTCCACAAAAAAAAAAACAAAAGCTTGTGTACAAGCAGCAGGATAAGAAGTTGTAATTTAATGAATGAATGAATAAGATGGCAACCAAGCAGTCAGTATTTTTAGTGCATAGACACATTCATATTTTATGTCAGTTTATCAATAAGGGATATCACTACCACAGAGGATAATCTCACACCAAAAAAAATCTCCTGACGTTTAGGATTTAGTATCTTTCACAACTCTGAAGCCATAAACATTCAGCACGTGGATTTAGTCGTTAATAGTAGTCCAAACAAAGAAGCGTACTAACCTAAACTTGCAAGACAGTTTAAGTCCACCCTTGTTTCTCCGTGTTATTAGAACAACCCCGCTGCAGAATCCTTCTTCTGCAAATTGCTATTTTAGTTTTGGTCGAGCGTCATACACAGAGACACTTTTTCCACAGTGCCTCGCAACAGAATACCTGCAACAAAAAGTACAGAGATCACAGGGAAAATATTACAAATTTTAAAGGAATGGATCGCAGACTAAGACAGGTACTCACATGCTCCAGTCACCGCCAGCGAGGGCTCTAGATACAATTTGAAACCCCACACACAGAGTTGTACAGGTACAGGTACAGGTACAGCAGACGGCACATCTGCATCGCTGCCGGCTCGGCTCGGCTGGCGACGTAGTGAAGCGGATGACTGGTAGATGGCGCAGCGTTCGCGCGCCAAAACTCGCAAATTTTAAATCACATCGCACGGAGAGCACCTCCACATTTAATCTAATTTGTACACGCTCATTATTTTAGTGCGTGAAAATTTTTTAAGTCCGTAAAGTCGTCGCTCATGATTTTGGTGTGTCCAGATGACGGTGTGGGCTCCGGTAAGAGCCCGAGCGGGGCTCTCTTCGGAGCAAGCCCGTGGGCCGGGCAGCATTCGGGCAGTCCGACTAGACTCGGGCACAGTTCGGACTTTCCGACCAGTCTCGGACTCCTACCGGACAGTCCGACTCCGGGGGCGGCCGCTAAGTGGATGTCAGACGGAGTAGTCCGAAAAGATTCGGACAGGTCTCGGCACTGCCCGAGGCGTATCGGGCTCCTTCAGGGCTGCTGGCGGGGCCGTTTCGGAACAAGTCGTTTTTAAACGGGAGACAGACAGACAGACAAAACATTTTTGACCCAGCCGATCCAGGGCTTCGCTATCGCTCAGCCAATAATTCGTATCTGAAATTTTTATTGACATTGCAAGGAAAATCCGCTCCGTTCTTCTCTTCTCTCTTCTCTGTTTGGCCTCGTTTCTTAACTCAAACGTTGAGTAAATCGCTTTCCAGGGGGTTCATTAGAAAGGCAATACTTTGTACATCCTGAATTCACATAGCCGCAATTTGATTTCAGACTCATTTCTTAGTTTTTTTATTACAACAATTATTCCATAATTTTTATTTTTTCGAGAAAATCGCCGAATACAATCTTGAAAACGGTTCGTCGTACAGCCAAACGACATGGAATTAAGCAGTTGCTCGCACTAACGATTAAAACTTCGTGCCACAATTTACAGTCCCATACTTTCGATCCACCTTGTACACACTCGCAAAGTTTATCACAAGTTTTTACTTAAAAAATGAAATCTTACTGCTTTAACATACGACGTCCAAGTTTTTCTTCTGTCTACTGAGATAATTGAAATTTCTGTACCGAACAGAACGGAGTATACACTTACAAAGGTGTACATTACATGTTCAATTTCTTGGGGTTCTCCTGTCAGCCATAACTTTTTACAGCCATAACTTTTTCACTCATAATTCTTTGGTTTATAATTTAAAAGTGGATATAATTCCTGACAGATATAAAGTTAAATAAATATTTTTTACACTCATAATTTTTATACTCATAATTATTTATTAACATAATACATGAAATTTAAAATAAAATACAAAGCTATAATAAATCTATTCAAAAATCGGAATGATCATTAGAATCTCCCTTCGACAGACGGGACAGGTCGACTCCTGCGATACCCGATCTGCACACATGGCACAAAAAATTTTGTGTCCACAAGGAGCGACGGCGTGGGTGCGCCCAGCGTCTAAACAGATCATACACCGACTTGTCAGTGGTGCATCGACTGCAGCTGCAGCTGCGGCCGCGGCCGCTGTAGGTAAGAGAGGCGACAGAGAGATGTACTCACTGATGAAACTCCAAATTCCCGGGCGCTTCACAACTTTAAAACCGCTTGTGGTTCGATTCAGAGAAATTATTGGTCCGATGAATTGAGTGCGCCCGAGCCACGTTTCTGTACGGAATTAAACGTAAGCATTTCCGGAATACCCTATTGCAGCCCCGCAGAGCAAACACTGCAATAGGGCATTCCAGAGTGATATGGAAAAACCGCACACGTACCTCGCACATTCAAGAAATGGCAACATTTGTGGAACACTATTGAGACGAGCAATTGTCTCAACAGCGTTCAGACCCTCTAGCATGCGATTCCAAGGGAGCAGCGGCAAGACATAGCACATGCGGAGGATCTGAGCTGCTTGGCCGTTTTCCCGCACAAACTGTAGGAGACCGGTGCTACGAATTCTCCTGTACAGTGCCTGGCAGAAATGGAACCAACAGCCCTGATGACGAGTTGTTGGAAACGCGTCCGCTATCGGTCCTACCAGTGCAGCTTCAAAGTCCGTCACTATGTTTTTGGGATTCAGACCGGGCACAAGTTCTTTCAAAAACCCAAAGAGATGGTGGTAGGCCACAGCGTCCTTCGAATCCATGAGCACGTATGCTACCGGGAAAAGCTACGTAACGGTAATAATGTAACGTCAGTACATAAACAGGTTGGACCCAACCTAACCCATGAAGAACATAACTTACACAACCAAGATGAAGAGCCGAGATCACAAGTAGCTGCCGGGACGCAGGGTTGCCTGGCCTTGCTGAGAACGTCCCGTCGATGAAGACCCAAGCAGCGGCGAGAAGAACATTGAACATCGCCTTGGACGCAAAGATAACAGACTGGTGACCAGCTGGACCAACAACGCCCTGGCACAACAGCTCCCCGTCTGCATGCCTCGCGTTGTCGCGCACAAAATCAGAGTCAGAGTCTGTGAGAGCAGCGTGGAGGTCTGCGAGGGTGTGCGGCGTCTCGGGGAACTTTGAAGCCCTGGCGGCGTACATCGCCGTCGCCACCGACTCGAACGTCACTCTCGCCTGCAGGTTCACGTCGTACCTGATAACCGTTAACATGAGATAACACCTACCTTGGCCTGTTTGACCGGACAACCTAACCAAACCACCAGCTGTATTGCCGCACTTACTGAGTAGTTATGGAAGTGAAGACTTCCTTGATCGGAGCCGTACTCTCTTTTGCCGCCGCCTTCAAACGTTCCTTTAATTCCAGCACTTCATCGTCACCGACGGCTGGCGGGTGACTATGAAGGTGCTCCCGGTTGGACAAATGTATTTTTCCTTCTCTCAGTGTTGCTCTGACGGTGCAATCTGTGCACTTCAGGTAGACGACTTCTTTCTTCTGGCTGTTTTTGCCGAAATAGAAGCCGTCACCTTGTAAACAACACCTCGTCCCTTGCGACCCGGCACCCGCTTCGCCTCCATAGCTGCACTGTTGACGCGTAGACGCTGACTGGCAGCGGAGCTGAGCGATCCCCTCCCCGCGATTCCCCCCTCTCCTCGCAAGTACCCCCACCCTCTCCACGCAGCCACGACGCGCGCAGTTCGTAAGTTATATCTGTCAGGAATTATGACTGAAAGGATTATATTTGAGCAGAATTATAGGTGTCGGTAATTATACGTGTTAAATAATTATGAGTGTCGGGACAGTATGGGTGACAGAAAAATGGTTTTATAAATGACTAATTAAATAAATAAATTAAAAATTAAATATGTTATATATGAGGTTATATTATGAGTGTCGGGGTTATGAGTGAAAAAAGTTATGTCTGACGGGAGCGACTCAATTTCAGAATTTCTTCTTTGATCGGAGCTTTACCGATGTTCAGCCAAATGGGTTCAATCTGAAAAGAGAGGATTTATTTAAATTACATATAACATCGTTTTCTTTCGCTTCAATGATTTTCCATGCAACTAAGATAAAGGAAGACAAAGCAAAATGTACAGAAACAGTACCTTCTCTTCCTGTAAGAGATCATTCATGGGAAGAAAAACGATCATTTCCAAATTTTTGGGGCTTATGCTGTGTCTTGCAGCAGTCAGAATCTGTGCCACGAGTGAGAACAACCTTTCCAAATCAATGGAACTTGCAGGAAGTGCTAAATATTTCAGTGCTACTGCTGAAAGGTATTTGAATTTAAGTGGAGTTCGAGCACCACCAGCCCCAAGCATCTCCTTCAGGCTTAATAAGAGCCATCCCCATGTAAGTCTTAATCTGAAAGGAAATAAAAAAAAAGATTTAAAAGATGTCATTCATGTAAAATCAAAATTTAAGTCAAAATCTTAGTGCCGATTTTAAAATTATTTTTAAAAAATCATCTTGAATGCCAAATTCATTTTGATTTTCAGCATGCCTTCAGTTCTATAGCCTCAAATGAATACAAAACTGGTCCCTCAGATTCTTAAGCCTCTCTGGCTTTCTTTGCTTCGTCCTACAGGTCACTCCAGAGTGGATTGTCAGAGTTTGTGTCTGCCTCAGCAGACTGCTGGCTAGGTTGAATTCTCTGGTTCAGAACCTACCCTCAGCTTCCTTGTTGCATAAGCAAACTTTCTCCCTTGATACGATATGCTAAAAAGGCATGAAAAGTAGATTCTTTGAGGCGAATATGGCTAAACATGAGGTCTCAAGAGGGGGAGGTACTTTGTCATTTGTGACAGGCTGTGACATGGGGTGACGAGGGGGGTGGGGCGGGTCCAATAACGTGACGACATTTTTGAACGGCCACTTGAAATATTTTCAAGTTTTTGGTGATTCCTGGTCTTCCCTCTAGACGTCTTAATTTGCCAACTCCGACTTGACACTACAATTTAGTGTTAATATTCCTGCAGGGGGAGGCAACAGCGCGTTAGAGTTGGGAGATCCGATGCGCGTACCCGGCAGCGCATGGATGCGAAAGACTGTGAAGTCCCCCGCGTTTAAGCTTTTGGATGTTTTTGGTCGATCTACATAATCTACACCATGTACACGATCGCAAGGAATCGATTGGTGATAGCCAAATTCAGTTTTCACTTCGTTTTCGTATCTAACATTTGAAAATAGGTGAAAAAGGCGTGCAGCAGAAGACGGCAGCGCTGTGCAAGGTCTCCTCAAAAAGCCTTATGAAAAAGCCAGATGAAATGTTAAGAACTATAGAGTAATAATGTACTCGTTTCATTTTTTTGTGTGTAAAGGGTAGTAGAGAGTGTGTAAAACTAGCTGCCAGCAAGGAATTCTGTTGACTGGGTATAATGTAAAAAACCGACCTATTAAAAGGAAATGATACAGAATTAAACGTCCTCTCTCCTATGGAAGTTCAGTGTGCTCACTGGCCCCGGTTCCCGTGTCACGGCCGGCTAACGAACACTAACCTGGCCATTCCAGCTACAGGTGTGGTATTGTTCACTAACCACAATTGCGCTTCATCACGATTAAACGGTTCACACTTGCGACAGCAACGACGTCGGATCGAAACATGTAGAAATTTGAGCCGAGCAGCGTAACTCCTTGCCGTGGCCGCAGGGGTCTGCTGTCGGCCGAGAGCTCGGACGTGGCGGCGCCGCGGCGGCTGCAGGGGCTGCAGGAGCTGCTGGCGCGCGGCCAGCTGTCGGTGGGCTACTCGTCGCCGCTGCTGCGCCGCTACCTAGAGGGCGCCGGGCTGCCGGCCGCGCGCTGCGTGTTCTGCGACGGTGCGGACGGCGTGCGCCGCTGCAAGCGGCGCTTCTCCGCGGCCGCGGACCTGGCCGTGGCGCGGGCGTCGTTCGTGGCGGGCCGGGGCATGTGCCTGGGCGCCTGCCACCACGTGCTGCCCGACGAGCTGCTGCGCACCCACGCCGTCATGTACACGCGCCGCGGCTTCCCGCTGGGCCGGCTGCTGGACGACGCCCTCCTGCGGCTGCGAGGCACCGGCGTCATCGACGGCTGGCTGCGCGTGGAGCGCTGGGGCCGCGCCGCCGCCCGCCCGCCCGCCTCCAGGTCCGCTCCCCCCACCGGGGGCCGTACTCAAGCTAGTGGCTGACAAGGGGATGCCTCGAGGTGTCAGACTCAGATTTCGATGAAACTATTTTTGCAGTATATACTGCCCACAAAACCCTCAGATACAAAATTTAAGCTGCCTTAATCGGCATCGCATTTCTCTGTCACTGAGTTCTCGAGTTTCAGCGGTCTTTACATGTGGCCCTCGAGGACGGGGACCCTAGTCTCGAGACCGGTGGCTGTACTCGTCCATAGCCGCCCCCCCCCCCTCCTTTATGGTCTCCGCAGTGACGCAAAACGCATCTATCTAAAACTCATTTCTCTAAGTTACTTGGTTCTCGATTTACAATGTTTTTTCCATGTGGCTCTCGAGGACGCGGTGCCAGGTCTCGAGAGCGGTAGGCGTGGTGTTTCCCATTTCCGCGGCCCGCAAAGTCCAACGTCGAACACCGCAAGTCAGAGCCCCATACCGTTCGAGTGATAGTAGTTGCTTCTCGAGCACGGGGTGCGTGCTCTGGAGAGAGGTCGTCTGAGTGGGGTGCCCTTCTTTTCCTTCGCCACAGCCCGCAAATGCCAATGTCGAAAACCGCAGGTCGCTATGCAGTACAGTAAAAGATGGAAAGTGGCTCTCGAGGACCGGGCGCGTGGTCTCGAGCCCGGTGTCATTGCCTAGCGATCGCAATCAGTCGTAGTCGTTGAAGAATTTCGGGAGGGGGGGGGGGGTTAACCCCCCCCCCCCTCCTTGCTACGCCCCTGCTGGCGGGGGACCCTTCGGTGCGGGGGCGAGGAAGACAAGGGGTGTCCTAGGCAAGTGCGGGGTGGTGCAGTGAGGGGAGACCAGGCCTTCCAGGTGGCGCGGCTCCACACGGCCCAGCAGGCTCCAAAACTCGCTCCGGGAAGACCGCGACATGCTCAGCTACAAATCGAATGACAAGCTTACCGTTCAGCATTTCGCAAAACTGGGCACGGCGGCGGACAAAGAGTGTGCCGAGGGCAGTATTCGGCCCAATTTTTCATATTCTCCCTGAGAGGCGAGAAATCCCAAGGCAAACTTGGACGAGTTTTCCGGAAAATAGGGGAATTTCCAAGATGGGAGAAAGTTAGTACTGGCTAGAATGAAACTCGGTCACAAACATTCAGATCGTTTTGTCCCATACGAAACGACTGGCGCTGTTGTAAAGTGACACGGAAACACCTCTCCGAGCGCCGCGTGGAGCGGCCGACGAGGCTCCGCGGCCGGGTGTAAGCGTTCCCTCGTAGGGGGGAGCTTAATCCGCCCGGCCAGGGGGGTATTTTTAAGTCCAATTTCCGCTCAAAATTTTGATGGCCTGTTCAGTTGAACGTGTAGAGGACTAAAAAACAAGTCGATTCAAAGAAAGCGGCATGTCAAAATTCAAATTATGACCTGAGTTATGGCTGGCTAGGGCCTGGCCTGTTCTATACCAGCAGCGGACAAAAATCTACTTTATGCAGTGCATGACGCCGGATCGGCCTCAAATTCCACGGGCAAACGTTTAAAGACGTGTCTATATCAGAGAGCACAAAATAAGTAATAGTGTGCTTTTCAAAAACGTTTGAATTTAATTTTTTAACACAAGAGACATACTAAAATGTTAATCAGATCAGGCGGTTAACGTTATGTCGTGAACGAACAATATTAACTTTAACAACCCTGGTAAGTGCACACAAAGAACGAGCCTCGCCATGAACCCTCTGCGTTCACCCGGACGGTCTTGTTAGGTATGTCAGCGCGGTTAAAAAATTATTCGAACATACCGACCTTGGAATTTAACTGTACTTCGTCGCAAAATTCAAAGTAGAGATCTCGAACGGTTAAGCTGCAGCGGTCGTTAGAAGATGACTCAAAATCGTCGCGCAGAGGCTGCCCACAGCAGTGGTCCTCTTTTCTCGTTCTTTTGCTAGAGGATAGACCGTACAGGGACCGTGTTTTGTTGCGGTATTTCTAACAGTGAATTGCATTATACTTTCCCAGGACGTCCAGCCTCGAGTGTTTGAGCAACGCATTCTACGTGCTGGCGACCGGCCTCGCCGCGGCGGCTGCGGTTTGTGCCATCGAGATGTGGCGCCGCCCCTGTGCCCCGGGCCGACACGCGCGAGGAATGGTGAAGTGAAGCGGCGGGAAATGAGGATGAAATTAAAGGAGAACGAACCTTATTTTGCCGATAGCTTTTTAACACAAAGTAAACGACAAGCAAACTTAAAAGAATGTGTTTTTACGCCAACATATCACATTTGACACTCATTTAATTGATAAGCTGAGCGATAGCGAAGCCTTTACATTGTTAAAAAAAAGTCTGAGAAATCACGAAGGATCATTTGGTAATTTTATTTCCGACTGTCCTTTGTGAATTTCCAGAGAACCCTCAGGAATTCGCCGGATAAAATCTCTTGTCACGGGGAGTAAGCGTTACTATGAGGTATGATATTGTGGCTTTTGAGGAAGGAAATGTGTCCTCTATTGAATCTGCTTCAGAGTTTTGCTCCCAGCAGAGCCAATCTCAATATTTCCTACGTTGGGAAAAATCAAGGGATCAGTTGGTCATAAAGTTTCCGAAGGACTTCAGGAATTCCCAATATATTTTTAACATTGTACCCGACTAGGCCAAACATGTTTTGTCTGTTTGTCCGCGCGATTTCTCGAGGACGGTTAGACGGAGAAAGCTCAAATTTGGACCACATTTTTCTCGCATCCTATCAGAGTCAACCTTTCCTCAGGGGCACCGCAGCTCAGTCTCTAAGATAATTTTTACAAGTGGTCAAAAATCTAAAATCCGCTGGTTGGGTGAGTTTAGTATGCACCATGCGCCTGTCAGGAAGGGGCGGATCAGTGGCTCGAGTGGGTTACGCTCGGTTAGGTTAGTGGAGGCCTGGGTAGGTTCAGCTCAGGCAAGTATGGGTAGGTTAAGACTGGTTGAGTGGTACTGATAACGAAAGGGTGATGCAAGGGTAGTTCGGAAGTTACAACTTGAGCGCGGTTGCGACCGTGCGGAAAGAGTGACCCCCGCAGGGCGTCCTACCGTCTGGCCCCACAGGATCCTACTCGTCAGGTGACAGCCGCCGGCAGGCCAAGGCAGGCGTGCGCCAAGCGTGGAGTGGCGGGGTACCCGCGCGGTGAGCGAAGCCTGTTACGCCACGACGTGGTCTGGCGTGTGCCTACCTATTATCTCAGTATCACATACTTAATCCCGGCTGTCACCTGACGAGTAGAACCTTGCGGGGCCAGTGAGTGTAACCGCGTGTGCCTAGGGGCTAGTTACTTTGGGACCGGTCACGGTCGCCACCTGGGGCCTAACGAGGCCCAGGGCCCGGATAGAGTCCATGCGCCCGAATTGCACTCCCGCCACCGGACTCAGGTCGATGGACACCCGCAAGGTTGGCGGACGGGGCCGCGCCTCAAGCGGGATGATGGCCGTAAAATCCCGAGGTGGATACCGGCCACGGAGCTCCACCAGCACCCCGTGGAGCAACGCCTCCTCGATGACGACGCGGGGAGCTGGCAGCGCACGGGGGTCCGCGGGGGCGTACGACGGCGCTGCCGGGTCGTACTCCTTGCGATATGGTGAGGGGCCGGCGTGCACGGGAACTAGGCCCGCCGGCCACGTCGACCGGGAACCAGCAGGCTGTTCGGGGGCCGGCGGGTACGGTACCGTGGCCTCCGGGGCGTCCGCGAAGAGGCCCAGCGGGTCCCGCTGGACGGGAGGCACGGCAAACGGCTGCTGGGCCCGGAGCCGCCGTCCGCAGCGTCGGTGCCGATGGTTGGGACGACGGCGCGGAGCCGACGGCATGGGGTAGGCCCGGGACGGCTCCCCGGTCTCTCGTCCTCTTCCGCGGCGCGGGTGCTCACTTGTACGGGGGGAACCACGGTAGCCGCGACGCGCGTGCACGGGCATGGCCCGGGGGCGACGCGCGCCTCCACGGGCAGTCGGGGGCCTGATCGGCCGCCGCGACACCTTCGGGGGCGAGATCGCCTCCACGAAGGACCTCGGAGGAGCCGTCCGCCTCCACGAGAAAAATTGAGCGTTCGAACTGGGGGAGGACAGGGAAGTCGAGTCGCACACAACCAGTAGGAAACTGTGTCTTTATTGCCAATTGCCGGATGAGGTCGTGTTGGCGGCGGGTCGCTTCGCCCGCGGGCAAAGCGAGACTGCTTTTCCGCCCGCTCGCCATCTCTCGGCGGCGGGCGGAACCACCTCTCGGCTCCCCGCAGGCGGCCGGCTCGCAGAGCGCGGGGGGGTGCCCGTGCGCCTGGGAGATAGGCAGCCCACATGC
The DNA here is from genome assembly GCA_026979955.1 of Megalurothrips usitatus. Taxonomy (NCBI): domain Eukaryota; kingdom Metazoa; phylum Arthropoda; class Insecta; order Thysanoptera; family Thripidae; genus Megalurothrips; species Megalurothrips usitatus. Next base: position 14,662,582 of record CM049594.1, read on the forward strand.
CGCCGCCACCGCTAGGGTGGCCTACCTCCCAGCGCGCGTGGTGACAATGTCTCCCCTGGAGAAAACAAGCTTTGGGGTTCAAACACCGCAATGATTGGCAAAATAAAAAGATTAAACAGGAAAATACAAAATACTGAAAAATGGCAGTAAACCAACATGGTTACTGAAAGAGAATAAAATTAAACACATTGAACTGATGGTCCAGGCAGAAAAACTCGAGTCACTAATGACTCGCTGAGCTCCAACAGTCCCAGCTGTTCACTCAGACGCAATGTCGTTTAGCACCCAGAGCCGGGCGCACTGTCCGCGGCCCTCAGTGCCCGCCCGATCTCGGCCAGCCCCTTCACCACCAGCCTGAAGTTCTCAATCGGGGCGGGAGAGGGCGTGCGGGGACGAACCTCCGGCAGAGCCGTCTGCGGCGGGGCCCACATCATGCGGACGTGGGCGTCGCTCCTGGATTGGGACCGTGTGATTGGCCCTCCCGGAGCCGACGGACTGGTGGGCGCGGAGTCCTCCGGGACCCGCTCAGAGGACGCCCACGGATGACCCAAGCTTACGCAGATCCCCAACTCTTATGGGAGGCTCGGGGCCAAGTTTGAGGGAGGTGGCCGGTGTAAGCGTGCAGGATTACCCCCTTACCCCCGGTACTAAATCCCTAGGGACCCAAGACCCCCCGGTAAACCATCCCTAGGGATCCTTTACCCCCCAGGGTAGGGGGTACAGGATCCCTAGGGTTGGTTTACCGGGGGTAAAGGGTCCCTAGTAATCGATTACCCCCCTACATTTGAAGCCAAGGGGGTAACAGGTTCCTAGGGATATGTTACCCCCGGTACTTGGTCACTAGGGAATCGTTACCACCACCCCCCCCCCCCCCCCCCCCCCCCCCCCCCCCCCCCCCCCCCCCCCGGGTCACAGGGGGATGAATGGTCTCGAGAAACCCAGGCCAACCTACACTAACCTAACCTAGTGACCCAGGGGGGTACTTAATCCCTAGGGACCCTTTACCCCCGGTAAACCAACCCTAGGGATCCTTTACCCCTACGCGGGGGGTAAAGAATCCCTAGGGTTGGTATACCGGAGGTAAAGGATCCCTAGGAATTTAGTACCGGGGGTAAGGGGGTACTCTTGCACGCTGACACCGGCCACATCGACCGGGAACCAGCAGGCTGTTCGGGGGCCGGCGGGTACGGTACCGCGGCCTCCGGGGCGTCCGCGAAGAGGCCCAGCGGGTCCCGCTGGACGGGAGGCACGGCAAACGGCTGCTGGGCCCGGAGCCGCCGTCCGCAGCGTCGGTGCCGATGGTTGGGACGACGGCGCGGAGCCGACGGCATGGGGTACGCCCGGGACGGCTCCCCGGTCTCTCGTCTTCTTCCGCGGCGCGGGTGCTCACTTGTACGGGGGGAACCACGGTAGCCGCGACGCGCGTGCACGGGCATGGCCCGGGGGCGACGCGCGCCTCCACGGGCAGTCGGGGGCCTGATCGGCCGCCGCGACACCTTCGGGGGCGAGATCGCCTCCACGAAGGACCTCGGGGGCGACGTCCGCCACCACGAGAAAAATTGAGCGTTTGAACCGGGGGAGGACAGGGAAGTCGAGTCGCACACAACCAGTAGGAAACAGTGTGCCTTTATTGCCAATTGCCGGATGAGGTCGTGTTGGCGGTGGGTCGCTTCGCCCGCGGGCAAAGCGAGAATGCTTTTCCGCCCGCTCGCCATCTCTCGGCGGCGGGCGGAACCACCTCTCGGCTCCCCGCAGGCGGTCGGCTCGCAGAGCGCGGGGGGTGCCCGTGCGCCTGGGAGATAGGCAGCCCACATGCCGCCGCCACCGCTAGGGTGGCCTACCTCCCAGTGCGCGTGGTGACAATGTCTCTCCTGGAGAAAACAAGCTTTGGGGTTCAAACACCGCAATGATTGGCAAAATAAAAAGATTAAACAGAAAAATACAAAATACTGAAAAATGGCAGTAAACCAACATGGTTACTGAAAGAGAATAAAATTAAACACATTGAACTGATGGTCCAGGCAGAAAAACTCGAGTCACTAATGACTCGCTGAGCTCCAACAGTCCCAGCTGTTCACTCAGACGCAATGTAGTTTAGCACCCAGAGCCGGGCGCACTGTCCGCGGCCCTCAGTGCCCGCCCGATCTCGGCCAGCCCCTTCACCACCAGCCTGAAGTTCTCAATCGGGGCGGGAGAGGGCGTGCGGGGACGAACCTTCGGCAGAGCCGTCTGCGGCGGGGCCCACATCATGCGGACGTGGGCGTCGCTCCTGGATTGGGACCGTGTGATTGGCCCTCCCGGAGCCGACGGACTGGTGGGCGCGGAGTCCTCCGGGACCCGCTCAGAGGACGCCCACGGATGACCCAAGCTTACGCAGATCCCCAACTCTTATGGGAGGCTCGGGGCCAAGTTTGAGGGAGGTGGCCGGTGTAAGCGTGCAGGATTACCCCCTTACCCCCGGTACTAAATCCCTAGGGACCCAAGACCCCCCGGTAAACCATCCCTAGGGATCCTTTACCCCCCAGGGTAGGGGGTACAGGATCCCTAGGGTTGGTTTACCGGGGGTAAAGGGTCCCTAGTAATCGATTACCCCCCTACATTTGAAGCCAAGGGGGTAACAGGTTCCTAGGGATATGTTACCCCCGGTACTTGGTCACTAGGGAATCGTTACCACCACCCCCCTCCCCCCCCCCCACCCCCGGATCACAGGGGGATGAATGGTCTCGAGAAACCCAGGCCAACCTACACTAACCTAACCTAGTGACCCAGGGGGGTACTTAATCCCTAGGGACCCTTTACCCCCGGTAAACCAACCCTAGGGATCCTTTACCCCTACGCGGGGGGTAAAGAATCCCTAGGGTTGGTATACCGGGGGGTAAAGGATCCCTAGGAATTTAGTACCGGGGGTAAGGGGGTACTCTTGCACGCTGACACCGGCCGTCGCTAATCCCCTGGGTGTGCGCCCGGACCCGCGCGGGCCTGCCGGGCCGGGAGGGAGGAGGGGCCCTAACGGCGGCGCACACATCGCAAGTCCGGACTGCAAGTGGTGGGAGGGAGCGGGGCAGGGTAGGCATCTCGTGCCAACCCACAAACAAAAGTCGGTTTTCGGATTTTGCGTGCGTAACCCAATTTGGATTTTAAGTACAAGAGCAGATAATCTTGCTCAAAAACCTTTAACATTTATTCAATCCGACCCGTAATTTTTACTCAGAACCAATTTAATTTTTCGGTGTTCGCGTTCGAGACGTTGGCGGCGGCACGGCACTGTGCCCGTCATGGCCGCCATTGCATCCCGTCAGCTGGAGCGTCTTCTGACTTGCCAAAGTCAGACAAAGTTTTGAAGAAAACAACTTCTACATCCGTTCCGCGTTGAGAAGCTCATCTAAAAGGTACGTGTTGTTCATAGGGATATTATTTAAGATGTGCGAAGGTGTATCATCCCTCAAAGAGGCTTTCATATTGAGTGGCCAAGGGCCTGGGCTGCCGGCCCGGCCGGACTTAGGCTTTACCGTGGCTCTGAGATTTCACTTGTAAGTGTTTTGCTCTCACAACTCAGTTACTTTTCGTATCACGCAAACTGCAAAAAGCTATTTTATTTTCGTAGTTCATCAGTGATATTCTTTTACTATTGACCGTTAAATTAGTTTGAAAATGAGATGTGTTTACTTGGTAGCCTGTGCTAACCTCACTGCCATGTACTTTGCTTATGGAGATATTGACATCCATCAGAAATGTTTTCTGTGAGGCAGTGATCCGCGTTTTCTTTTGGTTTACCTCTGCAGCTCTTATGCTAGTAATTCTAATGTGAAAATGCCTTATGATTTCCCACGACATGCGAGACGAATTCTGATAAACTAACCAAGTGAACCAAAAGTTTGCGGTCTACGTCATGCTGTTGGAATCACATTAGTCAATTTTTTTTTTCTGGAGATCCTCGAGGTCCCTTTTTAAAAAACTATTGTTTTTATAGAATGCAGTATCTTGACCAGTTTTTAGCAGACCAATACTGTCTTTATTTTGTCCATAATACTGTATCATGTTGTGTTTCAGAGACCGTGACAAACCGTGAGTTGTTCGCAGTCTCCAACTGCCAGCCAGCAACTTTCCTCGTGCTTTGAATTTACCCATCAGTGAAATAATATTGTTGTGTTATTTCTTTTGAAAATAAAAACATTAAAGTGACCGTTTTACCTTCAAATTATTTGTTATTTTGAATCCTAAATTTTCCTGTTTTATAATATTTTGCTGAGAGCAAAGAGAGAAAATTTGAAGTGAACAGAGCTATCAGATGCAAATTTGCAACTCCGCACACATACACAGATGCACAATAAAAGGGGGAGAAGAGGGAAGGCGGTGGGAAGGGGGCAGGGGCCCAGGCCCAGCCAGGCCACCCCGGGGCTAGTGGCCGCGGTTTGAAAAAGTGCGCGCTTCCGTCGCCTCCCTCCCTGCTGGGCCAGCAGCCAATCACACACACCCGGCCCCTCCCCTCCCGGCCCCGCCAGGCCCGCGCGGGTCCGGGCGCACACCCAGGGGATTAACGGCGGCGCCCTACATACATTACTACTTACATTACATTAATAAATATATCATAAAAATATGAAATTCTAGTATCACAAGACACAGTAATAAATATATCATAAAAATATTATTAAATTCTTGTATCACAAGACGACTAAAAAATTAGGCAGGAAATCTTAACAAGTCTACAATCGCTTGTGGACGCGATTGAAGCAGTCCAGGCACATGGGTGGGCAGCCTGGGCAGTCCCTGCAGAATGTATTGATCCTCCTGATCTTGGCGCGCGCGCTGTCCCGCGTCTCTCCCTGGGCCCGCAGGTGCTCGTAGCATTTCTTGCACCGCTGTCGGCTGGCTCTGATGGCTCCCTCGTATTTCCCGATGGAGTGGACCAGGCGACGACCAGCGGGAGGTGGTGGGGGTGACATGGGGCCGGCGTCGTCGCCCCCGATGAGCTGCCGCGCCACGGCCTCGCGGAACTCCAGGAGCGGGAGCTGGGTCCCCCGCTGCTCGCAGTGCACAACCCAGGCATTGACGAGCGCCGTACCCGCGATCAGCTCAACAGCTACCTTCCTGTACCAACGTAAAGTTTTACGCAGGCTAGAACAGTAGCTGCTGAACTGGTCGCTGATATCGACGCCCTTCTTGCTCCGGTTGTACTCCACGACGCTGAGGGGCTTCCGCACGGGCTCGCCGGTGCGCCGGGCCTTGCCGACGTCCACGAGGGTGGCGCCGTGCCCCGGGATGGTGGAGATCATAAAGACGGGGCGCTTGTCGACCCACTGGATGATTTTCACGCCATTCTTCATGCGCCCCTCCACTTCACCCTTCTTCAGCCTCTTCCCGGTGACCTCCTTGGGCAGCCCCTTCCGGTTTGGCCGGAGCGTTAAATAACGGAGATATTCGAAGTTTTCTCTCGCGCCTGATCGGTAGGCAGACCCGCGCGCTCCGCTCGCACTGTGCGCCTCGGCTCGGCTTCCCGCCCGGCTCGGCTGGATATGCTCCGCTAGCACAGCCGGCACGCACCAGACCGGGCCCGGCCGCTTAGCATGGCTCGGCTAGCTCGACTTGGATCGGCAGATCTGCCTCCGCCTAGAGATGCGAAACGGGCCGAGGCACAGCTGCCGATCCGAGTCGAGCCAGCCGAGCCATGCTGAGCGGCCACTCCGGCGCCGGGCCCGGTCTGGTCCGTGCCGGCTGTGCTAGCGGAGCATATCCAGCCGAGCCGGGCGCGGAGCCGAGCCGAGGCGCACAGTGCGAGCGGAGCGCGCGGGTCTGCCTACCGATCAGGCGCGAGAGAAAACTTCGAATATCTCCGTTATTTAACTTCTCCGACCCCAGTGTCCTATATCGATCAAATCAGCTCGGCGTCCTCTTTTTGCCCTAAACGTTTGTCCACTTTTGACTGGGACACCCTGTCTAGAATTTTTTGGTTTATTGTTCGGTGTGTATGCATGTGTAATTGCAAAGAGTACTTCTCTCAGAAATCAAGTAATGTAATTAAAATTTTAGTTCCTGCACTGTTCCCACTGTACCTTGTTCTTGTATTTTTAACGTGCTAGTCCACAACATATGCCATTTTCCTTGTCTGATGTAACGTACACAAAACACATGCTACATT
>CM049594.1:14669217-14913826 GCA_026979955.1 Megalurothrips usitatus
TTCTATCAGGGGTCCACTGCGCTTCAGAATAAAGGAACCTCCGTTAAAAAATTGACAGGCAGTTTTCTGTGTCCGTTCTGAAAAATTGTCCGTACTTAATTCCATACTATTGACGGTCATGCTTGGAAAACCCATTAGTATATTCACCGTTAAAAATCCTGTATTGTCTTTAACAGTGAAAAGTGTAAGTTCCACAGTTGTACTCGAGAGCGCCGAAAATCGATCACGGCGTGAGACTTTTTTCAAAATCGGTGATAACGACGCGGGGAAAGAACTGGGATTTCATCGACAAGAAATGTATTTTGTTAAGACGAAAAGGGAGTAATATCAAAACCATTGCCGCGCCGGAGCTGAAGCGCGACGTCGACGCCCTGCGGGCGTCGACGTCGCGCCTCGGCTGAGCCCGAGGGGGGGGGGGCGACCCCCGAACCCCCCCCCCCCCCCCCCTGGAGCCGCGCCTGACCCCTACACATCAACGCTGAAGCGGAATCTGAGATACACTACTTTCTTATAAGGAACAGCCCAAACATTGTTCCTCACAAACATAGAGATACACGGGCCAAGAATTATTAATCGGAATCGCATTCACCGTTTGGGTATGAGGGCCGGCGGCTGCCATTAGCCCGACTGGGCTGGGGAAGGCTTGCACTTGTTGGCTGAGGGATAGCGAAGCCCTGGACCGACTGGGTCAAAAATGTTTTGTCTGTCTGTCTATCTCTCTGTCTGTCTGTTTGTCCGCGCGATTTCTCGAGCACGGTTAGACGTAGAAAGCTCAAATTTGGACCACATCTTTCTTGCATCATACCAGAGTCAACCTCCGCTCAGGGGCACCGCAGCCCAAGGGGGTGGCTTCGTTTGTCCTACATGTCACTTCTCCTACACCATTAATTTAGGTATTTTTAGGATGCCCTTTTATACATACAGTTTCACCGTTCTATTTGTTGCTAAATTTAGCGAAACGTTTCTATTTTTAGAAACCTATTTTTGGAAACCTATTTTTAGTAACCTATTTTTAGAAACCTATTTTTAGAAACTTAACTTTAGAAACCTATTTTTGGAAACCGATTTTTAGAAACCTATTTTTAGTTATGCATTGCACAGGGAGAAACGTAAAGTGGTCTAATACACTGACCGCCTGGGGATAGGCAGCCCAGTGCACACACGAATCTGCGGGCTGGCCTACCCTAAGTCCTCACCCTTGCACAGCGCACGCAAGTGTATGAGTTTGCAGCCGGCTTCCAGTGCGCTGGCCGCCTTGAAGGTAGGCAGCCCAGTGCACACGCGATCCTGCGGGCTGGCCTACCCTAGCCCTCGGCGGCAGTGCGATGCCATCCGAACGGCCGAGCCCCCCTCCCCCGGTAGAAAAAGAAAAACTGAATAGCAAACAGCAGGTTTTTTGGTTTTTTTTTTTTGCATGTTTTAGTTAGGTCTCGCAACGGATGTTTCTCAAACTATATTACAGTAACATTTGTGTGTCCTCGTACCGGAGAGAGGCCTTTTTTATTATAACTATGTTGGGACTTCACCACAACAACATTGTAAAAGGAACTTGTGCACAACAAGAGATATCTCAACAGGATGAGACCCTCCTAGAACGGTCATTATAATTTTTTTACAAGACTGAAAATGTATGTTTAAAAAAAATTGAGATAGCTGAGGGCACAGGAGGCTTCTAAAAGAACAATTTCCAACACCATTTGTATTGGTGCGACAAAAGAGTCGAGTGCCTACTCCCTACCAAGGAGTGGTCACATTTCACTGAAACGGTTGGGTAGCTGTCATGTTTCATTTTATTTCTCTGAGACTGTTCACGATTATATCAAATTATTGTGCGGGGGGCAAGGGCAGGTACCTCGTCGACCAGATTAATTGAGTGACAGTCCCCTCTGCGTGTTCAACTGGTCAGCAACATCGTACCTGTGTTAACACCGTGCACATCCTTTTTCGAAATAGGGAACTTGGTCAGAAAAGGTACAGAGGGGGAAATTTTTTTTATGACTGTACCTTTAATAATTTCTATTGTGTTCGCTCTCCTGTTGTCAGCTGCTGAAATAAGCATGCAGCAGGCCAAGGGAAAGTGTTTTGTGCATGAAGAGGGTTGCTAGTAAATATAGTAAGTACACGTTGAAATGTTTATTTCATTGTTTGATGATACAGACTAGAGTGATGTAACATAGGATCGTTTGGCTTAGTCTTTGCATTGCTTACTGAGAGTATACGCTACTAGCACACTGGTAAAACTCCAGCGTAGTGCTAGGCCCTTCTAAAGCAAAACTCCATAAATGACTCAAACAGCTGTGTACCTCAAATCTGCTACTGCACTGATTACAGTGCTACATTATCACTCTATTCTTCTCCTAGATATCTAGATATCCATAAGAAAATGAAAGGATGGGAAAATTTTCACTTTCTGCTTCAGCAAAGTTATCCCTGTGCACAAAGGACAGGGCACCAAAAGAATATTTTATGGAAATGGCTTAACATCACACTTTACAAAGATAGTATTAAAAGATAGGTTTCGTTACAGACCTTACACAGCAATACAGCTATTAATTAAGTGAGCAGGTTCAACTGCATTTGCACCATATGGCTGAATGTTGTCTACAGAATAGACAAAATTGACATGAAATAAGGCAGACAACTACTGAAAATAAATGCTACAAACATCAATTTATAGAAACACAACGGTCCATCTCCCATAGATCACAAATAATACTCAAAATACAGACAAAAATATATCACATAGCTTTGAGATACTACGGAGATAAAATAAAAATATCATTTCCACATTATTACATCATAGAAGCCAGACACTAAATAAAAAGCATAGCAACTTTTTTAATCTGTTCTAGATTGGTTGCCAATAAGGCCCAGTCAGTGAGTGAAGTAGAAATGTCACACACTTGAGCAAAAATAAATGGAATAGAATAAATGGAATATAAGCAAATATTGGGAAAAATGCAGTGGGCCCAGAAAACTATTCTACTCCAGTCATTGTATCCATCAAAATTAGTCAGAAAAAGTGACAGCACTGTTGATACATAAGCCTGAAAAAGGGCTCCTAATTTTCTACCAAGCTCCTCTCACCCTCTGACGCAGGGTTTTTACTGTTCAAATTTGCAATCTGAAGTGTGTCCATGAGTACCACTTGGAGGTGAAGTGAAATCACGTAGCAGCGGTTCTACAGCAAATAAAGTTCATCTCCTCACCTCCCTCACAGGTCTGCCCCTCTCACTGCCAATATAAAAATTAAACATAAACTGCAATGTTCATTTTTTTAAAAATTCCCTTACATTAGCAAAGTATGTGAAATGTTTCTCACACCTTGGAAATAACGGACATCTTAAAGATACATAATATAATTAATAAGCATTAAATATGACCTGGCTGTCACTCTAAGAATCATGGCTGCCACAAGAGAGGATGATGGGCCTAGCCACTGCTGAGTGGAAAATAGAAACACACTTTAATTGACACCCCTTTTCCTGTGTTCAATACCTACACTTACTAGCAATCAAAATGCCGTACCTGTTTGTGTCACTGTCCACTGGCCTATCAATTATTACAGTTGGAAAAGGGCTTGCAGTATGAACGGGCATCATGGGCATATTACCACTGCCAAACGGTCATGGACTGGAAGTGGGACTCTAGGCTTCAGATGTTTCAATGCGAACAGGTGTGTTCACTAAGGCTTTGAGTATCTCACAATACATTTGCATAGGGCTGTGCTCGAAATCCTTATTTGATAGGTGAAGCTTTTCTTAACGTCCAGCATATGCCATTGCAAAGAGGTAAACAAACCCCACTCATGGGCCGCTTCTGCAGTAAACCTAAAGAATGGCAAACAATGCTGAAAAGTAATGGAACAAACACACACAAACATAAGATGAAAAATAAGAGAACAGTTACTCACTTAGTCGCTGTGGTAGGCACCGCGCTTTAAGAAAGAAAAAAATATATCTGTGGCAATAAAATTCATAATGCTCAGTGCACAGGTAAGCTGACTTGGAACTAAAACCGGCTTCCCCGTCAACTGTGCCGTTGCACTTGCTCACGAAACTTTCCCACTGCTCTCTCATGCTCGTATCTCCTGAGGCAGGTAATCTGAAAAAAATTGAATAATATTAATGCTGCAGGCGTGAAAAGGCAAGTAAGGTTTGTAAACAAACAGTCTACACACCACAGGTTAGGAGGTTATGTTTACTCGTATATATAATTCGAGCTTTCTTAAAGTTATTCCAGATATTTTACACCGACTCCTCTAACCCGAAAAGTAACGAAGACTGAGGTGCCTCCTCGACATGTAAAGCGAAGACAACCTGCGTTCCGGGCTCGTTGCGGCCGATAGACACAGGTGGGAAACACAAACTCACACATACACACACACACACACACACACACACATGGACACACCTGTTGAGGTACCCAATAGTGGTCAATCAGTGCAGAATGTAAAAATCCCTTTTTTTCGCTCCGCAGATTCGTTACTTTTAGAGACGACTGTGACAGCCATCGAAGCGCTTGGATTGTCATGGTGGCTGTAAACCTATTGGTATCTGTTGTTGTGGTCTGATTCAAACTGACATTTTTGTCCCGGCAAGGTTGTGAAGAAAAGAATATTGATAGCTGAAAATATCAATAAGTTACTATTATCTATCAAGACATGTAAATGTATGTGGTGTAATGATAATCTACTATTAAATTTAGAGAAAAAGTATTAAATCACCTTGAAGTAAACCCAGAACATTAAGTTAAAAATGTTGTGTTGAGTTTATGTGTGTTCTGTTTTCCTCTTTTCATATCACTTACCGATGACATCTGAAGATAGGTTCTGTAATGGGATCGTCTGTTGTGTGGTGATCCTTGCAGCCATGAAAGTGATAAACAGGTATGAACTATTTGGTTTTCATATGACATGATATTAATGCAAATATTTCAATGTTGTTGTTATCCACTTTATTACAGTTGCTTCAACTAGGCTGGGTATGATGCCGGTGTTAGTAGAACAAGGCCACAGGAAGGGCTCCAAAATATACCATGTGCGAGATGGCTATTACTATCACTGTAATAGGCGAAGGAACAATATTCTCTCACTACGTTGCATCCATTATTACTCCAAAGGGTGTCGTGCCAGAGCAACATGTACTGCAGACCTTACGGACTTCAGAAGGTATCAGGGTTCATCACGTCACGCTGGACATGATAAGGACAAGTCTCTTCCTGCGGTGCTGAAACTTCGTCGTAATATTATGACTCGATGTCTCAACAAAGACCCCTCACGCTATGTTGACATTGTTGATGAGGAAGGTCAAGGGTAGGTAATATGGAATAAACCGTTAATATGAATCAATAAAATTAAGTGTCCCACTGAATTGCCATAATGCTATTACAGCTTCTCAAGAAAGGTTCGCTCATTGAACACAGCTGTTCGCCTGAGGTCTGCGATGCGCAGAGCACGCCTTGCGAACCTCCCACAAAGCTGCGCTGACCTTTCTGAACTTCATGACATTCTGACAAGTCCAAGATATAAACACCTTAGCAAGACCAGAAATGGCAGCGGTTATATGTATGCAGGCATGTGTGGTTCCGCTGTCGCCAAGACTAGGTGCCTTATTTTTATGTCAGAGCGAATGAAATTTGCTATGAGGACCTGTAAGAAGGTCTTCTGTGACAGCACCTGGGATGGACGCCCGAGCAAGCCAAAGACCTCCCAGTTGTTCTCTATGAGCACCACGTGGGATTATCAGGTATGAGCAACACTAGAAAATTTTCAGTTTGTGGTTAGTAAAATTTTACACCCCTTTCTTTGTGAAAATGCCAATGTTGACTGAGCTCCTTTTGCAATGCAGCTCATCCCTTTGTCTTTTTGCCTCATGGAGAGTAAGAAAAAGGAAACGTATGTAGGCATGTTTGAAGCCATGAAGGCCTTGGTGCCGTCATTCTCACCTTCATTCATCCACTTGGATGGTGAAATTGGGCAGTACACAGCTGCTGGTGAGGTGTATCCACAAGCTCGCAGAGTTGGCTGTCTGTATCATTACACAGGTGTAAGTTGTAGCAGTGCAGTTTGTTTTGTATTTTCTGTATCCTCGGATATAAATGATTATTTATTGATACCATCTCATTTATTACAGAATGTCTCTAGAAGGGCAAGAAAATTGGGATACACTCGAGACATTCAAAGAAGCCACGTGTTCTCCTCTCTTGTGCGCAGTTTACTGGCTATTCCACTTGTGCCTTGCAACCAGCTAGAAAATGCGCTTGAGTCTGTCATGGTTAGAGCAAGCAGAGTTTTTTTTTTATGAAAGATTACGGCCTCTCTTCAAGTACATACACGAGGAATACATACGGAAGAGACGGATTGTGATGTCTGTCTTTGAGTGTGAGGACCGGACCGACAATGTGGGGGAATCGCTGCACACTAAATTTCAAAGCGTCATGGTTGGAAGGCATCCCAACGTGTTTCAGTTCATTGGTAAGTTCTATATTGTTATTCAACCTATGTTTGCTCAGGAAAGAATGGTCTGCTGCATTGCATTGTGCTGATAATTATGATTATCCAGGTGGTCTCCTGAAGCTAGAGGATAGGGCACATCAGGACATTTACTGTATGTTGCGTGGCATTGCCACTGGCAGACCACGAAAAATCTCTGCAATAAAAAATGATGCAGCTATTATTCGACTGACCAGAAGGCTTCAAGAGGGACATATTGATATGTCGACCTTTCTGCGATTTGCTTCATATCGTCTGATGGCCCCCTTCCGTCGTGCCTTCCCAGAAGGTGGAGGTGAAGATGATGATGATGATGATGATAATGATAATGATGTTGATGATTAAAGGAGGGCCTCTTTGGCTTAGCATGTGTCACATCTATCAATATAATATGCACATAGTAAATTAATACTTGCTTTTAATGAAGTATCAAAAGCAGAAGTCAGATTGTGTTCTGTGAAGGTGTCAGTGTAATGTAACTATTGGTGCAATTTACATATTGCTGTACAGCATTAATTTAAAAGAATACGAACTTGTGTTGTTAGCATTTATGTATTGTCAAGAATTTAAAATTTGCCATCTAGGCCTCACCACAATCTGTATTCCATCTCTCATACACTTCAACCTCTTTTATTTAGCATGTGATGCTTGTGGGATGTACTTGGGTCACATCTATCATATAATTTGTACATAGTAAATTAATACCTACCTTTAATGAAGTATTGTGTTCTATGAAGATATCAGTGTTATGAAAATGTTGGTGTAATTTTACTGGCTGTATGTACTGCATAAATTTGAAAGAATACCAACTTGTGTAGTTAGCAAATTTTTATTGTAAAAAAAAAAAACTAAATTTGCCATCTAGGCCTCACCAAAATCTCTGTTCCAACGCTCATACACTTCAATCTCTCCGGTTGAAACGGAAGGCTTTATGCACTTCAGTGCTGCATCGAAGTGTTGAATGTTTACTGGGCCAATCTGAAGTGGTAAATTATTACAGTTCAAAAAAAGACACCAAATTTACGCATGACTTCCATGTATAGAGATGTATACCTTATCTTTCGATAGCAGCTGTACGTCTTTGATTTCAGCCATGACCTCCCTGATTGGGCCCATGACAGCCTCGTGGCAGACTTGAACGATATCTGCTGCAGAATACCCCTCAAGCCTCCTCACCAACGCACAGAAATGGTCACTATCTAGGCTGTGCCTTTGCCTTTCCATTGTCTTCGACATTATTTGCATCCTGGCCTATTTACCAATGAATAGAAAAATAATTTCAGAATCCTTTGTGTTGAGTTGATGAGAATATAATGACAAGCACATTCTACATACCACAATATCGGGGAGAGGGACATACAGTCTTTTCGACAAACGTCTCCTCCCTGCCTCGTCGATTCTTTGTGGAAAATTAGTGGCCCCAACCACAACCACCTGGTCATCAGTGCTTTGAGTACCATCCTTTAGAAAAAGAATAACAACCAAAAAAATTATGTCTATGTATAAACAGCTAAACTAATGTGATATAAGTAATTCAATGATCATTTGGTTCATGCATACCATTTCCACAAGAAATTGAGTCACAATATTGTTTGCAGATTGATGCAGTCCTGGCGTGTTTCTACTGGGCAGTAGGGCCTCTATTTCATCAATAAATATCACAGTGGGTTTGACTTGTCTAAAAAAAAGGAAGTGTTTTTAAATCAATTAATACAAACAAATAACTCAAAAGCGTCTGACAACCACACTAGCAAATTATTATCAAGAGAAAGTGCTTATTTTAAAGAAAATAGGATTACTTATGGTGCATACCTTGCCACATCAAATAGGGCCTTAACATTTTTTTCGCCCTGCCCCACCCACATTGATGTGACAGCACTTGCCGAAACGGACATGAAGTTTGATCCCGATTGGGATGCTATACACTTTGCTGCAGGAAAGTGGTAAGGAACACATTTTTTAAAAAACCTGTGTTGAGCACAAATCACTGCCATCAAGTATACAATGATAGCTTACCCAGCATGGTCTTCCCAGTGCCTGGTGGTCCAAATAACAGGATGCCTCGAGGCCGCTTGACTAGTTTAAATATGTCAGGCTTGAGAAGGGGCCACATGATTGTTTCCTACAAAGATTTGTGGATGAAAACAGGAGTTATGGGAAATAATTATATTCAACGTGGCACTAATCCTAATATATTAATTGTACCTGAATTTTCCTCTTCACATCCGACAGCCCACCGATGTCCTCCCATGAAACCTTTGATGGCACCTCCTGCAAAAGGGCATACATATTTTTTGCCAGGTCGGGCTCGGTGGTGGGTGATAGATTGCTCAATACCGTGAGCCAGGACAGCTTCTCTCTCTGGAGGAAATTAAATTGTCTTAGAACCACGAGGTAGAAAATGCATCACTTAAGTCAGCAAGTGTACTAACTTGGCCACACACGCCCTTCTCAATACTCTCATCATCACTTTCGATCAAAATTGGGGATTGGTCGTCTGCAAAAGATGAATTGAAATAGGGAATTCATGACAATTCTTTGATTCAAGTGAGAGAGTCTTCCAGAATTTTTAGTACGTGTAAAACCCGAAGCAGTGTCCTAATTCTACAACTCCACTATGTCTAAAAATTGGGAGAACTCTGTGGACCATGCATTACCATAACAATATTTATTTTTGAGAGGTTTTCAAGAGTTGATAAAACATTTACACTTAAAACAAGCAAGTTCAGCTCCAGATCCCTATTGCATTCATGTCCAAGGTATCATGTGACTGGGAAAGACAGAAAAAACATCTGCTCACAAATTAGTCAGGTTTTTATTTTTTATTTAGTAGCAACATCAATGCCTCCCTTTCTTTGACCCAAGTCTCTTTCTCCTTCTCCAGCACCTCGACTCTCTCCCTCAGCTTTTCATTTTCTTCAGCAATCCCCTCTAACTCTTCCAGAATTACTTTTTTGGTCTTCTGCTTCATAGTCGCCCCCTTCTTCCTTCCTTTATCCCTCTTACCATTCTGAGGCTGAATGGTCTTCTTCCGCGTTCTCTCTTCTAGCACCTGGGCCTGTCAATGAAAAGAATAGGTAAGATCAGTAATGGAACTGTATATGCTCCGTTGAGTTCTGAAATTGTGAATATTGAGTAGTCTTGTATATATTAGGTCACACTATTTCCTCCTTCCACGTGGATTTTCTTTTAAACTGATTGGAATAGAGTTGCTATGATTCTAAAATACATGTGTATGTACGGTAAACACGGTCTTACCTCAAAATCCTCAAAAGGCTTTCCTTTCTTACTTGGCTGAAGTGACTGCAAGAGACACATAACATATAAATAATAAATGATTGATAAATGATGAATGTTGATACATTATACAAAACACCAAGATAGAAAAGAAGAGCATACCATGGTGAAAGAGTCATCGGACTCCCCATCTGAGTCCCCAGCAGATAGATTCTGAAAGGAGCACAAAAGATTCATGTGAAATTTAAAATATATACAGATGGATTTTTGTATTTACAACTCAAACAAAGAATAACTTACAGCCGGTTTGAAAGCCGATCCACCACAAGGTTCTTTGACCTCCTGCAAAATATAGACGGCGTACATGTCAAAGATGTCAGACCCATTCTGGAGTACATATATTTAATTTACATTCCAGTCAGGCTGTTTTATAAACATGACCAATAAAATTCTAGGGTAATAGAGGATGGGACGGAGACACCTTTTTGATAATAATGCTTTACAGTACAGAGACTTTCCTTGTCCCATAAAGAACACAATGACCTGTTGAAGATAACTTTTGCCTCCTACACTGGCATCACAGTGGTGGAGAGATATACTTTCACATACACACAACATTGGTCTGAAAACTCCAAGAAACTTAAATCAAGATGATTTCCCCATTGATGAACCCAGCCAGATGATGTATTCTAGGCACTGACTACAATACAAGTCCTCCAGTTTCGTGCATGAGACAATGTCTTCTATTAATATTATACAGGACAAAGGATTGGAGTGCCTGATAAAGAACACAAAGCACTGTTCATTCGTCACAAAAAGAAAAATTCTAGGGGGGGGGGGAGGGCACCATAAGGGGCCTTTGGGCCTCATTTCCTTCCTATATCATTTCTATATCAGCATGTGCAAAATTAATGAAATTAAAAAGCCCTGCTCACCTCAGGCTCCTCCAGACACAGCAGACCAGAAGGATCAGGAATAGGGGGGTCCTCAACCCCAGCCGGGGTCCGGCCCCGCGATTCGGAGCCATTTCCAGGGCGGTCATGGCTCCTGGACAACCGGGAACGAGAGCCGGCCCCGCGGCGGCGGCTGCCATCTCCAGTGGGGCGGTCAGGGCTCCTGGACGACCGGGAACGAGAGCCGGCCCCGCGGCGGCGGCTGCCGTCTCCGGCGTGGCGGTCAGGGCTCCTGGACGACCGGGAACGAGAGCCGGCCCCGCGGCGGCGGCTGCCATCTCCAGTGGGGCGGTCAGGGCTCCTGGACGACCGGGAACGAGAGCCGGCCCCGCGGCGGCGGCTGCCATCTCCCGTGCGTGGCGGTCAGGGCTCCTGGACGACCGGGAACGAGAGCCGGCCCCGCGGCGGCGGCTGCCATCTCCAGTGGGGCGGTCAGGGCTCCTGGACGACCGGGAACGAGAGCCGGCCCCGCGGCGGCGGCTGCCGTCTCCGGCGTGGCGGTCAGGGCTCCTGGACGACCGGGAACGAGAGCCGGCCCCGCGGCGGCGGCGGCTGCCATCTCCAGTGGGGCGGTCAGGGCTCCTGGACGACCGGGAACGAGAGCCGGCCCCGCGGCGGCGGCTGCCGTCTCCGGCGTGGCGGTCAGGGCTCCTGGACGACCGGGAACAAGAGCCGGCCCCGCGGCGGCGGCTGCCATCTCCAGTGGGGCGGTCAGGGCTCCTGGACGACCGCGAACGAGAGCCGGCCCCACGGCGGCGGCTGCCGTCTCCGGCGTGGCGGTCAGGGCTCCTGGACGACCGGGAACGAGAGCCGGCCCCGCGGCGGCGGCTGCCATCTCCAGTGGGGCGGTCAGGGCTCCTGGACGACCGGGAACGAGAGCGGCCCCGCGGCGGCGGCTGCCGTCTCCGGCGTGGCGGTCAGGGCTCCTGGACGACCGGGAACGAGAGCCGGCCCCGCGGCGGCGGCTGCCATCTCCAGTGGGGCGGTCAGGGCTCCTGGACGACCGGGAACGAGAGCCGGCCCCGCGGCGGCGGCTGCCATCTCCAGTGGGGCGGTCAGGGCTCCTGGACGACCGCGAACGAGAGCCGGCCCCGCGGCGGCGGCTGCCGTCTCCGGCGTGGCGGTCAGGGCTCCTGGACGACCGGGAACGAGAGCCGGCCCCGCGGCGGCGGCTGCCATCTCCAGTGGGGCGGTCAGGGCTCCTGGACGACCGGGAACGAGAGCCGGCCCCGCGGCGGCGGCTGCCGTCTCCGGCGTGGCGGTCAGGGCTCCTGGACGACCGGGAACAAGAGCCGGCCCCGCGGCGGCGGCTGCCATCTCCAGTGGGGCGGTCAGGGCTCCTGGACGACCGCAAACGAGAGCCGGCCCCACGGCGGCGGCTGCCGTCTCCGGCGTGGCGGTCAGGGCTCCTGGACGACCGGGAACGAGAGCCGGCCCCGCGGCGGCGGCTGCCATCTCCAGTGGGGCGGTCAGGGCTCCTGGACGACCGGGAACGAGAGCCGGCCCCGCGGCGGCGGCTGCCGTCTCCGGCGTGGCGGTCAGGGCTCCTGGAACGAGCCGGCCCCGCGGCGGCGGCTGCCATCTCCAGTGGGGCGGTCAGGGCTCCTGGACGACCGCGAACGTGAGCGCACCGCGCGGCGGCGGCTGCCATCTCCAGTGGGGCGGCCATGGCTCCTGGACGACCGCGAACTTGAGCGCACCGCGCGGCGGCGGCTGCCGTCTCCGGCGTGGCGGTCAGGGCTCCTGGACGACCGGGAACGAGAGCCGGCCCCGCGGCGGCGGCTGCCATCTCCAGTGGGGCGGCCATGGCTCCTGGACGACCGCGAACGTGAGCGCACCGCGCGGCGGCGGCTGCCGTCTCCGGCGTGGCGGTCAGGGCTCCTGGACGACCGGGAACGAGAGCCGGCCTCACGGCGGCGGCTGCCATCGCCAGGGCGGCTCCGACTTTTCCCCACTGATCTTCTTGTCATGATCTAATGTGACATGAAAATGTATATTTTATCATTACTTTGAAAGTGAAGTAATTTAACCACCTTGAGTAGCTTCGCAGATCCTGCGCGTCGAGTCCGCGCGAGCCTGCCGCGCGAGCCTGCCCGGCCCACCCCGCACCGCTCCCTTTACACCCGAAAAACTCCCGCTAGCGGCCTCCTTCCTTGCGCGCCCCGCGCGAAACCGGCTCTCTACGCTAGACGATGTGCGGAATGAGACGGCTGATGCCCAACTCGCTTTTGCGGGGCGGAGGCGTGACGTTCGCGAAGGACGTCAAGGCCACCATAAAGCACAACTGGAACCATCCCGTGCTGGTCCGCCTCGCCGTCCCGCAAAGGCGGGGTGCGCCCGGGCCCGGGGCATGGGGTTCGGGGGTCCCCCACGACGAGCCCTTCATGACCCGTGGACACGCGCCTGTGCATTGGCTCCGCGCTGGGCGATTCCGAACACTACAACCTCTCCCTCACTCCTCTCCCTCCACCGCGAGTGCGGCAGATGCAGAGATACGTAGGCTGTTGTCAGCCGGCACAGTCATGAAGATGAGGCGAGGGAAGAAGGGGGGGGGGAGGGTGGCGGCTGGCCGGTACCGGACACCCCTTATGTTGCCGGCAGCTTGCCTACCACTTCTGGGAACCTGACGCAACGTGCGGCGAGTTACAGGCCGCGCACACCTCCGTGCCTCTGATGCACCGGTGTGTTTTGCATTGAGGCACCAGAGCCCCCCCCCCCCCCCCCCCCCCGTGTCCTCAACGAAATGAAGTCGGGTGCGAAATATCGTCGGGGGCACATAAATGACTCGCTCCGACCGCGAATGAGAACCGGGGCCCTTTTCAAACAGAATAGGTAGTGAAAAATCACTTCGCACGCATTGGTGGGCGTGAGCGTCGGCGCCGGCGAGCGAGAGACCATTGGGTCCTTTCCCTGGGAGCACGCCAGCCTAACGCATCAGAATCACGGCAGGGACGTGCATTGAGCCTTATTAATGGACTTGACAAAGAGGGAGCCGGCTGTCATTGCGATTCGCACCGACTTCCATGCGCAAGGGCCCCCACTTCAAAATGACTCCGAGACCGCGGCAGGTGCTATCATTTTCACCCTCCACACGATAACGTACGACGATCAGGGGAACATTGAAACTTACCTCAGTATCAGTATCCACGGGCGTCTTCTTCCTGCTGCTATTGCTGCTGCGGCAACGATGTGGGTCGCTCGTCGCGTACAGGCGCGCGTCGCACACAAGCCAGGGGTCGCAGTGCCGTCCTCGCATGTCCTGGCCAACGTCAGGGGGCGCACCGGTCCGCAGGGGAGGGGGCGGTGGGGGATATAATCGCGGGATGCTTTATTCGCACTACGGAAAACATTTTGTGTTCAAGTGCAGGCCCCGGGTAGCTGGTGAGGGGGGAGGGGTTGGGTGACAGTAATCAGCTTATCATTACTTCTAACCAACCCCAAATATGGACCGTGGTGTTGAAAAAATACTGAAAATATTTTGCATTTTCCTGGAAAAGGGTCACGGAACAATTTGCAGCAAAATTTTTCAGTGTAGACCTTAGGAATTGCTCCCGAGGGAGGGAGCTCGTGAGTTTTTTCGGGAAGGAACTCCCTCGGCGGTACGGTCAGCCAATGATTGAATTCTACTTTCCTTAAGGGGGACGTCCCTAAGATAACAGTTTAAAAAATATCCGACGGATCGTCGTGAAGAGGGCCCTTGGGCCGTACCGGACCCTGTCTAGAGCGAGAGGGTAACGCGCAGAACATGCCTCCTGTGCTCGTCGCTTACGGGTGATCCCCCCTCGTCTTTCAAACACTGCTGTTCGGCCCTATGGTGTCCGTTTAGGCAGAAAATTTGTGTGCGGCCTCCCCTTGACTCCGTTGAGGGTCTGTTCGAATCTGGGGGTCCTCCGAAAAGCCGTTCGAGTGTACGGGCATAAGTGGCGTTTTGGATTGCGCCTCTGAAATGCTGGTCGGGCCGGGGACCGCTGGACCAGAGTACCTCGGCCCTGAAGGTGGCTCCGTGTCGGAATTTTCACTCGCGATTCATCCACCCCTGCGGCCCCGGCAGTGTATCCCCCCCCCCCCCCCCTGTGCATGTCTCTGCTCAGGATCAACGCGAGGCTGACGGGGTCCTTCCCTGTGGAACGCACCATCCGGCACGGATGCCCTAAGAAGCGCGCTATAATTTGAGGAGGGCGCCGCCCCGCTGCTTTTCTGTAGGGCACTGCAGGTGGTCTATCAAGGCGGTAGACGTCTGACACAGATGATGTGTATGCGCTACCGGGTGAGACCGCCATGGTCGACACCATGGAGGACCTCGGCGCCGCGTCAGGGCTCTAAATGAACCGCCAGAAGTCCGCGGCGTTGGCACTCGGGAGGGTGGGACATGGGACACCACCGAGGCCACCGGCTGACCCTACAAGGCCTGCATGACCGTGTCGGGGCCAGCACGGTCACCAAGACTATCAAGCTGAACTGAGCGGGCACGGTGCAGCCCGCGGCGCCCTGGTGGGCAACTCTGGCCGAGCACTGACCGTGTCACAACGTGTGTGGTTCGCCTCCGTGTACGTCCCGTACAAACTGTGGCATGTCGCGCAAGTCCTCCCTTTCTCCGTGAAGGCCGTCGACGGAGTCAAAAGGGACGTCGCCCGGGAAGTTCGTGTGGAGGGAATGACTGTTCCGGGCGCCCATCGAGACGATCACCCGAGGCAAGTACCAGAGAGGCCTGGGGCTGGCCGATGTCAGAGGCGTGCACAATAGGAAGGTCGATGTTGAAATTTCGCATCGCTTTCAGTGTAAATGTTCAGTTTTGGGTGTTTCGGCAAAATGTCGAAAATTTTTAAAAATGAACATCTACACTGGAACCGATGCACAAAATCTGAAGAGCGCTAGTTGAACAGGTTTACATTGCGATGAAAACAAGCCATTCGGAAATGAGATACGACCAAAAATAGGGAAACGGTGGAGGATTCACGGTTTTAGTTGTACGAACGGAGTTGCTATGTTTTACCTGTGAGGCGAGGTAGCCCCCGTCGGCAGCACTGAGTGAACCCACGTGACCTGACGGCCTCGGTCACTCCCCAGACACTTCTCCAACAAGGCCCTACCACAACTGAGCCGAAAAAGTACCGTCTTCCCGCAGTTTATCGACCGGACAGGCGAAAAAGAGGTGCTTTGCGGGTTGCCTAGGTTTACTACAAGTGTCTGCGGAGCCCCCAGAAGTGGTCCGAAAATTCAGAAAAAAAAAAAAAGGTTTGGTCGTTTCGTAGGGCGGGCCAACTTTTCTGATATGTCGAACTTGAAATTTCAACATCGACCTCTCTATGACCGCCCCTAGGCACAAGCCCAGTTGGCGATCGAAGGGCGCCTAAAATGTAGGCAACCCGCGTCCTTTTCCGCCTGTAAGTAGGCAAAAAGACCTACACCACCCCCTCCGAGAGCCGGCCATGTGCGTGCCTCTGGCCGACGTCGGGGCCAAGTGCGCGGTACTTCTTGCCTCCCGGTGGCATACACCTGGACCCGGACGACTTCTCCGCTGCGTGATGGCTGGGTGCTTGCCCGACCCCCTGGTGCACCGTCCGGCGGAACGTGAAGGTGGCTGCGAGTCGAAATCTCCACCCCCGCCTCCCCGGCAGTGTCGGGGCTGGTCCTGTCGGAGTCCCACTTTCAAACCACTGCGCCTAATTTTGTAATGAAATTCACGAAAATATCGAGTCGTGTCGTCTACAACCGCACTCCCCTCTTGCGCGTTTCTGAATCTGTCAAGATCTGTTCCATTGTACAAACCCGTGAGAGTTGTCATAGCTGATTTTGAAACCGAAAAATGTGCTCTGCATGAGAGATAGAAAGTCCTAGCTATGCTGTGGCTTGCTTTTTCAGATTAAGCTGTAAGCGGCAATACTTTTATGAATTTTCAACAATCAGAAACTTACTAAGCTCTTCATCACCATCACCAGTACCACCAATCAAAAAATTTATCCTTGCAAAATTTCGAACTAAGTATGTGATCTGGTGCAGTATTATTTAAAAGAATGGCCATTGTTGGTGTGTCAGTTGTGACTTACAGCACTCTGGAACGGCGTTTGGCGTACATCGACTATCCCAGATGGGTACTGCGGCCGTTGTATGAGGAATCAGTGTTCTGAGATTTCAACATCACACCTCTTAGAAAGTGTAGCACATCCACATCAGTTGTAAACTGATATCTGTTTTGTATATCATATCACCAATGTAAGAAATGAGAGGCAAACATATATGAAGTGTGAACACCAAGTAATGCATGAAAAGTGGACTGTATTTCAGCTTCTCCACATCAGTTGTCTGACATGTCATAAACGTCTTATGTTTGTGAATGGAAGAGACAAGTAAAACCTATCTAGGTAAAATAAAAGGAAATCTTACTTTTGAAACACATTCCATTAATAAATAGTATCACATAAGAGTGAATATGAGCTCCATCAGATCCAATAACACACATTCGCATATCAGGAGTGACAGATAGCATCAAAACACAAAAACATCCAGGCCATAAATGAAACCCGACAGTAATAATAAATTTTTATGGAACCCTACATACACCACAAGCACATCATCACAGTAATAGTAATTTTCTGCACCAAAGTGGTCTGTTCTTGCAGAAAACTGCAATATTTTTTTGAAACTACCTGATACAGATAAAAATTATATTTAAATCTCAGCTACAGAGTCCTGCTTCATTATCTGACATTGAAAACATTAAATATGTTTTCTACCCCAGTAACAATTTGAGCTGTAATGCATCCCACAACCCTATGCAAGACATCTACTTCATGCTGTTACCAGTTCACGAAACTCTCATTCTTATCTACCACCTGCCACAAACTCACTCTTAACGCTCTTCTAAATCATTGAACATTACCCATAGTGCACAACACCGAAGCAATAACAAATACATTTGCACAACAAAGATTTAACATCACTAGCTAGAGTGAGCAGAGTGTGAAAGAGGGAACTCTGCATTATTCACACTGTAACTCTTGTCATGGCCTGATTAGCTTGAAATGAGGAAGCCAACATAATACTTATTACAATTTTCCACATTAACACTGTGACCAAATCAATGAATTTTTATCCACAACTTCAGACCACTCTGTACGTCCAGAGAACAAATATCTTAAGACCTGAACACCACATAACAGTCCACTACAAAGACACGCTATTAGAAATATTGATTGGAGAAGAGGTCTCCCAGTCCACTTGTGGTTGTTTGGAGATCCGAAGACAGATGAATGTCAGAAAAGCAGTATCCTACAACCAAACAGAAAAAAACACCATCAGATCTTCAAAGGATGACTGATATAAAGCAAGCCTGGTACATGATTACTGATTACCTTACACAAAATCCATGTGGTACTCATTATGAATCGATCATCTTTCTCAGGAGACATCACAACAGAAACTGAGCAGATAAAAAAAAACCACACACACACAATAATTTACGTCAAAACAAGGAATACAGCAACACACATGAAAATAATTGCTCTCCTCTCTTCTAAATGCCAGCACATCTACAAATTATTGCAACCTTGCTCCAGATATAAGACAGCATTAGAAGTGAAACTATTCTGACAATGTTCATTTTTGAAACATTTAGACCCAAACCCAATGTAAGGCATCTTATAAGTGGCTGATCCACTTCTCCCATGCAGCTACAGCACATGAGTCACAGAAAATCCTGACATTCCACATTATGAGACAGTACGAAATAAGAGCACACGGTTTAGGGAATAGAAAAAGACAAAATGAATATTTGTGTAGCAATTAATATCCCAATAAAAATCCGCACAATAACAGTCATGGCTATTGAAACTACAATAATTTCCTACAATTAAGTAAACAAACACATGACTTACGGAAGACAATACTAGGAGAACGCCGACAGAGTTCCTCAAACAGGATGTATCATGTGACACTTCTCATAAACGTACAGGAGATGGTCTCCAGGTTGCCATTGCAGGCGGTATTACAGATGCGATACAGAAATGATGAGCTCCTGAACACTTGACCATTGGAACAATATTCTTAGCTGGATTGTGCGTCAGCACTTTCATTGTCTATCAACAGAACTACTGAGCCAATGTAAAGAGCAAAACAAAAAACAACACATTATACATGTAAGTCACGGACACTGCAATACTTTTTTCTCAGAGATCCAACTTTCCAGATGATAGAAGTTGAATGGAGGTTGACATTTAAATTAAAGGTAACTTGGAAATGTTCTTACAATCCTCCAAGTGTCACCGTCTCCACCATCGCCTTTCACCTGACAGGCTCAGCCTGTTCAATATTCACATTCCTCATTGTCAAAGGTCCCAGAAAAACTTCATTGGCAAACATTCCTGTAACTGAAGTAACAACATTTCAATTTAACTAACTGGTTCACACATTTCTAGCCATGATCAATGCTGCAAACCCTAACAGTAACAGTATTGAATAATCATATGTTAGTAGATTGCAACATTAAATAATTTCATTGCACAATTTACCTAGCATTTACTGTCGCATACACAGATCAGATACACATCAACTCAGAATCGATCATGGTGACCAAGGCCAAAACTCATCTCTTCCTAACCTCTCCTAATAGTATAAATATTATTTGCATACAGCGAGGAGTGGATATCCCTCCGCCAAAGACTGTAGAGTTAAGGTTATACTCCCCTAACGTACACGAACACATACACAGATACCGCTGAGTGACGTCTTCCAGGATGCGAAATGAGTAAAGCAAATAGGCTGCTCATATTTTAACCACATGCACGAGCATTGCCCGAGGGCTCAACGGGTACAACAGGTGGGCGCAGGTGGTTTGATATTATGTAACGGCATCGAATTCCCGATCGGACGCACCACAGCCGCGGCCGCGGCATGACGCTCGCGCTGCGCCTGCGCTCGGCACCGCCCCCCCCCCCCTCCCCCCAAAGGCTAGCCTCGCTTCAGCCGCACGGCACCGTTGCTGCCTTTCAAATGCGGTCTCCGTTCGCTTTGCGCTCCGGCTCCGGTGCTGGTCGCAAATCTTTCCAATCGCGATGGAATTAACGGACGGTTACGTGAGAATGTGAGAATCATTGTTTGAAACCCGCCACTCCGCAGACCCGCGAGACGACTACGCCCATGGTAAGTACGCGCGGTCGTGGGTTAGGTGCACGACGGTTTTCTGTGCGCAAACATAACCTCATATATTGGTGTACTATTTGGACGATGAGTTTATTTTCTGTGCTGTCATTTCCGTTTTCGTGTTCGAATTTGTTGTATTTTGACGTCGGAAATGTGAGAAACTAGAATCATCCGTTGACTACGTAATTTCGCAGCCAATACACAACCTTTTTGACTTTGTGATCATCTTCGGAGTTCATGTGATATCATTGGATGCTGAGCCTCTCGGTGATCTTCATTGACCCCGAGGAGGTTATGTTGGTTTTAGCTGTGCTCACGGCTTTTTAATTTTATCACCAGGTGGAAGGGAAACGTGTGCTGCCTCCAGTCAACCTCCAGCTCCCACAATGTGACAGACCAAAGTGCTAACATGTAAGTCCGCTTTCATGGTTGTATCATAAGTGTATGTGCTCTCTCTTTTTGCTACCCAATCGCACCGCGTTTATTGTGTGTATGTGTTCAGTGGGAAATCTGAAAAACTCCCTCACAAATTTCGATGCACTAGCATCCATGTTCAATGTTGATCTGGTTATAACAATACAATACCTTCTGATTTTAAAGGTTTCTGTTTTGTTTTTTTTTTGTCGTATAAATTGTTTGTTTTCTCCCATGTATTTTCAAGGCGCTAACCTTGCATTCATTTCATGAGGTGAGAGATGGTTTATGATGTGCCCTACCGTGTTCATATTGATTTGGTTCTGCTATTATATATCAAGTTTTAGGCCGTTTTGGGGCTCTGACGGGGAGAAGAGAACAGAATTGCGTCTTCCATAATTTTGTGGAGTATGACATTTTCAACACCAGGGACCATCTTGTTGTCAGCATAGTGCTCATGCCGGTCCAGAAGTGCGGCGGTGGCAGCAGCATCAGCACGATGTCAACAAGGTCCGGGACATTCGCATTGGCGGGTGATGATGGCGGCCATCCCAAGGACGCGATTCGGCGATGGAGTAGACAGCCGCCATCTCGTCAATAGTGAACGTGTCCTGGTGTCGCGGCCTCCAGCGTCAGGGTAGCCTGCATCGGTAGCGCGGCCTGCATCGTCGGCGCTGCCTGCATCAGCGGCGCAGCCTGCATCGCCGGCGCGGCCGCCCACGGCGGCACGGTCTCCCACGGCTGCACGGTCACCAGGGTCGGCGCGGCCACCAGCGTCGGCGCGGCCTCCAGCGACGTCGCTGCCTGCATCGGCGGCGCAGCCTCCCACGGCGGCGCGGTCACCAGCGACGGCGGCCTCCAGCGACGGCGCTGCCACTATCGTCGGCGGGGCCTGCTTCGGCGGCGCAGCCTACATCGGCGGCGCGTCCATCAGCGTCGGCGCCGCCTCCAACGGCGGCGCGGCCTCCAACGACGGCGCGGCTTCCAACGACGGCGCGGCTTCCAACGACGGCGCGGCCTCCAACGACGGCGCGGCCTCCAACGACGGCGCTGCCTGCATCGTCGGCGCGGCCTCCAACGACGGCGCAGCCTGCATCGGCGGCGCGGCTTGCATCGTCGGCGCTGCCACCAGCGTCGGCGCGGCCACCAGCGTCGGCGCGGCCACCAGCGTCGGCGCGGCCACCAGCGTCGGCGCGGCCTCCAGCGACGTCGCTGCCTGCATCGGCGGCGCGGCCTCCAACCACGGCGCGGCTTCCAACGACGGCGCGGCCTCCAACAACGGCGCGGCCTCCAACGACGGCGCGGCCTCCAACGACAGCACGGCTTGTACCGGCGGCACGGCCTCCAGCGACGGCGCTGCCTGCATCGGCGGCGCAGCCTCCCACGGCGGCGCGGTCACCAGGGTCGGCGCGGCCACCAGTGTCGGCGCGTCCTGCATCGTCGGCGCGGCCTCCAACGACGGCGCTGCCTGCATCGGCGGCGCGGCCTCCAACGACGGCGCGGCCTCCAACGACGGCGCTGCCTGCATCGGCGGCGCAGCCTCCCACGGCGGCGCGGTCACCAGGGTCGGCGCGGCCACCAGCGTCGGCGCGTCCTGCATCGTCGGCGCGGCCTCCAACGACGGCGCTGCCTGTATCGGCGGCGCGGCCTGCATCGTCGGCGCGGCCTCCAACGACGGCGCTGCCTGCATCGGCGGCGCGGCCTCCAACGACGGCGCGGCCTCAAACGACGGCGCTGCCTGCATCGGCGGCGCAGCCTCCCACGGCGGCGCGGTCACCAGGGTCGGCGCGGCCACCAGCGTCGGCGCGTCCTGCATCGTCGGCGCGGCCTGCATCGTCGGCGCGGCCTCCAACGACGGCGCTGCCTGCATCGTCGGCGCGGCCTCCAACGACGGCGCTGCCTGCATCGGCGGCGCAGCCTCCCACGGCGGCGCGGTCACTAGGGTCGGCGCGGCTACCAGCGTCGGCGCGTCCTGCATCGTCGGCGCGGCCCCCAACGACGGCGCTGCCTGCATCGTCGGCGCGGCCTCCAACGACAGCGCGGCCTCCAACGACAGCACGGCTTGCACCGGCGGCACGGCCTCCAGCGACGGCGCTGCCTGCATCGGCGGCGCAGCCTACCACGGCGGCGCGGTCACCAGGGTCGGCGCGGCCACCAGCGTCGGCGCGTCCTGCATTGTCGGCGCGGCCTCCAACGACGGCGCTGCCTGCATCGGCGGCGCAGCCTGCATCGGCGGCGCGGCTTGCATCGTCGACGCTGCCACCATCGTCGGCGCGGCCACCATCGTCGGCGCGGCCTCCAGCGTCGGCGCGTCCGCCAGCATCGGCGAGGCCTGTAACGACGGTGCGGCCTTTAACGACGGCGCGGCCTCTGTCAACGTCTCGGCCTGCGTCGGCGGTGCTGTCTCCTGTGACGGCGCGGACTGCATCGTCGGTGCGGTCTGCAACGACGGCGCCGCCTCGATCGTCGGCGCGGCCCGTGGCGACGCCGCTACCTCCGTCTTAGGGCTATCGTTTAGCTTCGTTGGCACGGTGCGGTGAATGAGTCCACTACGACGTTCTCTTGGAGCATTTCCTGCGGTTTTGTGTGCCACGGATATCGGAAATATGCTTTACGATGATCATTTCATAGATTATTTATTGTCTGTTCTTGATTGTTTCTTCGCAGTGGCAGCAGATGCATCGGTCGACGACATAGCCTTCACATCCTTAACTCCGTTCGTGGATCCCGTGGACGAGGTTGCATCACCCCCGAAGGCCTGCTAGGACGCCGTCAGAGGAGTCGCAGTGGACGCTGCTTTGGGGTCGGGCGCCGGGTGGTTCGGCGTGTCCTCCTGGCTCACCCTTGTGAGTACAATTCTTTACTTTTGCAGCAACGTATGTTTATTTAGCCCTGCTTGTGGCGGCAACCGTTATCCGACCTTTTTTTCAGCGAACTATGTTTTGTGTGGGAATTTGTAATATTGATGTATCTTTTCTGTTGTAGGATACACATTTTTGACGTGTTGGAATTTTTTAAATCCGAGTTACGGTACATGGATGGAATACAGCGGTCCTTTGAGGTAGGAGTTTTCTTTAAGGCATTGGCTTCTGCTCATGTACAGCATTCAATATTTGATGTTTTTTTTTCTTTTTAATTCAGGATGATAGGTCGTCTTTCAGAAAATTGCTCAGCGAAGCTCGTCATGCTCATTTATTTTTCTACACAATATTTTTCCTTATTCTGTCTTTATGTTGTTTAATAAAGTCACAAATATCTGATTACCTATTGCATTCTTTCAAATTCCTATGTCGGCATCTTGCACTTGGTGGTACGTGACCCACATTGGGCTGTTTCTGTTTCCACCCACAGTTGTGCTCTCCACAGTGGCGCCTGAGTTAGTGGTGCATTCTAGGTAGACATACTACAGACACTTAATAATTTACTGCAGCATTTGTCTTACGACTACCTGGTAGACGCTAGGGATGCTGCATGACCTTACGATGGTGTAGCCATAGAAATTAGTTGCTTGGACACTCTCGGACCGTACGGTGTATGAATGTCATGGCATATGCAGTGACAGATTTTTTCAGAGAACTTATAAATACATATATCATGCAGTGCAGTTACCTTATGTAAAGATGAAGATGTGGTGTACTAGTACTAGAGTACTGGTGGAGGTAGTCATTGTTATATACGAATGAGTTTCTCAAAGAACAGGACCGAGGATGATCGGCTGGAAGCATAGTCAGGGTTGGTACATGAGATCACACACAACACATATTTTACCAGTCTATTAGCCAATTCGTATGGAATTGATCTACGGTATGGTTTGTGGTAAATTAGCTTTAAAGACGGCTGACCTTCAGTGGACACTATGAACATATCAGTACACTGCACGGCTAGTAAGATTTGTGGTTTATTAGCTTACAAGATAGCGGACTTTATCCATGAATCAATGGACACTATGAACATATCAGTACACCGGACAGATAGTAAGATTGGCTGGAACACACTATGGCAGAATTACCCCATGCTGTGACAACATAATACACAGGGGTTCATGTCTTCGATAGGGGGGGGGGGGGGGGGGGTTACCGATGGTTTGCCTACCTGCCTGGCGCTCGGGTACCATCTGAATTGCAATACTGCGTTTATGTGCGCTACTCCCTGCAAATCAGACGGTGCGCAATCTGCCTATATTTACTTACCTTTACGTCTTCGAGGATGCTTCTGTAGAACCTTTGCGATGGAGTACTCTTGACTTCTTGCACATTCATTCGCTTGATCATATTTTTCGTATTCACCGTGTGTGGCCGGTGGCGGCCTCTGGTGCGCATCGGGGTGATGTGTCATGCCGCCCCCCCCCCCCCCCTTCGCACCTCCTCCGCCACCGCTATCGAGACCGCTATGCACTTGGATTGGATAGAGATGGGTTCGCGTGTGCACTAGGCTGCCTACCTATACGGCGGCAAGTCCACTGGAGGCCGGCCGCACTGGGAGTGGCATGTCTTGAAAGAAGTACCCCCGCGCTGTGCAAGGGTGAGGACTTAGGGTAGGCCAGCCCGCAGATTCGTGTGTGCACTGGGCTGCCTATCCCCAGGCGGTCAGTGTATTAGACCACTCTACGTTTCTCCCTGTGCAATGCATAACTAAAAATAGGTTTCTAAAAATAGGTTTCCAAAAAAAGGTTTCTAAAGTTAAGTTTCTAAAAATAGGTTTCTAAAAATAGGTTACTAAAAATAGGTTTCCAAAAATAGGTTTCTAAAAATAGAAACGTTTCGCTAAATTTAGCAACAAATAGAACGGTGAAACTGTATGTATAAAAGGGCATCCTAAAAATACCTAAATTAATGGTGTAGGAGAAGTGACATGTAGGACAAACGAAGCCACCCCCAGCCCAAGCGGTTTCTTAGATAATTTTCACATGAGGACCAAAATTATAAATCCGCCGGTTGGGTAAAGTCAGTATGCGCCATGCGCCTGTCGTGGAGGGGCGGATCAGTGACGCGAGTGGGTTACGCTCGGTTAGGTTAGGTTAGTTGGGGCCTGGGTAGGCTAGGCTCGGACAGGTAAGGGTAGGTTAGGACTGGTTAAGCGGCATTGATAAGAAAAGGCTGATGTAAGATACGTTCGGAAGGCAGAACATGAGCGTGGTTGCGACCGTGCGGAGAGAGTGACGCCCGCAGGGCGTCCTACTGACTCGCCCCGCCCCCGCAGGATTCTACTCGTCAAGTGGCAGCCGCCGGCAGGCCAAGGTAGGCGTGCGCCAGGCGTGGAGTGGCGGAACAGTGATTCGCGATGAGCGAAGCCTGTTACGCCACGACGCGGTCTGGCGTACGCCTACCTTGTCTAAGATCGTTTAGACGGTCCTTCTATTTCTCTAGATATTAGCTCCCGTTATCGCACACAGCAAGATAATGTACTTTCTTTTTAGACGTTCGACGGTCTCCGCCTTCAGCCCTTTCGTGGAGAGGAGCTGGGCCAGCGCTTCCGCGTCGAGAGTCTCCATGCTAACGGACACCTTGCTGACGGACAACGAACATTCAGACACCAACTGACGCGATGTCGGTTAAAGACAGATCAAATGAATCAGGGCTACCAACGTACAAACGCAGGAGCAAGGAGCGCCACGTCAGTAGCTGCTAAAACAGAAACACTGCATTTAAAATGGACAAACGAGAGACCACTCACAACTATTTGCTCATTTTCAGGATCATGTTCATATTGTTATTGCAGCAGCTTGATTCGTATTGAATACATGCACCTGCGTGGTTGCACCTGCACCCAGGCGGAAGATGGGGGAGGGGGCAAAGCCATGACCGCATGGTCTGCGCCCAGGCCATTCTCGAAGGAAAAAAAGGGGGAGGAGCTATTTATCTTCTTTAATATTGCAAACACTTCATTTGAACAAAGTGCACAGTTCGAAAACCTCATGATGTCTTTTCACGTTAAAATAGATTTTGAGCTTTATTTTTACGTGTCAAGACCGCCAGTGTTTTGCGGGTATCAAAACTTATAAATAATTTAGAATAGGAATTTTCAAGGAGGCATACAAGATTCTAATTTTTTTTAGAAAAATTTCCCCTTAATTTTACCCTCAACAGATGGAAAACAATCTGCTATGAATCAACTCTATGTACCGCATTCTCTCACCAAAAAGATGCAACAAATCAAAGCATTGTTTTAAGAAAAACATTTTTCTTTATCTGTAATTTTAATTAAAATACACGGTTGGGTGCGATGAGAGTTGAATCACGGCTAACTGAATGCTAGAAGTACAGAAAGAACTACATCCCTATAGTTTGACGTTACCCTGACGAGAATTCTGTGGACCAGGTGGACGTCAGCCCATAGTCCGCGTGGACGTCCACTGGACGTCCAATTTGTGTCAAAATGGACCAGCCAGGTCCACAGCGGGGTCCCGCGAGGTCCACGAGGACCAGGATGGTCCGGATCATTTTCTTAAGGTTGTTGCCGACCAGATAGGACCAGTGCGGTCCGGCGGGGTCCGTGTGGACCTGGGGGGTCCGGGAAAGGTTCCCTGTGGACCAGAGCGGACCGTGGCGGTCCGGCGTGGTCCGCGTGGACCAGGGGGGTCCGGGGGGTGGACCGTGCTGGTCCAGCGGGGTCCGCGTGGACCAGGGGGGTCCGGGGGGTCCGCGTGGACCAGAGGGGTCCGAGGGGTGAACCGTGCCGGTCCAGCGGGGTCCGCGTGGACCTATGGGGTCCGGGGAAGGTTCCCTGTGGACCAGGGCGGACCGTGGCGGTCCAGCGGGGTCCGCGTTGACCAGGGGGGTCCGGGGGTGGACCAGTGCGGTCCGGCGGGGTCCGCGTGGACCTGGGGGGTCCGGGAAAGGTTCCCTGTGGACCAGAGCGGACCGTGTCGGTCCGGCGTGGTCCGCGTGGACCAGGGGGGTCCGGGGAAGGTTCCCTGTGGACCAGAGCGGACCGTGGCAGTCCGGCGTGGTCCGCGTGGACCAGGGGGGTCCGGGGAAGGTTCCCTGTGGACCAGGGCGGACCGTGGCGGTCCAGCGGGGTCCGCGTTGACCAGGGGGGTCCGGGGGTGGACCGTGGCGGTCCAGCGGGGTCCGCGTGGACCAGGGGGGTCCGGGGGGTCCGCGTGGACCAGCGGGGTCCGCGTTGACCAGGGGGGTCCGGGGGGTGGACCGTGCTGGTCCAGCGGGGTAGCGTGGACCTGGGGGGGGGGGGGGGGTCCGGAGAGGATTCCCTGTGGACCAGGGCGGACTGTGGCGGTCCGGGCTAGGTCAGCAGTGGCCCGGGGGTGGGCCGGGGACCCGGGGGCTCGGTGTAGGTTAATTAATTGTGAACCGTGGCGGACCGGGGCTGTCTGGTGGAGTCTGGCCGTCCGAGCTACATTCTTCACGTGCCCGGTTTCCACGTACCCGGGCGGTCTGTGGTGTACTGGGACAGTCGCGGTGAAAAACACAGGAAGGATGAAATGCTGTGCCTACTGGTGTTATTTAGTGTGGAGTGTTCTACATAATAAGTTGGTTTTTTGGGGGAGGGCTGGGGCGGAGCATAGTGGCTGCGGTGGGAGTGGTGCAACACTAGACAAAGAAATAGGTAGACCGGCAGTGCTTGAGAGCAGTTTCGTTCGGCTCACGCGCCCCGCTTCGGGTGTCTTCGGCATGCTCCGGAAGGGGACCGGCCTTTGACAGTGAGGCCGAGACGCACATGTGGTCCGGCGCCGGGGCGCCCCCCTGCGGCGAGGGATGGCACGGTGCGGGCGGCGTGTGCGGAACCAATGTCTCCGGGCCGACTTCTTAGTGACCGTCCGCGACGGCCAGACTCCCGAATGGCAGCCCGAAGGCGGCGGAAACACCCGAAGCGGGGCGCGTGAGCCGGACCGGGGCTCAGAATGTGCTCTCACCCGGCTCCGTGCTGCGCATATGGGCGCTGCCGGTCTACCTATTCCTTTGTCTAGTGGTGCAACAGTGTGTGCGTATGCGTCGCGTGGTGCGCACAGAGACGAGACGTGCTGTGTCCCTGCGTGCTACCTCACTGCTTGGAGGCTTGAAGTTACATTGGAAGTTCTGATTCTCTTGGCTGCTTGAGAATAACGCATTGGATTGCATGTGAGGCAAGTTTTTCCTGTTTTCCGGCTTGTACCCATGAAATTTCATTTCCACGTGCAGGATTGATAGTCCTGAAAAGCAAAGTGAGGGGTAGCAGTATCCAGGAGAGTCACATTTAATTATTGTTCTGGGGCACCTCACATTCGTCATTCTGCTTTCAAAACAAAAACGTTCAATAACAAATTTATTTTTTTTGAAAACTCGAAAGACAATGAAAAAAAAATAAAAGAAGAAGCGGAAAAAACCTGAGATTAGATAAAATAATGATTGGGTAGTGATAGTTGTTCCTGCAATTGTGGAACACAATTAGAAGAGTAAGAAAAGTAACAAATGTTATAAAGAAGTAATTGTTTCATTGGCTCACCCCGATTCAAATACTTTCTTCATCATTATCCGTGACATCATCATTGTCATCATCATTGTCATCATCTTTGTCATCATCATTTTCATCATCATTATTTTTACTCTCTACACTCTCGTCCGTCTGCACTCTATTGTCTCCTTCGGCTCCTTCAATCTTTATTCTTCACTATCATTCATTAGCATCCGCGCCCCATAGAGTGTGTGCTTCATTTTATTTTTGATTTCTTTAATGCTTAGTTTGCTTGCTACACCTCTGCTTTCATAGTACCTGTTGAATATTCCTGAAATTGAGAAACACAATTAGAAGAATAAGAAAAGATCTTATGTTATGAGGAAATAATTGTTTCATCAGCTCACCCTGAATAGATTCGAAGAGAGTCTCAGTCAAGGGTATGGGTTCACTGTTCTTGGCTTTCCTCATACAGAATTTATGCAGAGTCTTTGGGTATACCAACTGCATAATGTTTGTGATCTTTGTCTGAAGACGGTCACCAGATTTCAGATTTTTTTTTATTACCTCATAAGGGATTTTCCTCTTCTCTATGATTACAAACTGGAAGAGAGAAGAGTAAATAGCACTGTGATAAAATAATATTTGAAATAAGTTTTTAAGAAATAGTGATTTTTGCTACCTCAGGGGATGAGGCGCTGCTCTGAGGTGGTTTTGAGGCAGATCTTAGCATCTCTGTAAAAACGACACAAGGTGAATTTTAATTACAAACTGAAGTAATAGCAAAACTTCATACAATCTGCCATTAGGCAATTTTTCCTTGTCCACTTGTCTGATATGTATGCATGAGCTGAATGCATGATGCATTTACCTGATATACTATCAAGCTTGGCCATTACAGTGGCATGATTGTGGTCCATTTTGGCCTCCAGATCCCTCATTCCTTCTCGTATTTCTGCAATCTGAAACAAACGTTTATATAAACCTCTTACAGTTGCAATTCTATATTCAGAAGTCAGCAATTACAGTCATGCAAATCAGTGAAATGACAAAGTTTCCATTAAGCAGCAAAATAAAGCTTGTCTCAGTAAAGTCACTAACTTCGCAAAATTTCTATAGAATTGTAAGTAAATTAAACAAGCTACCAAAGAAAACGTCTAGTCAATCCCACAAAAAGTTAAACCCTCCGTTTGGACCAAATAATATTCTAAATAATTTGTAAAGTTATAAAGAGAACAGTGCCCAGAAATTAGTATTGGAATAGAACTAAATGAAAATGAACAAAAACAAATAATGAATTAAGATTAACAATTTATTTAAACTAACACAAATTGATCCACATACACTAACTGTCTGAACATAGCTGCTTACAACCTCCAAGCCCACCCAGGCAGCAACAGCCTCTGTCAGCTTCTACAACACTAAATTAAACTTCATTCATCATATAATAAATGGGAGTGGAAACACATCAAACGCTTCAAAATTGCAATACTATCAGACCGATAACTGGTCTAGTATTTTTGAGTATATGAATTTTTTAGAACAACAGTGTTAATGACACTAAAAAATTAGACATAATAAAAATCAAAATAATTAGATTACCTGCACCAAAATTTTGTTGTCTGCAAAATTTTCCTGTAACAAAGCACAAATTACTAACTTATCCCACGAACAGTGCAAAATTGAAAAATGTGGCACAGCTGAACTGTGAAGTGCGAACAGTCCAAACCATTGAAGGTGTCTCTCCAATAGAGCCAGCGCTCATCATCTGTTTGAGAAGTTGGCTTCTGAAAGAAAAACCATTAATCATTATCATATTCCATCAACATTAAAAGAGAATACACTTTGTAAAATGGAACACATACAACGTTTGAAGAACTGGGCCTTTCCGTCCCCTTTTTGTTCTGAAACAAAGCATTGGTATAAGAAACTATGGTGGTCTATAATACATTTTAATAAGTACACCATGAAGATTTAGAAATAATACACATAAAATGAAATGGATTACCTCATCCAGATCATGGAGGCCTTTAACAATTTCCTGTAACAAAGCATGAATTACGAACTTATCCCACGAACAGTGCGAAATAGATAAATAAGGCACAGCTGAACTGTGAAGTGCGAACGGTTCAAACCATTGAAGGTGTCTCTCCAACACAGCCAGCGCCCTTTGCCTCATCTGTTTGAGAAGTTGGCTTCTGAAACAAAAACCATTAATCATTATCATATTCCATCAACATTAGAAGAGAATAAACATTGTACAATGGAACACATACAGCGTTTGAAGAGCTGGGCCTTTCCATCCTCTTTTCGTTCTGAAACAAAGCATTGGTGTGTAAAATTAGGGTGATATATAATGAATGCTGCAATACGTCACAAATAGGTCAGGAGGTGTGAATGGTCCATACCTCAGCGCTTGGGGCATTTTCTTTTACTTTCAGAGCATTTACTATGCCCTCTTGCATGGCCTGTCCCAAGTTTTGTTTCTTCTGCAAAAAAAATTCATGAGTAGAAAAGATTGTGTGCAGGAATCAATAAAATAAAATTATATTGACTAAACAATTTTTTCATATTCATCAAAAGAATCAGCGTGAAAAGTAGATTAAAAAAAAAATAGGGTCTATAAGTTAAACTGGTGCCATTTTCATCTTTAGATAAATTTAAGCCCTAATTTACAATGCTCCCAAAAGCTGTGATTTCAAATATCGAAGTGGATCATTTCCCAGACTACTTCTTTGGTTTGGGAGTCCTTGGGGTCATTCTTAAGGAAATGATACCCCTCTCGACTCGATCGGGTGGCCCCCGTTTTCTACGGTCCGCTGATTTTGGAAAGAATAACCCACGTGCAGCCGTGGCCTTCGTGGCTGGCTCACCCGTCTCGTATACGCCCTGCCACGACTGGCTGCTGCACCCCTGTCCTGTCCCGTAGTACCACAGTACCACAGGCCCCGAGGACCCTTCCCCGGCAGCAGCTTGATTAAGTGCATCACACTGCATCACAACGTGAGCGAGTCACAAGATGTATCCCGCCCCACAGCCCAGGTCCGAGAGCAGCCGCACCCGCAGCCACGCCGAGGGAAGTCCAGCTCTCCACGCTTGCGACAGTCTGCCCCCCCCCCCCCCCTCCCACGCGGCTACTTTTCTCTCCAGTGGATGTCTCCCTCCCCCAGCCTCAGCCGAGAAGCTTACCAAGTGCGAAAACCTTTAAAGATATCCACGTACACCAATAAAAGAAAACTGCTTACCTTTCTACTCTTTGCCCTGCCCATCTCCGTCTCCTGTACCCTCGTGTACTCTTTATACGGGACTGTGGCTGAAGACGTCAAGTGGGTGGGGAGAGTGGGCATTTTCTCTTTCCCGATTTCATTTCGACCTGTTCCACAAACAAAAATCACGTTGCTATATAAAAATACGCAAACAAAAACAATTACCGGATGGAAACGGAGCCCAGAAACGGGTGGGCAGCGACTACCCGGACGCATCCGAGTTCGTCTCCTGTCCGTGTCTGTCTCGGCAAGACGACAGCGACAGAAGATACATTTCTGCTGACCCGGATGCGTCCGGGTATTCGCTGCCCCCCCCCCCCCCCCTCCCCCGTTTTCCGGCTCTTGCGGAAACACCGACTAATTACGTATTTACTAATACAAGGTCTCTCAATCAGGTACAAACTTTCAGGGCGAATAGAGGACGCTGATTTGCACTGTTCTATACGGGACACTTAGGGGCCGGTAACGTCAGACAAAGGAGATATTGGTATGATTTCTGTCCCGCCTGATGAGTAGGCAAGCTCGCGCGCTCCGCTCTCACTGACGTCAGTGCCTCGGCTCGGCTCTTCGCGGGTCTCGGCTGGGCCGGCGAGGCGGGACCGAGCCGCCACGGCGAGCCCCGACACAGGCGAACTTACGTAAGCTTTGGTCATCCGTGCGCTCCGAGACTGCAGTAACGCCGCGTCAGAGTACCCGCATGGGCGAAAGGGCTCGACCTCGACAGGGCCCCGTTCGCGGAGAACGGGAACGACGACCCGAGGTGGTAACATCCGCTACGGCCGCCAACGGCCGGGCCGGGCCGCCCGGACAACAGCACGGCCTGATGGGCTGCCTACCTTCCGGGCGGCCACACTACTACCGCCGCGCAGTCCCTTTCCCTCCAACCGGAGTTTTTGGCCTGCTACCACTCTCAGAAGGCCACATGCCTCATCTAATTCAACCCTATTAGTCCTCAAAGAGTTAGGATTATATTGTATGTTGTGTTGTTGATCACAACAAACCAAATTTTTAAGCGAAAACACCCATCTCAAAGATCTTCTTTGTTTGACCCGACCCCAAGTGTCCAATATCGACTCGGCGTCTTCCATGCACCCCGAAATTTTGCCCACACTTGACTGGGACATTGTATTTACTGGAAGTGATGCCCCGAATAAAAATGGATCATTCATTGAAATACTAAAGTAAATTTCCATTTCTATCAGGAGCATCGGCCTTTCCATCTACCAAAGATACTTTCAAACATACGGGACAAATACGTCACGGTATATTGATGCAGCAAACCCCTCTAAAGGAAAGCAGGTGTTTCGAAAGTATTTTCATACCGCTATATTGAGTTGGGAGGGCTAATGCCAAGACTAATGCGCATGCGTCTGCATCTAATGCATTTAACGTATAGTAGAGGCTAAAAAAGGATCTAAGAACGCGACTGCGTCGTAAGGCACTCTGACGAAAGGAAGAAACTTACCAGAAAGACGCAGCAGCCACACTTTAGACACTTGGCGTCCGCCGGCACCGTCTTTCTCCACTACTCCGTAGAAGGTGCGCTTCTTGAAGTCGATGCTGGATTTGGGGGCAAACGTCCTGTACTTGAACCCTGGCTCTAACACAAGAATATCCTTTGTGGGGACAACGGATAATTCTTTGCTTCGCAAATTAGCTACGATGGCAAAATCCATGGCTGCGCTCAAGACGTATTGCCGTTAAAACAAACACCGATCACTTTTGAAATGTCTGAAAACAGCGCGTACGATGGCCAACCTTCCAGCGTATTGGTTGATAATTTGCAGGCGTCACATGGTGATAAATTAAATCGAATATTGAATAGAATCGAGAATTCCAAAATTACGCAGTGAAAATGTTTAATTAACTTAGTATGGTGTGAGAAATATGGAACCAATGAATAGGAGTCGGAACATCCTAGGCTGACCTGACCTGACATGCGTGCTAGCGAGGATCAGGCCATGTGACCAAAGCAAAGAAGGACCAGAAAGGCGGGCGCCCGTGGATTTGCAGGGGTTTTGTTTTACTCGTACTGTTAAGCGATGCAATCACTATT
Organism: Megalurothrips usitatus; assembly: GCA_026979955.1. Lineage (NCBI taxonomy): Eukaryota > Metazoa > Arthropoda > Insecta > Thysanoptera > Thripidae > Megalurothrips > Megalurothrips usitatus. The sequence continues at coordinate 14,703,166 of CM049594.1, forward strand.
CGAAGTGATAGTGGGACTAAATTAAAGCTAATGAATTCATCTTGACGTTTTCGCAAACCTTTTTAAGGTTACATTTGTTACATTTGAAAATATTCTGCCAAAAATTGAGGGTATCTCGCGTGACCATGCGGCGCAGGAGCTCAGGGCCAGGGGGGGGGGGGATGTCCGAGCTGCGGGGAGGAGCGCGGGGACCGTGCGCGCTGGTCTGCTGCGCAGCTGCAGTAGGAGGAAGCAGACGACACGGTCACCGCCGGATTGTTATTACTGAATTTATGTCAAAATTGCGTATAGAGTAGTTGAGCTAACGCGATTGTGAAGAAGAGAGGAGGAACAAAATTCCGGAACATGGCCGCCGTGACGTCAAAATGGGCCGGTATGAGAAATTCACCGCTCGGAACCAGTCGCTCGCCGCTGAGCGGCGCAAATGCGCTCGACCTGTTCCTAGCGGTGAATTTCTCATACCGGCCCATTGTGACGTCTCGGCGGCCATGTTCCGGAATTTAGTTCTTCCTTTCTTCTTCACAATCGCGTTAGCTCAACTACTCTATTCCAAGTGCACCTATACGTGTGGCAATGTGTTTAAAGTATTCCAGAAATAGAATAGGTTCTATGATACTAGCGGAAATTTCGATCTGTAGGTTTTCCAAAGAACCAAAAATAATGTACAGCTGTTATGTTGGGTCCCCGTTGTATAAAAATATACTTTTACATTCGTGATAAACAATCGTGTACGTTATGTGCAGATCCTCTCTAGATGTGTGCATTTCCTGGTTCGATTCGTGTTTCCGAACGGCCTCTGCTTTTTCGGTTGGGTGTCCGGCGCGAGCGCTCCCCTTCCCCCCCCCCCCCCCCCCCCCCCCACCGGACACCCTGTGCAGTGAGCAAGACCAATAAATCCGTCTTCTATCCATCGGCCGAATGTTCTCGTTATGTTGACCAGCTCCAGTTCACACAATGTGTTTTTGTACAAGAAATTAATTCTCGGTTCGTATTTTTGGACGGAAGACTTAAAAGCTAACCCTTTTGGCCTTCTGAAAGGTCTTGGGGATGGTAAGCAGTGTACTACAAAATCTTGTGACTGGATCATCTTGTTTGTGTTCTTGAATCAAAGCTGTGACGCTTTTTAACCTTCAACTTTCTGAGTACAGTGATGTGAAGGCACTTATGCGCCCCGGCTTTTTCTCAAGAAACGGCGAGAGGTCTTAGTACAATAGCCTGACTTTTGTGTTTGATTAATTGTTTTGTACATTGATTTTTATTTTTGTTTACGTTCTCAGGTAGTGCTCTGTACATTAACTTGGTTCTCCATCTGTGAGTCGACTTTAATTAAAGAGGACAAAGAGAAAGTTTCATTAGGTCTCCAAACGGATTTATAAAAATAATAGTTTCAAAAAACATGCTTCTGCCCTGGTATGCCTACATGTAAACGTATCTGATGTGTTATACATATATTCCATTTTATCTTGTATTGTGTGAGTTGACAATTCTTTGCTTTCTTCTGTTATCCAGGGATCTCAGCTAAAACGTTAAAGTAGTAACTGATGATTGTCAAAAAGCTATATGTCAATTAGCATGAAGATAATGTATTATTAGTTTTATTAATTTGACCGTGCAATGCATGAGATTTGAATTCAGTGTCGGAGTCACTTGACAGTGTATGAAAGTATGTTACATGCTCAACATTTATGTAGTTTTGACATCTCTCTGAAAACAAGGTGGGTTACAAATCCTTTCTTCGACTCTCACTTTTTCTTCAACAAATGGGGAATGTTCAAATTACCCAGTATAGTTAAAACTTTATTTATGTTTTAGGTCTCTGCTGCAGTCATCTGAAAGTGAACACTTTGAGCACTAACTTTTGTACTGATCTGGTGGTGATCATTCTGCAATAGGCATTGACAGTTAGTTTCTGTGATGTTTCTCTTCCACTATTAGTTAAGTAAGTATTGTATCAGTATTTTTGAAGGAGTAATAGTTTTTATCCAACAACAACGACAAATTATTTATTTTAGAAATGGTGATAAGTGATGCTCATTCATATATATTTGGTGCTGGTGGTATAAATCCCTATACATTGGCTTCTTTTTAACTGTTGGCTCAGCCAGTGGACATCACCTCAGGCTTTGCACAGGACTTGCATTATCTTAGCTGCATTGCTCCATGTTGCAGGTGCGCTCCTCCCCTGCTAAGCATGGTGCGCGGAGGCGACGGGGAGAAGGCCAAGCAGGGCGTGCTTCTGGAGGTGGCGGCGGCGGCGGCTAGTGGCGGCGGGCCGGGGCCAGTGTTCTCAGTCGGGCGGGCAAGCTCTTGCCCGGGCATCTTCTGTCTTTGTCACACTCATGCCGCTCTTACGAGAAGTGGGAGACACACTCATGCACACACATGCGGACACACTCATGCCGCTCTTACGAGAAGAGGGAGACAGAAGATTCGCTTGCCCGAGCCACCCGGGCCGCCTGTGCTGCCAGTTTGTCGCCGACATCACCATGGAGCAGCACGTCCTCGACGACCCGCTCGCAAGGGCACGGCAACCGGGCACCACCTCCACCAAGGCACCGACGGGGACCTCACGGAGCTGGGCAGGGGAACAGCCTTAGGTCACTGCGTTCAAGCAGACGCTGGCCAGCGGCGGCGTCGCAGGGAGACGGCCTCCCTGAGCGCAGGCCCGCGTCGCTACTGACATCACCCTCTAATACTTTTGTTCTGAGTCCCTGCACCTCGTCAGCGGGCTTCTGCCGGGCATCCTCGCTGGCCACTGCCGCTCCATCACAAAGCAGTTGCGGGGGGCTTCTCGCAGGTAAGGACGGTGGGGGTGCGGGCCAAAGGCGGCCGGAGGGAGGCAGGCGACATCCCCCCCCCCCCCCCCGGGCCCCTCTCCCCGGATCCACGCACGTGGAGGTGTGCTCCCGCCGCCTCCTACACGGCCGTCCTGGCGGTCCGACCCTCACTGTCAGTTTACATGTATTCTCTTGCCCACAGTCGCAGAAGCAAGCAGGCGTCGGCGAGGGGGCCCCAGCACACTCGAAGAAGCTGAGCAGGCCCACGGTGCCTGTGGACATCTGCCCCCGCGCCCCCGCCCCCGCCAAGGGACTGGCGCACTCGCGGCCACCTCTTGGACGTCGAGGTAAGTGACGCCGACCGCCTCCATGCCCCCGGCATCCGGACTCCAGCCGCCGCGCCGCCATCCTCCACGGCCATCCGCTCTGTTCACAGGTGGTGGACATGGCGCTGGCGCCCGCCGCCTGCTCGCCGGAGCCGCCGCCCTCACTGAGGGCCCTGAACTCCAACAGGGCCTTCACGTCGGCGGCCGGGGTAGGCTATTGTACGAGCACTCCGCCAAGGTGTGCGTCGTGGACGAGGGGTCCTCGCGGAGCACGGCCACCTCTTGGACGACGAGGAGCTGACGACCGGGGGCCGGCGCAGACCGTGCACGTGGACATCGACGACTCCGACCTAACCCTGGAGGTGCGCCGCCTTGAGGAGGTACAGCGACTTGACCTGCGTGACGGCGGCCACCATCGTGGGCGCGAGGGTAGTCGACGAGTCGCGTTCAGGGGTTAGCCTTAGGTGCACCCGCCGTGCTGACGCGGTGCTTGTTCGTCTCCGAGTAACGAGGACGGTTTCTGTCTGTTTTACAGTGCGCACACTCATCGCATCATCCTCCTGTACGACGGCTGTCTTCGAGGGCCAGATGCCGCGCCGTCGGCATGCCCCCCCTCCCCTCCCACACACACGAGGCGGGGGTCGCACGCAGCATGATCAACGGCGGCCTCGGCGGAGAGAAAAACTGAGCGCGCCGGGGTTGCACTCTGGCGCCAGCCATGTCGAGGGTAGGCCGCCCGCTGCACAGCCGTGTCCGCCAGCCTCAGAGATTGCCTACCATCACAGGCGCTCCATCTACCAAGGAGGAGAAGCAAGTTGGGAAGGGGGAAGGAGCGTTTTACTCCTGTTGAGAATGTCTCTGCATGTAATCTGGTGGGTAACAATCTTTCTCCAATAATTGCCTTTGATTTTCTTTATCTCAGACATTTTGTTGGGTTTGTCTGCAGAGTTAGCTGGAGTGTGATCAGCAACATGACTCACATTTCTTTATGCGATTCGCTGCTATGGATGCTGCACGTATTGCAAGATGAAATACCGTCACTTCAAGTCACTATCGAGCTCATTTTCAGTGTAACTTTTGTACGCGAGAAACTTCTTTTGATGCCCGTGTTCGAAATACATGGCTGCGGCTTGTATACAATAAGGATTTTATGCTTTTATTTTTAAATGTCACAGAAGGTGTATGCACACATCTTTGGCGTGCCCAGTCCATCCTTACAAAGACTGGGTTTCCAGGCAAATATCTGGACTCAACTTCGGATCCTACAAAGTGGAAATGCTATTCCTGTTTTTTTTTTTAATTTTCAGGGAGTATTTTAAAAGCCCTCCGTCTTATGTAATTTAACGAGAAAATGATAATAAATTTTTTAAATGATACTGATGATATGAAGATACCATGTGTACAGTGCACCTAAGCTTCTTCCTTTGGCCCAGGACTATTTATTTTGAACCTAACCCAGAGCTAATGAGGTATTTCTCATTAATTTGTCCCTGATATTTATTGCTGTTGAGAGGATAGAAAGCAAACTAAACAGTTCTGATTTCAATTTTTATTTGTGACATTCCTCCCAATCGCGCATTACCTCACAAACTGTGACTTGAGTGGAAGAAAGCAAGAAAAACAAATTGTCCCGCTGATGCTGCAAGACCCCCCCCCCCACACACACACACATACACACAGAGGGCAGCCATTACTCTCCGTTTCAATCCCGAGTTTCACCAGATCAGTCAATTTCGAAATGATTTGGGAGCGGGCACACATACACACAGTCCGACATTGGCATCCTGACCACTGGACTCCTGATCTGCTTCGAGCCGAGGAAGTGCAGGATGTCGAATTCCGAAGGTAGTAGTTTTGACACATGTCTTGCAATTCTGAATGGGGGCTCGGGGGCAACATCATGTTTCCGAACAAACATGCCAAACACCTCTCTATGATCTTCAAGCTGCAGGACCACTATCCCACAGATAGTGCAATAGGTGTTAGAGTGTGTGAACACCATACAATCTTCAGTCTTGGAAACTGAGTTGAGATTTTGAACCGTGTATTTGCAGCTCCTAATCAGTGCTCTCTTGTAGGTCTTCACAAGACTGACATTCTGGTACCCTTCTCGCAGTAGGACAGCCATCTCCTCTTCAGTAGGAGCCCGAATCTCTGCCGAGCCAAGAACATAGGCAGCATCTTCAATCTTGTCGGCACGCTTGTATCTCTCGCCACCCATCAATTCATGAAGACGAACCTTAACGCTGTCCAAGACACCTTCATCCGAGTGGAGTGTTGATTAGAGGGTCAGATAAAGAAGATGCCGCATAACTATTTGCAGCAGCATACCCTGAGGAGAGGTTACAGTTGAAAGCACTTTATGATTCCATCCCTCAAAGTTAAAGGTGGAATAACTCCAGGTGTTTCCCAAATATCTTATCGAAGTGTTTCATGGTATGAAGGTTCAATTTTGTCCTGCCAATTCCAAACTTATCTTCATTCATGACGAGGAATTTTTCAATGCAGTCACCCGCCTCTTGAAGATGGTGGTCTTTGATACTGTCAAGCGCAAGCAAATACGCTGCTCGCGACAAGTATTCAAAGAAGCGGAGATCTCTACTTTCAATTAGGCCCTCCAAACATGGCAATCCATAGTACAGGGCCCAGTTTCTCCATTCTGTGCCGGTCATTTGGCCTCTGTTTGCAATACTGCAAGTGCCTGGTTTTCTGGAGATATTAGAGGGGGTTTTGAACCGTTTTAGTCTGGAATCAACAATCTTGCACATCACTTCCAAGCCCATATTTTGCGGTATTCTTGTGGTCTCCTTTATAAGAAGCTCAGTTGCATGTGGAGCTGCAAATTCATACAAAACATGCAGATCATCAACTGCATTACCTTTCCTTAAATCTAGGAAATTACAGAGCATCAGCTGGGATACACCCTTATCAGGGCCATAGCGAGGGGGGGGGTTTGGTGTCAACCCCCCCCCCCCCCCCCCCCCGAAATTCTGGGACGAAGGAAAAAAAGGAGGAAAAGGGAGGAGGAAAGGAAGAGGGGGAGAGAAGCGGCAGGGGTAGGGAGAGGGAAAGGCAAGAGAAAGGAAGCATTTGCTGGCAAAAAGAGGAAGAGCGGAGGAGCGGAGGACGAGTGAGGACTGCGTCCAAGCGAGTAGAGACGGGCGGGAAAAGAGCTGCGGTCTGCCGCGACGATCACGGCTGCTGCTGCGCGCCCTCGCTCTTGGGCACCGCCCGCTGCGACGCGCTCCTGCACGCGTGCGCCCGCCGCCCGCCGCGTGCCCGCGCCGCCGCCTCGCGTCGCGCGTCTCGCCGTCATCGTCGCTGTGCTAGCAGGTACTAGCAGCTCATTAGATCATGAACACGCATTCTCGCCCAAACTTACCATAAAAATTAGTTGGCTTATTTTCTGTGGTTCTTGCACATCCACGACCGCAGTAAACGTTCAGCCGCCTTGAGGTAGGCAACCACCAACACAAGGTTCCATCGGGACCCCCCCCCCCCCCCCCCCCCCCCGAAAGGAGGGTCTGGCTACGGCCCTGACCCTTATGACCTCTGACAGGTTGATGTCCACGAGCTGCCATCATATATGCCCTCATATCAACATCAGTTCTGTCTGCCCATGCCGGATGATCTGCAGATGGCCTGGATGGCCAGCGAACCTCTTTCCATCCACAGTCATGCCTTTGATGGTGCAGTACGTACACCCATAATGAGAGCTGTGTGTGCACATGTTCAGAATCTGGGAACGTGCCTTACCATCAACACAGAAGCCTACAGTAAAAATCCTGCTCACAACTTCAGGCCCACCAGGAACAGGAACCCACTTGACCCCCCTGGATGAGAGACTGTTCAGCTGAGTGACAAATGGTTTCAGGAATGACAACATTTTGGGCTCAGCCCTGTCAACATACAAACCAGCCAGGAACATAAACTTCTGCCGGAGACCAACCCTCACTTCATTCAGGCGGTAGAAGATTGGATAAATGTTGATCCTTGAACCCATGCTTTTTTTGCAACCATCCGTGCTGAAGATGCCTGTATACTCATAAGAGCCTGGGCGAGCAAATCCTCGAGCCTGCAGGTCCTTATAGACTTCTCCATCCATGAGATCTTCATAGGCATCGTCACAAGTCTTCTGCCTATTTTCTCTCTACGAAAGTATGTCTGCAGCTCCAGGGGCACTCATTAATTGTTCTATTTGATTTCGGAGATCAAGCTCGATGAAATAGGGGGCTGTGGATGCTGGCACAGTGAAGCCGCAGCCTGGCTCTCGACACAGCATAATCATAGAGCTTCTTCAGCTTGTCTATGTATGAGCCACACTCGCGGCAATACACATGTTTGTGTATGCCAGAAGAAGTGCGGCAGAGAACTCTCCACAACTCTTTAGTTGATGTGGGGAAGAGCTTCTGACCGAATGTGACATTCTTGTTTTTGAACATGTCAATCAATGCACGGTAAGAGAGCTTGTTTTTTACAGCCAGAGCCAGATCTAATAACAGTTCATCTCGAACAGTCAAATTTTCCCTCATCTCCAATGGCCGGCTGAGGGAAGCATGATTGAGGGAAAGTGGGCCCTGATCATCACTGTCATCTTCACTATCATCTTCACCACCGTCGTCTTCGTCACCATCAGAATTCAGAACCACTTCCCTTTCATTCTCAAAGTCGAAACCTGGTTCATCTTCAGCAGGCACGGTCTCTGGATCAGGCTCATCAACGAAGTGGCAGTCCAGCAAAGAATCAGAAAGATCATCCCCGGAACTTTCAATTGCAGTATCCTATGGAGGAAACAGTAAAAGAGAAATTAAAATAAGAGAATAGAAACTCATGTATAACCCCAAGAACAAATTACAGCTACCAGATGTTTCCAAAGCCATTGTATATAATAAATTAAAGGGAATTACCTGATCTTGAGCAACTGTGTCTGAATCCTCTTCACATGGGGGTGCAGCCACAAACTCTGCAAGGGGATCCTGTTCAAATTGAGCACAAAAAAAGTCAGCTCTCCATGTATACACAAATCTATATAAACCCAAGAACATCATTTGCTAAATTAATTACACGATGTGTCAGAAGGTAAAGATATGTTACACAGTTCAATCGGTTACCTGATGTTGCACAAATTGAATAGGCTCAGCAGGAGGTGCAGCAACAGGGTCTGCTGGCATAGGTACTGCATGATCCTGTATGATGGAAGCAGAAAGAGCAGTCATTACTATACATCCACAACAAAATTGGTCAATAATCGCTTAATCTGAAAATAAGTAAGATAATGAATTCAGTTATCCAATTTAAAAAATTGGAAAATTATGAAAACAAAACTACAAAACATTGTGGCCTTTCAACAGCATATTAGAACTGGTTGGCTGGCTGGTCTACAAACTCCTTAACAATAACATATCACATTTGCACATCTGAGGAGATTTCGGACCACTATGAGTAAACGTTAAGAACAAAGCAAAAAGGTTATCGAACATCTATAATCTTACCGGCGCGACGTCCCTCCTCCGCTTAGACCCATAACGGCGGTAGAAGGTACTGCGGCTCCTGTGCCCATCGAGATTGCGGCCCTCTTCCTCGCTCGACGACATGACTTCACATCCGAGGCCAAGGGCAGTCAAATCGACGAAGTTCACAATGGCGTTCCGGAAATCAGCTTAGCTGTGAATACTGAAACAAACAGAAACGGGAAGAATTAGATTTGAAACAGACTAAACATAAGAGTTACTGGAAAAAGAAAATATTTAGTATAACTTTATGTACAGTGCAGAAGAGGCACAGACACACACTCGTTGTCATGTAGAGGCCATAAGTAACATTTGTTTTAAACATCATCAGGTGTCTAGTACATGGAACAACCATGAACGTTTAACTCTTTCCAAACACGAAGCAAGGACGATGGCACTCACAAAAGCCCATACCTTGTGATAACTTTTTACCAACCAAAACGGTTCCATTCTCAGCAATATTATTTTTCAACCGCATCACACTAAAGTCACTTCACAGTATGAGCCAGGCCCATTTGTTGCTAATGTTGCTCCATTCACAATTTTTTTAAAGTCCGGGCCAGCAAATGGCTCACTTTCATCACATCAAGTTTACCAGTTTCAGCATTTGAAGTTGTCTACCCAAAAATAAATATGTGAGGTATGAGGCACCAACTTGACGTCAGGCATCAAGCATTTCAGCTATTTGTCCGACCTCATATCTCACATATATTTATTTTTGGGTAGATGTCGGTATTTGGCTAAATTTTCTATCCAATGACACCTGAGCGTACACATCCCGAGCCCCACCCAGCATCGATGCCTTGATGCCTGATGCCTTGGCGGTGATGCCTACATTGTGAATCCAAATTCAGGTGAACTTGCTTCAAAATTTTAAAAAAGACAGCTGCACCGCTTTCTGAGCACTGGGTCTATTTCTCTAACACATGGTGACAGGTTCAACACGGGATTGAAGACCATGAATACAATTAAAGACAAGAAGAAAAAAAAAACAAGGTTGAGATTTGCAGAAAAGGCCTTTAGCTTGTTGTATGATACTTATACTATTATGGATTTTGAAATATTCAATGATTTTATAGGGTTTACACAGCTTTTGTGAGCCGGAGGAACAGTAGGCCTTACTTAGGCACTCCCACATTTTTGTGTGTCCAACGCATAGGTTTAAAAGATTTTAAAGATGCAAACTACCACCGAAGTTTAATCAATATACCTTAAAAGGGCGCAAAAGTGTTACTTGGTACTTGGTCAACCGTTACCTTGGGATCCATGCTGGGTTGCTTGGTCCTGGGAGGCCAAGATCTGCCAGGAATGAAGTGACGACACCGTCCGCAAGTTCCCCAGCCAGCGTCAGAACGTCGGCGTAACGGGTCGGTCGGCGCGGTTCACAGCGGTTCACAGCGACCCCCACGGTTCAAGCCGGTCCCAGTCCTCGACCTGAAAATTCAAAACAATTACCTCCAGAGTTCCACTTGTTGAAGACTCGCCTAGACCGCTGGGTACTTCGGTGAGGCAAGCCGGTGCTCCTCAAAGATAACCGATACGCTACCGCGATACGCGAATCACGAACGTAATAAAAGCAAAGACACAACAGTACTAAAACTTTGAGCGTTCTCCACTCATAAATATTCCATACATACCTCGAAAGATTCAACTTCACAGAATTTCACAACTCCGCCACTACTGGACTGGCACTCAACCACACCCAAACAGGTCAGTACTACCAACACACCGGGAAACAACCCTCGTTAATACAAACTCAATGGTATGTGGTTAAGATTTGTGTAAAGTGAAATTGTAAAACGCGCTATTTTATTTTACAATTTTGTAAATAGCAATACCCGACTAGAACGAAGCAGTAATTTTATACAATTTATAATTTATAAATATTATTTACCTGCAGTACTACAATATAAAAGTTATTTATTTTATGGCTCCTTGACTGGAAGCGATAGATGAAATCAGAACACGTACGTAATCTGAAATGCCGAACTTGCAGCTGGAGAACTACTGCCATAGGGGAGTAAAGTTCACATCGTTGGGATAGAGTCCTACAGTGTAGAACTCTACGTTGGAAGAGCCCACTACTGAGTCCGAGAATATTTCTTTGCCTTGCTAGTCGGTTTAGAGATTCAACACTTAACTTTTGAAAGGAAGCAGCTGTCCGATGTCGAAAAAGGTTGCAATCACGTCGATACCATGTCTTCTCAAACAAAAACGGTGAAAACGCCGTAGCGACAAAACTACCGAAATGCAGTGATACTTTCAATGGCAAAAAATTAGTTTAAAATGGTCAAATGTTCGACGTCAATCACAAGTCGCCGTCTCCACGTCGATTCTTTGTCGATTTAGTAAACATGTCGAAAATAGCCTCAGATACAGTACAAGTGTAACAGGTGACCCATATTAAAAAGTTAGCCGAAAAAAAACTAATGAAAATTAGAGTCCTAGATGTTAAGCCGCTCTTTTGCGGGCAGGCGACAGAGTGACGGTGTTTTTTGGCGAGGTTACACGGCGCTTCCGTCCACCCTGGTATGCGTCGAACCCATACCGGGGGCCCCTGGTCTACGCGCACTCAGTCAGACCGCCCAGGTTCACCACAGAACACCCTGGGCACCGGAGACCGCCCCGGTCCACGCCGCCCTCACCGGACCCCGCCGGTCCGCCCCCGACCACCCGGTCCACCCCCAACCACCCAGGTCCAACCACGACCGCCCGGTCCACCCCCGACCGTTCTGGTCCACCGCCGACCGCCCGAATCGACCCCCGACCCCGACGGACGCACCAGACCGCCCAGGTCCACCGCCGACGGCCTCGGTCCACCCTTGACCTTCCGGGTCCACGAAGGACGCAAAGAACCCACCACGGACCCCCCTGGTCCACGCGGACCCCGCCGGACGCACCAGACCGCCCTGGTCCACCCCGACCGCCCGGGCCAACCGCTGACGGCCTCGGTCCACCCCTGACCTTCCGGGTCCACGAAGGACGCAAAGAACCCACCACGGACCCCCCTGGTCCACGCTGACCCCGCCGGACCACACTAGACCGCTCAGGTCCGTCCCGGACCGCCCTGGTCCACCCCGACCGCCCGGGTCCACACCTGACGGCCCGGTCCACCCCCGACCGCCCAGGTCCACCGCCGACGGCCCCGGTCCACCCCCGACCGCCCGGGTCCACGAAGGACGTAAAGTACCCACCACGGACCCCACTGGTCCATGCTGACCCCGACGGACCACACTAGACCGCCCAGGTCCGTCCCGGACCGCCCTGGTCCACCCCGACCGCCCGGGCCAACCGCTGACGGGCCCGGTCCACCCCCGACCGCCCTGGTCCACCACCGACCGCCCGAGTTCATTCCCGACCGCCCTGGTCCATCCCCGACCGCCTTGGTCCATCTCCGACCGCCCCGGTCCACCTCTGACCGCCCGTGACCACTGCTGACCGCCTGGGTCCACCTCTGACCGCCCGAGTCCCCGAAGAACGTAAAGCAGCCACTACGGACCCCCGTGGTCCACGGGGACCTCCTGGGTCCTTGTGGACCAGTAGAGTCCAGTATGACCATTTCTGGACGCTGAGTCTGGTCCAGCGAAGTCGGCGTTCCCGTCAGGGTGCTCCACGCGGACCGCGCCGGACCACATCCGAACGCCCAGGTCCGCCTTGGACCGCCCTGGTCCACCCACGACCGGCCTGGTCCACCCCGACCGGCCGACCGGCCTGGTCCACCTCGACCACCCAGGTCCACCCCTGACCGCCGGGGTCCACCCCCGACCGCCGGGGTCCACCTCCCACCGCCGGGGTCCACCCCCGACCGCCTGGGTCCACCCCCGACTGCCTGGGTCCACCCACGACAGCCTGGGTCCACCCCCGACCGGCCGGGTCCACCCACGACCGCCCTGGTCCATCCCCGACCGCCCGAGTCCGCGAAAAACGTAAAGTACCCACCACGGACCCCCGTGGTCCACGGGGACCTCCTGGGTCCTTGTGGACCCCGCCGGACCGCACCCGTCGGCCCTGGTCCAAGGCGAACGAATCCCGGACCCCCCTGGTCCACGTGGACCCCGACCTTTGTGGTCCTGAGTGGGTCCTGGACGGACCCTGATCCCCCTGGTCCTCCTGGACTTGAGTAATATCTGCGACACCCTTGTGTGGACCAGTAGAGTCCAGTATGACCATTTCTGGACGTCGAGTCTGGTCCAGCGAAGTCGGCGTTCTCGTCAGGGTATGGCATTTAGCACAACAGAAATAATGCGATAAGGAAAGAATATGTGGAAAGGATATGAGATAGGGCAAATGGTGAATATTAATACTGTTTCAACAAAAGTCAGGGCATGCACAGATGAAATAATAACCTCCGAACATTGTTTGTAAACAACTGCATTCCTAGCTTATCCAACTAATTCAGCACTCTAGTAAATTTTCGTGAATATAAAATTGCGTTAAAAGTGAGATATTCGCACGAACGAAGATAATCAAGGACGGCTTCTTAATTAATTTCGTTTGGTTTCAACAGACATACATGGACAGCAGACAGCAAAAGTAAACATACGAACGGTTTAATAGCCGATATACTATTTGTCACTTACTTGTCATCGAACAACACTGTAGGCTGTAGGAACAGGGAAACTTGCATCAAATATCCAAACATCATGTCGCACAGGAAACTGTCGGCAAAATATCGTTGCATTACAAAAACACTATTAGCCGACTGAACAGCACCGAACTAGAGGGAGGGGGCTGCCGCGTTAACTCCAACCGCACGCATTGAAATATCCTATCTCTGCTGACACCACGAAATATTTGAAACGCAAGTATTTAATCTCGTCATTAACTGTGTCGATTTTTATAGTACCGAAATCTAAAAGCTGAAACTAACCCGTTGCGTCAAGTTTCTGGAACGTCAGCGTGTCACAGAGTCTCGACCAATGCCAACATAACCTTAACCCCTGAGAAATACACTATACGGAGAGACCGATCCACAGAGAACAAAAAGCACTTCACGAATCGAAATTAAAATCATTTAACTGAAGAGATGATGGCGAATGTTTACATTTTGAGCTCCTATCGTCACTTTATTACATTGCCGAACTGATAGTGGCTCGCTGGGGGGAATGTCTTTGCCGACAGCGACATCTCTCGGAGCATTACTCAACTCGCGCATCCGCTTTTCAGAATAGCAAGTCGGTGGCGTGAAGAGAAACTGATCGTGGCTCCCAGTACGATATCGGATGATCGAATCGACGGCGTTTGTCGAAATCGATGCGACGTCTACGTTGCCTATCCCGTTTAGTGTATCAGGACAGTTTTCTACAGAGCTGTGAACGACTTTGTACATAACGCTCAGTAAAATAAGGTACAGAGCTACGTACAATTATTTTGAACTTAATTCGCGGACAATTATTTTTAATGTATGTGCACTCGATTTGTACTTAACTACGAACACAATTGTACAGAGTTGTGAATTAAATTGTACTTAACACTCTGTAAAATAAAATACAGAGTTATGCACTACTATTTCGACCTCAATTCGCGGTCAATTATTATAAATGCGAGCGAGTGCACTCGATTTGTACTTAACTATGCACAAAATTGTACAGAGCTGTGAATTAAATTGTACTCAACACTCTGTAAAATAAAGTACAGAGCTGCGTACTGTTGTTTTGTACTTAACTTACGGTCCATAAAGGAAATGGGCATTTGCGTACTCGATTTGTACTTAAGTCTGTACAAGCTTGTACACAGTTACGTACAAGTCAATTGTACATGAGCTCTGCACAAAAAAAAGTGCAGAAGAGCTTAGTGTGTAGAAAGGATCCGCTATACTTCCACGAGATCCATTGAGCAGCGGATACCTCTTTCGAACGTAACTGGCATGAAGGGCACGACCGGGCACGACCCTTCGATAAAAAGGTTGCGGTATGACGGTGGGACGGGCCAGCCCTGTCTCCAAAACCTTTCGGTGTCCCTGCCGTAATATTCAGTCAGTGCAACGTTATGCTATTCAAATCCACTTACTATTACGTAAAGTCATTAATAGATCACTGACCCATTCCTAGCCTCGGAGGTAGCCGAGCTCGCGGAGTGCATAGACTTTGCATTTCATTATTGTGTCACTGCTCCGCTGACCGCCCGGCCCAGCGACACGCGTCCTATGCGTGGCACCGAGGTTTTAAAAGGGCTCGCAGCGCGAAAGCTCGTCAGTAACTCCCCAACAGTAAAAGACTGTCTACCGCCTTGCCTCGCAACGCTACGCGCTGCAGGTCCGACTTGGGACTGACCATGTGTCAGTTCCACAGTCGACCACCGGAGTAACTCCCTGACATCGAAGAGCTCCCCGAGACCATAGAATTCTTCCATGGCTCACGCTTCTTTCCGTGACTCCGTTGTGTGCTCAAAGTTTCTAAGTGTGAACGTCTCAAACCTTCTTAGTTTAGCCATCTTCCATCGATTGTGTACAACGATTGTTTACAAGACTAAGCCTGTGTATCTACTGCCATCTGTCTGGTTACGTGAGGAAATAGAGAAGGTATCCTGTGTGACTAAATATTAATAAAACAATACTATTGGGAACTCTGGAGTTACTCATTTCGCAAACTAACGTGCCTACAATATAAAGGAAAAGCGTGTGGAATCGAACTTAACCGAGACCTTCTAGACCCCCCATTTTCTAGACCCCCTACTAGACCCCCCTTTTACTAAACCTTCTAGACCCCCTCAACACTTGTCTTACACTAGAGAGGAAACTAAAAAAAAAAAAAAAACAGCCTCCCCTCTCCTTTTAATAAACAACACAAAAAGAGCAACTTAAAGACAAGTTCACACCCCCCCCCCCTCCTAACGGCAATGTACGTTTTAAACTGTAAAGTAAACAAGATGGCCCGTCCCTCCGTCGAAATTCGGTGCCGGTTACGCTCCGCTCCACCGACACCTCGGTTCGACAGGGGGACTTGACCAGCTTGGCCTGCACGCGGCGTTTGCAGGGGCCTCCGGCCCCCGCCTGAAGTCACTCGAGATGTGTCCGGTGGTATATATTTTTGTAACGATTAAAATCGCTAACCTCAGCCCGTCCCGACTCGCGGAGTGCGCCTTGCAGGCGCAATACACGCAGCGGCCAACCCTTACCTAACAGATAAAACAATTCTCATAAAACAGAAACGCGACAAAATTTAAAAATTGCGACCACAGTACGTTTGTTTACTCCACAAAAGAAGTCTACCCTCCAAATTCGAACTTCCTCCGTTAACGTTAAGTCTGCGCACACGCGTCCGCCCGAACGAACAGTCGGCATCAGACTATAAGCCCGGCTCCTGTACGTTTCTACCGAAACATGTCGGGACGGGCTAAAAATAGACCAATAGGATGTGCAATGGATGCGACAGTTGCGCAATGCGCGCAATAGGACCGATAGGAGGGGTAAGGACTCTTTTTATCGCAGTGGGTTCCCCTTCGAGGAATACTACAGCCCAAGCGACAGTACCATGTACCTGGATTACTGAGTGCAATGCCACAATTCCGAGAATGTTACGTGTGGCCGATCCGGTTGTAGGCCGCCTTCATTGGCTCACGATGGCGTTGACCACTCAAGTGCGTCTATATGTACTCCCACTCGAGTCGAGAGCGTTGTTTCCTCGAAGCTGCTCGCACTGCACATAGCGGAGACCAGCGCTTGACATCACTTTCTGACGCCCACTCTAATCTTGTGTGAATATGCTGATGAGTTCGCACAAGCTACTAAACAATCGTTGGAATCTGAGTAGTAGGGCAAGGTAGGGCTGTGCGGTTAACCGATAACCTAGTTATTGGTTTCGGTTATTGCAATAACTGATTGGGTAGTTACTCATTTTTGAAATAACCGATTTACCGCCAAACCGGTTTTTGTTAGTTAACCGGATAACTTATCGGTTCGGTTACACTGTTAAAAAAAAGTCTGAGAAATCACGAAGGATCAGTTGGTAATTTTATTTCCGACAGTTCTTCGTGAATTTCCAGAGAACCTTCAGGAATTCGCCGGATAAAATCACTTGTCACAGGGAGTGTGCGTTACTATGAGGTCACGTGGACGGCTAGGGGCAGAGTCACGGCCAGAACAATGAGGCGAAGAGAGGCGGCGAGGTAAAGGGCTGCGTCCACGGGGAGCCGGCGCAGAAATATGGACCGGGGAGAAACGGCGGTGTCGCCGTGAAAGAGGTGGGCTTGGAGGAGACGAAACAGGGCTACAGCTACGGGTGTGTACAGCAGACAGGGGTGCACATGCCGAGGAATGACGACGGCTACGCCGTGAAGGAGGCGGGCTTGAAGGAGGGGAAGCCGGGTTGCGGCTGCGACCACGGGCGACACGGGCCACAGGAGTCGGGGCACGTAACTGAGAGTAACGGCGGCTGCGCCGTGAAGCAGGCGGGCTGGGAGGGAGGGAAGGAGTCGGGGTGCGACTACGATGACTACGGCTGCGGCGGTTGCGACTGCGAAAATCACGACCACGGGGGCCAGAGGGGGTACGGCCACGGGGAGGAGAAACCGGGGTGCGGCTGCGGCCATGGGCGACAGAGAGACTGCGCCTTCGGACACCAGGAGCCGGGGTACGGCTACGGGCACGATGGCGCCGTTGGTCGCAGGCAAGAGAAGGGGCGCGTACAGGGGACAGGCGACGGCGATTACGCCGTGAAGTCGGAGGGCCTGGAGCAGGAACACGAGGCGCAGGAGGAGGGGAAGGTAGCCGTTCCCGCGGAGAGCCGCAAGACGTTGCGACATCCGCGACATTAGCGGTCTTGTTGAGGCGGGCGATGAGGCAGGAAATCAATCTGGACTCTGGACACTTCTAGGGGGTCTCCTTCGGAGGCGTGGGTTCGAATCCCACCGTTGCCACCAGTGTGGAGTTTGCAAGGGTTATTGAGGGAGGAAAGTGAGGACGGTCAGAGTGCGACTGCACACCAGAAGCTTTATTGCAAGACTGACTGGCCCGGCGGCAGTGGCGGCTCGAGGAGCCGGCCTACAATAGGCACCTGCCGCGGGTGCAGTCTGACCCACGACGGGGGCCGGTAAAGTCCGGCCCAGAAACTCTACAATACTTTAGGTTCCCTCGACACATTGCGCAAGAAAAAAATCAAATCCAAAACCGAAAGTTTCAAAACTTTTTTGGAGTCAAAAGTGCCTGTATTTTGAAATAACCCAAAAATTACCATGAAAGTTGGGAAAGAGATTTTCCTAACAATTGTTTGGAATTTTCCAAAAACGTTACTACAGTGAGGCGCGTGAGGGCCCAAGGAGGGACCAAAAGAAAATCCAGCGCCAAATCCGCTGAGTGGTCCTGAGGGGACCAGGATGTCCAATGTTAAAAGCAGGTTAACGGTTTTATGAACGTGAAAATAAGGAAGTATTCGGTTCAAACCAGGGTCTTTCTGTCCGGCGATTGCACTCGACACTTTACACAGACATTGTAGGAAAAGACCGTCCGAATGACTGTCACAAGCTGCGGCGCCGGTCTGCGGGTCACGGGACGCCGAACTGGGAAGTCGAGGGGAGCCGAGGAACGCAGAGGGAAGAAACTGATGTTTTTTTGGACGAAATATTACTAGCCAAGGCCTGGTAGGCCCCTCGGTGGATCCAGTCTGGGCCTATACCTCTCTTTCTGTGTATATATAACGTGTAGGTGTGTGTCGGAAAAAAGGGGGAAAGTGGGAAAAATATATATGCCTATATTCCCCCCCCCCCTTTTCTCCTTCTACACCATTCCATGTATATATTTAGAGGGGGAGGGAGAGAAAGAGAGGTATAGTCCCAGACTGGATCCACCGCGACTAGGTTAGGTTAGCTAAGTTTGCTTTACTTAAGTATAACCTAGGTGTTGTAATACAAAAACTGGTTTGGAAATAGGTGAAATCCGGTGAGAGAAGAAACGTTAACACAAAAATTATAGGAAGGAAGTAAAGTCGTTGTAAGCACGGCTGCGTTGCTGCAATGTGACTGGACTGTGACGCCACTGCTAGACTTCTTGACAATCGCGAACCTGTCTCCCTCCCCCCCCCCCCCCCCCATGCAGATGACGTGTAGATTAGTCGGGACTATAGGCTCTCATGTTCGACGTATTTATCAGCCCGACCCGACGCTGCCTTAGAGTGCCTAGATACTGCGAGCATGGCGGTCCTCTTTCGGATCCTCCTTCTGTCCGCGGCGGTCGCCGGCCCTGAAGCCGCAGCCTTCAGGGTCCTTGGCTTCTTCCCCTTCAACGCCCCTAGTCATAACAGCATGTTTAAGGTACGGTCTCCGCTGTCCTACTAAAGCACAATTATAAGACGCACCGAACCAACTGAACGCCAAAAAGAAGTCACACCCGGCCGGATTTTTGCTGATTGGGTACAAGGAGACTAGAGCCCCTCAGAAAATAAAATCGTTTCCTTAGTTGCCAGTTGTACTTTACGCACTGGAGGCCACATTTAGCGGTCTTCGTCTAGGAGCTTCTCACAAGGGAGTGTCCCGAGGTGTCTCTTAGATTTTAATGAAACTTTTTTTGCGATATCTACTGACCACCTAATCCTCGGAAACCAAATTTTAGCTGCCCGTATAGGCTACTTCCTGAGAATTTAATTTTTAAAGCATTATATCGGGTACAATTTGTAAGAGACTTCTCTAAGGTGAATTCGGTCAAGATAGAATTTCAAAGGACCGAAATTTCAAAGAAAACGATGTAACTGTAGCGGTTTCTGAGATATCGACGTATTCTGTTTGAAGACCAAACCAGAGATCTGCAATTTTCACATTCTATTGAAAGCTTTATACTTTTTACTCGTTCTTTACCCACAACCACATACATATATATAAGGGGAAGAAGAACGAGTATTGTACCCGGTAGATGTGTTATTTAGATCCTCACTTTCATTGCCAAAATTACGACAGCTACAGTGGAGTGTGGGGTATTGTTTTAAAGGTCTTCGATACGTCACAAAAAATGATAAAGTTTTTTTTTCGGTTATGTATGCATTTTGTGAAGAAATCTGCATTTGAAAATTTTGAAAGGTTATAGTACACGAAAAAAACTGAAAATCAGCGGATTGCATGTTGCA
This sequence comes from Megalurothrips usitatus, assembly GCA_026979955.1. NCBI lineage: Eukaryota > Metazoa > Arthropoda > Insecta > Thysanoptera > Thripidae > Megalurothrips > Megalurothrips usitatus. The sequence continues at coordinate 14,722,830 of CM049594.1, forward strand.
ACGTGAATAAGGGCTAAATATGTATCCAAAAGTGTCACGAAAGGCACAAAACTGTGAATTTTAATTTTGAAACTAAATTTTTATTCTAAGTCCAGAGCTAGTAAAGGGTTATTTGGGTGTAAATTGATGAGGCTCGTTCGAGTATTAATGTATTGTTTCAAACTATTCATTTCAACGATTTTTTTTTGTAATTTTCTGGGTCCATTTAAATTATGAAATGTTTTGTGAAATGTAAGTTATTCGTGAAAAACGAGAAACCTATTTTAGGGCTAGCGCCAAACGGATGGCATTGGAACTGCGTCCCGGCGTGGCGCTACCGTCGAGCGGGTGATGTTGGAACTCTGACGGGGAATGGCATGGGTGGGCATGGACGTAGTGCGAGCAGGCGCCACCAGGCGTCACGCTATCAGAACCACGAGCACCTACTGTTGGGAACTCAAATAATCTACAGCAGCGATTCTGTTGCCACTAAGTCCTAGGCGTGAATTTCTAAAAAAGCGCGAGTAATGTGGCACTGCTGATTCTGACGTATTAATCTGAGTGTTCAAGATGTAATTTGACAGTGAAAGATACTTTATTTAAAAGTAAAGTAAGAGCCTGGTATCGTCTATGGCACCACTGTAAATTAGTTGCATCAGTGAACGTTCCATGGTGATGTGGTAATTTTTTAGATGAATGTGCGTCTCAACAGCCCGGGCCAGCGCAATATTCCTTCTTTTTGACTCTACGTGCGGGTTTACCTTTAATTAATTTTAACTTCCATAAAAATTTCACGCCGTCAATACTACATTTTTGAGCACAACTTGGGTAAAGAACGAGCTTCTTTTCAGCATCATTGATGCCGGATTGTCTTCTTTTCTTTTGTATTCTGTATTGCAGTCTTTTTGAGTTGTAACACCAAAATTGTGGGGTTAACATATTATCATATTTTTCTATTCCTCATGCTATGAAAGGTGCCCTGTACTGTCAACTGCAATAAAACGCCAGACTTTTCTTTTGCAAGGAAACGTGCGGTAGCCTGTCCCATTTTTCACTTATATTTGAAATGTACACGGTCCACCGCGGAATCGGGTTCCATTTGCCATAAGGAATGCGGAGACAAAAAAAAAAGGTTTTTGAAATCTGACTTTGTTTAGGGGTCGCTCATCGAGTTCGCATTTTAACTGATCCCCCCTTAGGTAGGCAAACCCAAAGATTTCGTGTTTTTGAAAAATTATGAATAAAATTTCTTAACTAAAATCGGCCAAAGCCGAGCCCTAATGTAAACGACGTGCCTCTTACGGATTTTTAAATATCGGGTAAAATTAGGTAACGAGTGCACGTGCATTTCATTGCCGTTGTTTTTCCCGTGAAAATCGCCAATACCTCAAGATCCGAGTGAAGCCTTCTGCGCTCACGTTTTGTGTCGTATAATTGACAGGCGACCATGGAGGCGCTGGCGGACCACGGACACGAGGTGGTGATGCTCAGCCCGTTTCCGCAAAAAAAGATGCGTGCGAACTACACGGACCTGGACGTGTCCAGCGAGCTCCCTTCGATCGCCAACAAGTTCACGTTCGAGGACATGGTGTCCATGAAGTCGACGGGAATGATTGACTTGATCGTCGAGTACGCCGGCGCCGACTTCTGCCGCGCCGTGTTCCTAACGCAGCACTTCCGCGACATCATGGCCGGCAAACATGGAAAGTTCGACATAGTCTTTACCGAGATCATCAATTCCGACTGCTGGGCGGCGGTGGCGTACAAGCTAAACGTGAGTTTACATTCCTAATTAAAAGTAACATAAAGTTATCACGCTGTAAAATTTAACTTGGTGGAGAGCCTCTATTATCGTTCGCTGATCTACATGGAGTCCGTTGCTCCGGGCTCTTTTTGTACAATCAGCTCGCTCACACCCGACCTAACCACCCTTAAATAACACGGAGTTACGCTTACGGCTCAACGAACCTCGTTCAAGCGTACTGTTCGTAAAAACCAAACATTCAGCATCCCACTGTCCGATGACCGGTGTGAGTTCCGCCCACGACCCTCGAACAGCGTGCCTCCACTCCAGGTTCCCCTGATCAGCATAGCGTCGCAGCCGGACGTGGCGTGCCAGCACGAGCGTGTGGGTGCCGTGGACAACCCCTCGTATCTCGGCGTCAACTTTGAGACCTACGTCGGCAGGCTCAGCTTCAGCCAGCGCCTCGTCAACACTGCCCTGTACATCTACTTCAACTTGGCGCACAAGGTAAAGCGCTGCTGACCAGTTTTTCATAAACAAGGTAGGCGTACGTCAGACCGCGTCGTGGCGTAACAGGCTTCGCTCATCGCGAATCACTGTTCCGCCACTCCCCGCGTGGCACACGCCTACCTTGCCCGGCCGGCGGCTGTCACCTGAGGACCGTGCGGGGCCAGTCAGTAAGACGCCCTGCGGGCGACTTTCTTCGCATGGTCGCAACCACACCCGCCATCCGAACATATCTTACATCATCCTTTCGTCATTAATGCCGCTCAACCAGTCCTAACCTACCCTTACCTGCTTCAGCCTAACCTAACCAGGCCTCCACTAACGTAACCTAACCGAGCGTAGCCCGGTAGTCACTGATCCACCCCTCCCTGACAGGCGCATGGCGCATTCCTACTTCACTCAACCGTCGGATTTTATATTTTAGACCACATGTGACAATTATCGTAGAAACCGCTTGGACTGCGGTGCCCCTGAGGAGAGATTGACTCTTGTATGATGCAAGAATGATGTGGTCCAAATTTGAGCTTTCTACGTCGAACCGTCCTCGGGAAATCGCGCGGACAGAAAAATTTTGGCCTAGCCGGGTAAGGGCTTCGCTATCGCTCAGCCAATAAAATCTGTTTGACGTAAAATGTTGAATACACCTTAAATTTGTGCCGTTTCAGGGGTCATTAATTAGTAGTCGAATAGCTAATAAATTTGTTTTGACTAAATATTAATTGCATCGAAAAAAATTGTGACCTCTGCGAATGATTTTATTTTTCCGTGAACTTTAACGGACGAAGAGAGACATTCAGCGTCACACTCTTTGTCAGAATTGAGTAGTCAGAAATCGAATTTTCTTCAATTACTTTGATTAACGAAAAAAGGTTTGATTGCGTTTCAGCGAGAACTTTCACAGATTAGTGGACAAGTGGATTAACGATGAAGTGCCACGCAGTGCCTAAAATTTTCGGAAATGCCGAATTTGGTGCTCTCATCCGCGAGCTGAGCGCAGAGTGGACGGAACAGTTGCGCCCTCGTGCAATGTTTCGTTGCACATTTTAATACTTGTAATTTAACTATTCTGTCTTTCACTAAAGATTTTTCATCTCAGTATCACAGCCATGCGGCGATCTTTAGCCCATCCCGACACGTTTCCTTTGAAACGGACCGGAGCCGGTGTCAGCGTGCAAGAGTACCCCCTCACCCCCGGTACTAAATCCCTAGGGATCCGTACCTCCTACCCCGGGAGGGCTAGGGATGGATTACCGGGGGGTCTTGGGTCCCTAGGGATTTAGTACCGGGGTGATTTAGTACCGGGGTAAGGGGGTAATCCTGCACGCTTACACCGGGCTTGTAGTCAGATGCCGACTGTTTGTTCACAGAGAAAGTTCAAATTTGAAGGATAGACTCCTTTTATGACGTAAATAAACGTACGGTAGGGTGGTTCAAAAAAAATAGTTTTTCGAGAGTACAAGATATTTAGGTCCGCCTAGGTCCCAAACGGCCCCACGCCAAATCTGAGCGCGTTTGGACTGCGTTTACCCGCTGCGCAAGGGCAAAAACGATTACGGCGCTCGGCGGGCTGCCTACCTCCGCCCAGCACGTTTGCCGCCCCCGTGGCGGCGGTAGTGGGCGCAGCGCGTCGCCACTTGGTGGGTGTGTTCCCCGGGGTCCAGAGCACCGCCCTGGAGTGCCCCGACAACCGCCGGTACCGGGCAAGATACCGAAAATACGCATAATCCGATTTTAAAGGGGGAGGGGGAAATCGGGGGGAGGGGGGTGCTGCCGGACGCTTCTTTTTGGCTGCCTACATACTTGGACCCATGGACTATCACGTCCGACCCTCTAAACACTAAGCGGACCTGGACCCTGGCCGCCAGGGCCGGAACAAGGGCGGCGGCGGCGATGCGCTCGCTCCGTACTCCGCTTTGAAAAGTTCCGCCGGGCCGGAGGCGCGCGCGCTGCGCCGATTTGAGCGTGCTATGCATCGGCGCGATTTTGTGTGTACTTGACGGTGTATTCTGCCGGCAGGAACAAGTACACACAAAATCGACAATGCTTCCGCCGGGTTTTGTATAGCACGCTCAAGCGCGCGCGCCTCCGGCCCGGCGGAACTAAGGAGCCGGACCGCAGCGAGCCGCGCCGAGCCGCGCCGAGCGCGCGCCGTTCAAAGCGGAGTACGGAGCGAGCGCCGCCGCCGCCGCCCTTGTTCCGGCCCTGGCGGCCAGGGTCCAGGTCCGCTTAGTGTTTAGAGGGTCAGACGTGATAGTCCATGGGTCCAAGTATGTAGGCAGCATAAAAGAAGCGTCCGGCAGCACCCCCCTCCCCCCGATTTCCCCCTCCCCCTTTAAAATCGGATTATGCGTATTTTCGGTATCTTGCCCGGTACCGGCGGTTGTCGGGGCACTCCAGGGCGGTGCTCTGGACCCCGGGGAACACACCCACCAAGCGGCGACGCGCTGCGCCCACTACCGCCGCCACGGGGGCGGCAAACGTGCTGGGCGGAGGTAGGCAGCCCGCCGAGCGCCGTAATCGTTTTTGCCCTTGCGCAGCGGGTAAACGCAGTCCAAACGCGCTCAGATTTGGCGTGGGGCCGTTTGGGACCTAGGCGGACCTAAATATCTTGTACTCTCGAAAAACTATTTTTTTTTGAACCACCCTAACGTACGGTGGCAACAGTTTTCAAATTGTGTCGTGTTTCTGTTTTATGAGAATTTTTCGCTTTGTTAGGTTAGGGTTGGCCGCGGGACGGGCTGAGGTTAGCGATTTTAATCGTTACAAAAATATGCACCACCGGAAACATCTCCAGGGACTCGAGGCGCCGCCAGCAGGCAAAGCAGGCCTAGTCGCCCTGTCGAACCTCAGCGGAACCGGCACCGAGGTTCGACGGCGGGACGGGCCAGCTTGTTTTAAAGGCATTAATAGTTTGCCTTTCAAATTTTTGCGGTAGTTTTACGTGCAGTGGCCCAGTGATGTGGTCGTCCGCGAGTTCTTCGGTGAAGACACGCCCCCCATCTCGGAACTGGTGCAGCGGACCAGTCTCGTCATGAACAACGGTCACGTGTCCATCAACCCAGCGCGGCCCATGCCGCCCAACGTGATCAACGTAGCCGGAATCCACCTCAAGGTAGCGAGGGGCACACTCCAGTGTGATGCACGTAATGTAGCGAGTCAAGCCTTGAGACACTTGGAACTTCTCACGAATTAAAAGCTGATCGGGATGCGCGATGCAAATCCGGCTCGGGACACTCAGCCACGGAACACATGGGCGCATATCATGCCCTGAATCAACATCGCTTGACACCATATTAGCGCTCAGAGCTAACGCATTCGCTGCTGTAAGCATCTGCACGCGCAGTAGGCCAGGTAAGGTAGCGGTCTGCTGGCACGGCCAGGGCGTAATCTAAGATACAGAAGCGTCTCTTTCCCAGAGCAGATTTTCAATCGCAGCAAATTATCAAATTCGCCCCGACAGCTTTTACCTAGAGTGGCCAAATATAGGCGGTCAGCTAAACCGCTACCAGCTAACACATCAGCTGTCTCAGCTAACTTTTAGCTGGCGTAACTAAGCCATTTTTTTCCGTGAGGGCCGCACACCCACACGCGCACTTGTGTATGTACCACCAGGCGCTCGTCAGGCAGGATCAAAGTCAATAAGGAGGGGGGGCTGAAGACTTGTCCAAAACGGTCTAGTTACTTACTTTGACAACTCACAACTTGCATGTCAGCTGGGAGCGCTAACGAACATTTTATTTGCGGGAGCAAAACTTTGGTTGGCAACAGCAGACGTTTTTGTTGTCATTATGAAAGTGAAATTGTTATGGTAGTGCATAGGTGAATTGATGGCGCAACCAGCGGATTTGTCAATCACATACCGGATAGTTTTTTAGTAGAGCTATGGGCGAACTGCTGCGTGAACATTTACGTTTATGTTATGGTAATCAACACGGTCAGCTGTGAGGACTAACACCGGCCTTATAAAAATTTTCGCTTTTTCGCAGGCAGACCTGAGACAGAGACGGCTAGTGAGCAATGTTCCATCACTGTTAAAAATTATGTCTGGGAAATCGCGAAGAGTAGGTTGGTTATTTAATTTCCGGCTGTACTCTGCGAATTTCCATGGAATCTTCAGGGCTTCGCCAGATAAAACCACTTATCAGAGGGAGTACGCGTTACATTTGGGTATGATATTTCAGCTGTTGTGGAAGGTTACGTGTCCTCTATTGAATATGCTTTAGAGTTTTGTTCTCAGAAAAGTAGGCAAAAAGTAGCCCAAACACACAGGTGTCAAGATTGTGCCTACCTCCGCCTGCCTACTAGGCAGCCCCTTGCTATGCATGTCAATAGTTAGCAGTCAATAGTCACTTTTCTGGCAACACTGATCCAGCAGGCCACATCCGTAAGACGTATGAAAATTTCCTGCACGGTTGCTATCAGTAAGCGTTACGTATTTTACGAATCGATTGGTCTACGTAGTTCGGAAATACCGAACGTGTGTTACTTTCGGAGGGGGGGGGGGGGGGGGGGACCGGATGCCTGCGTGCTGCTGCGCGAGTGCCGGTGTTCTGTCAGTTACGCGGTATATGAAAGGCGTGTGTGCTGCCGCAGGTACTTACCACTACTCCTCCTCTGAGCCTTACCCAGCCTAGAGCATTGACATTCAATATTCCTTTGACCTACTCAGGGCCTAACCGAACGATAGATTATACTCTGGCGGTCTTATATAGCGGTCCACAATTTTTAGAGTCTGCCGTTTTGTCCCAGGTTGACGCAGGGACATATGATTCTTGTAATGAGGGTGCCCCAAGGGTGTGCCTATAGGAGTGCCGTCGTAATTCTGGTCAGAATTTGTTTTTTTCGCCAACCGCTCCATTTTGATCCGAAACGTCCGGAAGCACGAAGCAATTTTAACACGTCAACTTCCGGTTCTGGCGCCGTCCGAAGTGCTCACGATCCTGTAAGCACCGTATCGCCGCTGCACTTCAGCTCCTCTAAGTAGAGTGCGGAGTGCCGCAAATAGCATATGTGTAAGGTTCCCGAGTAACAGTGGTTTTTCTGAGTCGCTCGGTGATGGGGTCCCTTGTCTGGAGACCGGAATTCTTTAGCAAAAAGATAGAAAGTGGCTCTCGAGGACGAGGTGCAAGGTCTCGCGAGCGGTGGCCGTGGCGTAGTGCGCTTGTTTTTCTTTCCCCGGCCCGCAGTTTGCTAGGACCGTTTAAAGATGGAAGGTGGCTCTCGAAAACGGGGTGCGTGGTCTCGAGCCCGGTGTGATAGCCAATCGATCGCAGTACCCTAGCGCTACGATGGCACCTCTCTAGGTGTCTATCTTAGCGATTTTATCAGGTGGCTCGGTTCTTCAGATATTCCCAAAAGTTTGCTTGAGATGGACGCCATCTTGGATCTCGAGCACGAGGGGGGGGGCATTAGACGCCAAATTCGCTATTTACTTGAGTTCGCTTGATTTTAGCACTTAAAACGCCGATAACTCAAAAGCCGTCAGAGATACAATCTCTATATCAGAATTTGAGCCCTTCAGGGCGCTATTTTCGTCAAACTTAACAAAGCTTTTCTGAAAATGTTGATTTTTTTTATGCTAAAGAGGGGCATTTAGGCCCCTTGCGCCACCATTGAAAGCTGTCCAATTGGTCTAAAGTTTTTACCAGTTTTATTTATGGGCATTGAAACCGGATTCCGAGTACTCCTAATCTCAAAATTTTGAAAACATGAAACGGTTTAGGGGGGTATGCACGTAGTTGTTTTCCATGTCTCCTTCCAACAGGGGTCAGTCCTATAGAAAATTTATGTAAAGGGGCCAGCGTTTGGCCTTAAGAGAGGAACGGAGAGGGCTGCGCCTTCAGTCCATCTTTTTAATCATTCGTGTGTTTCTTGTCGTTTAGTACAATGGTGAAAATTGTCTAAAAATATACTAAAGCTGCGGTACCCCAAATGCATGCCTCACATGTGAGGTTGACTCGGTATGCTGGTAGGAAGATGTGGTCTAAATTTCATCCTTCTACGACTAACCGTTCGCTAGTAATCGCACAGGCACACAGAAAAAACATTTTTATGCTAGTCAGTCCCATGGCTTCGATGTGGCTCAGTCCATCATGGGTCTATCATTTTTATCCCATCCGGACACGTTTCTTTGCTGAAGGGATGTAGCTTCATGCCGGCGGTTGTATGTACGTCAACAGAAATAGTTTGCACTGTTGCACCAGCTTCTTGGTATGTCTCCCGGACCAGAACAAGCACTTTTGTGGCTCCGCAGGACTTCAAGCCTGACCCTACGGGCCGGAGCCTGGACCCGGAGCTGCGGCGCTGGATGGACGAGGCTGAGCACGGCGTCATTGTCTTCACGCTGGGCACCCTGGTCCCCTCCAGCTCGCTGCCGAGGGCCAGCGTCCTGGCGCTCGTCGAGGCGTTCAGCGCAGTGCCGCAGCGCGTGCTCTGGAAGTACGAGACGGAGGATATCAAGGACCTGTTGTCGCCCAACGTGAGGACCGCCAAGTGGCTGCCGCAAGCTGCTGTGCTCGGTGAGAACACGACGTTACCTTATTTGGGCAGTCCTCTGTTTAATAGACCATGCTTAAACAATACGTGTAGGCGCACTACGGGGCACATAGTCAAGGATGGTCGTTGCTAATGACCTTCGAGAAAAAGAATTGATATACAAGGTAGGTGTACGCCAGGCCGCGTCGTGCCCTAACAGGCTTTGCTCAGCGCGAATCACTATTCCACCACTCCACGCCTGGCGCACGCCTACCTTGGCCTGCCGGCCGCTGTCACCTGACGAGTGGCACCATGCGGGGGGGGGGGGGGGGGGGGGGGGATGGGACGATGCCCATCAGTTTGTCCGACGCTCTGCGGGCGTCGCTCTTTCCCCACAGTCGTAAGAATGCTCGTTTCCGGGGGGCCGAACGTACCATACATTATCCTTTCGTTTTGAAATCTGCGGAACCAGTCCTAACCTACCCTTACATGCCTGAGCTGCGCAGGCCTCAACCTACGTAACCTAACCGCGCGAAACACACTCGAGCTCCTGATCCACCCCTCCAGGCCGGGCGTACACCAACCTCAAAGCAGCAGTTTTTACATTTTAGACCACTTGTGAAAATTATGTATGAAAACTCTTGGGCTGCGGTGCCCCTGGAAGGAGGTCGACTCTGCTAGGATGCAAGACAGCTGTGGTCCAAATTTGAGCTATTTAGTCCAACCGTTGTCGAGAAATCGCGCGGAAGGACCGACAGACAGACAGAAAAACATTTTTGGCTAGTCGGGCGAGGGCTCCGCTATCGCTCAGTCAATCAAGACTTTGCTAAATAGCGACGCTTTCCAAAGTAGGTTGTGTAGGGTGCTGGAATCAGGTTGTCAGTCGCATGGGTGCAGTTAAAATCCCTTCGTCATTTTTGGGATGAAATTAAGAAGACACGTTGTCGCGTTTTCCAAAATAATTGAGGCCTCTTGCACATTAAAATATTCGTTTAAAAACGAGGGGTTACAGTTCCCAATTAATCTCATTGCAAGGTGTGGTGTACCATACAGGCCATCAAATCAGTTGGCCGCCGCCTTGTCTGCAGTGCCAGACATTACGGACCACATAGCTGTTCTATCAGTTTCTAATACGTGTTTCACAACAACTCGTGAAGAACCTTGAAATAACTGGTATCTAATTATTGTCGTACCACTAAGCGGCACAACTGGAGTAGTCAGCGGTCGATAATGTGATATTCCTTACAGCGCACCACAAGACGATCCTGTTTATCACCCATGGTGGACTAATGGGCACCACGGAGGCCATCGTCCTGGGCGTGCCTATGCTGGGCATACCGTTGTTCGCTGACCAGCCGTCCAACATCGCGTTGTACAAATCGCTGGGCATCGCCGAGCACTTGCATCCCAGAGACATCAGCAAAGACAGCGTGCTGGCCGCCATCCGAAAGCTCACTGTCACTGACGAGTAAGTGCAGCGTTGCCTAATACGGTCTACCTAAAGATGGAAATTTATGACTGTGGTCTTTTACTAGACACACACAGAATGCTGTACAATTCAGTGCAGGAATGTGTACGAATTTATGCATACACAGCTTACGTACGAGTTCGTTCGTAAATCATTCGTGAAGATTTGTACACATTTGCCTTCAATATTGTATACAACAACGTACGAATTTACGTAAGCTTTCGTAAGCATAAATTCATACGCATTTCAGCACAAAAGCATGTAGCGTATGCCATGCATGGTTCTGGAGCGTTCTGTAGCTACATTTAATGTGGTTGTACACCGTCACTCTCAAAAAATCTGTTTGAATTTAGCACATTCGAGATTCTCGCTGCCGGTTTCTTGAATCAAGCATGCGCATTTAGAACAATGCTTGAATCAAGCATCGGACGAAATGCGTAAGCTTGATTCAACAAACTGACGGCAAGAATCTCAAATATGCTAAATTCAAACAGATTTTTTTGAGGGTGATGCAACAGCCAACGCGTTGTTCCTACCTGACTGTAGGGAACGTGTGGCAGTGCTCGCGGTGCAACCTAGCACTGTCTTTAAGTTTGATACGCTCGTCAAAAAATTTTGCAAGTGCAAAACGTTGTAGAAAATAGTGAAAGCAAACGCAAAAATTTGTTAACGTTCGTCAGAAAATTTTATGACGGCAACGACCTACTTTCCCTTGAAAGCATCTTTTATTGTTGGTTCAGCTACACGAATAACAAGGTAAGGGTACCCCAGATCGCGTTTAGCGTAACAAGATTCGCTCACCGCGAATCACTGTTCCGCCACTCCACGCCTGGCAAACGCCAACCTTGGTCTGCCAGGACCCCTGACGAGTTCGACCGTGCGGGGCCAATCAGTCGGTAAGACGCCCTTGCGGACGTCGCTGTTTGCGCCCGGTCCTTCCCACCTACCCTCATGTTCTGGCAACCGGGCGTATGTTACAATATCTTTTCGTCATCGATGCCGCTCAACCATTCCAAACCTACCCTTACGTGCCTGAGCCTAACCTATCCAAGCCTCAAATAACCTAACTGAGCGTAACCCACTCGAGTCACTGATCTGCTACTCCACGACTCTCGAGGACGGGGTGACGGGGTCCCTCTGGTCTCGAGACCGGTAGGTGTATTTGTTCAAAGCCGACCCCCCCCCCCCCCCCTATGCCTTCTGAACCGCCGCAAAACGCATATCTCTAAGTACCCCTTTCCCTCGGCCCGCAAATGCGAACGTCGAAAACCGCGTTCTAAAGATAGGAGTTGGCTATCGAGCGCGGGGTGCGTGGTCTGGACGGAGGTAGTCCTGGTGGGATGCCCTTGTTTTCGTTTGCCGCGGCCCGCTAAGGCCAATGTCGAAAACAGAAGGAACCTTACCGTTTAAAAGATGGAAAATAGCTCTCGAGGACGGGGTGCGTGGTCGCGAGCGCGGTGGCGTTGCCAATCGATCGCAATACCCTACCACTACGGTGGCCAGCGCCGCAAACCGCAACCCTCTGGGCGGCTCGGTTCTCAAGATATTCCGGAATGTTTGCTTCAAATGGCCGATCTTGGATCTCGAGCCCGGGTAAATAGAGGGGGGGGGGGGCTACTATGCACGCGTTTGTAATCCTTGTTCCATTCGAGGAGGGGTCGGTCCTGCAGGAAATTTGGATAGGGGCCACCGTTTGGCCGTGACAAAGGAATGTAGAGGGCTACGCCTCTGCAGTCCATCTTTTTAACCAATTTATATATTTTAGAACAATTGTAAAAATTATCTAAAGAACTACTAAAGCTACGGCTCCCCAAGGTGTGAGGTTGACACCGGTATGCTTGTAGGAAGATGTCTAAATTTCAGCCTTCTGCGACCAACCGTTCTCGAGATATCGCGCGGGCTGGTAGACAGACAGGACACAAACACACCGACAGACGAAACACTTTTGACCTAGTCGGTCCAGGACTTCGCTTTCGCCCAGCCAATGAGGATTGATGTAGTTGCTAAAACACCTTTCACAGCGACAAACATTGTGTCAGTTTTTCGTAGGCGAAACGAGATCCAATGCTGTGCATGCATAGTCATTGTACTGTACACCCCTTACGTTCTGTGCTGTTTTGCCGCAAACAAAATGCTTATGTACCTTTTATGTACGTAGTTCTTTACATAACCCTTTAACAGCTTAGGTGAAAATTTGCTCATAAGAATGTAGAATTTTATGCATAGTTTTCTATGCACGATTTTTGACAACCTGTGAAGGTTGATATGTGTTATAGTTCTGTACAAAATTGTTCATAAACACCGAGCGCGCATAGTAATGCCCGACTGCGAGGCCATGCTAAACCGTGGAGTAAGTAATACGTAAGGTGCAGGGTCGTGTTGGAGAGTCCGCCTCTGCCCGGCTCGTGGTCTCCATCCAATACAGAGTTTGCCATACCAAGTTGTGCGTGATTGTCATGCAGGCAGCACGTGGGCGGCACATAGAGCAGTGTAAGCGTTCGTTCAGTGAAAAATGTTTCATCAAAATCTGAGATTCACACTCGATGCTGTTCCCTTGTAACAGGGGCGTAGTAGCCGGGTGCACTTGAGGGCGCTTGAGGTTGAGTTTGCAGCGTATCAACACAAACTTGCCTGCAAGCTTCCATAATTCTCTTCTTCTCAAACTAAAATTTCTTATTTGATTCCTAAGCAACTTTCATCATATGTATACTATGTTTGGCGTGGGCCTTCACCGCGCGGAGGTAACTGAGTGCGCTGCTCGCAGGTACCGCGTCCGCTCCCGGGAAATAGCTGCGCGCTACTTGGACCGGCCGCAGACGGCGGCGGAGTCGGCGGTGTGGTGGACGGAGTACGTGGTGCGGCACCGGGGCGCGCGGCACCTGCGGCCCGTGGGCGCCGACATGCCGCTGTACCAGTACCTGCTGCTGGACGTGGCCGCCGCGGTCCTGGCAGCCGCCGCCGCCGCGCTTCTGCTGCTGCGGAGCCTGCTCAGGGCTCTGCTGGGGCTGCTGCCGCTGCTGCTGCGCCGCAAGGAGAAGCGACAGTGACCCGGAGGGAGGAGGCTCGAGGCAAGAATCTACAGCGGGCTGTGCTCGCATAACTACTTTCAGATCCTTCTGTGTACTTGCTGTTACTGGATGAAAGGATAACTCCTTTTGCAACCATATATTACACAAAGTGTTACATAGAATTACTTTATGTGCCCTAGTTTAGAGAACACGGTAATTGATTATGTACAGTTTTAGGTTTACGTGTGTAAAACTGCGTCTGTACTTAAGACGTGAATTAAAATTGTCTCTAAATACGACTATTTATTTACTCAGATATGCCGGCCCCCGGCTCGAGTCACTCGAGATGTGTCCGGTGGTACATATTTTTGTAACGATAAAAATCGCTAACCTCAGCCCATCCCGACTATAGCCTGATCAGTCTGGGAAGAACGCTGGACCTCGGAGCTTCTACGGCTCTGCCACCTCAGCAACTGCAGCATCACTGAGGACTGGGGGTTGTGGGCTGGATAGGACTGTGGACCTGGGGACCCTATAACATGTGACCGGTGCTGTGGAGCTGTGACCCGAGGTAGTGGCGGTGTGAAAGACACAGGGGAAAATTTTGAACGTCTTCGAATATTGCTGCCGTTCAAACGGCAACATTTTCGGAAGCATACTGTCAGGCGGGCGCTGTCTGCGCCGCCTGAGCGCGCAGCGCGCTGACTTGACGCGTAGGCGCGAGCGCCCGGTGGGAAGGCTCCCCTTTGTACGGGATAGGCACGCGCCAGAGTGCTGTCGCCGGCACAGCGGGAGCGGCGCGACGCACGGGAGGCGCCCGGCCGGTAGCGAAACTGCCATGCCGGGGCGCTGCCCGCCCCAGCTGAGAGAGGGTAGCTAATCAGGTAGGCATCGTCCCGAGGCGGGGCGTGGAACTACCAGGTGTCCCAGCTCAGCCGTGCCAGGGGAAAGGCATACCGGGGAAAGGCAAAGGCATACATTTTTTTAATCACCCTAACCCGTGTGCCCTCACCTGACCGAGTCCAGAGTAACCATTGCTCGTACGTGCGTGTGTGTGCATCTCTTCCTCGTCACCAAGGCACCCCTCATCACTACTCCCCGAGGTACACGGGGCGATCCATAACTGCACTACTCAGCGAGTCGCCGCTACGCCCAGGTCTACGCGGCGACCCCCAAGCAGGTGCACCAGGGGTAGACTGTTACGATCGTACCTGTCTCCTGCCTCTACCTTCGTTCTCGGTTGCATGCTGCTCGCCCGCTGGTCCAAGTCATTCTGGGAGGTAGGGTATTTTAAATGTGTCGGTACGATCTTTCAATTTTTAGTCCCTTTTATTTTTCCCACACGTGTACAGTTAACCTAAACCTAAGCCTACTCTCTACCTGTCTAACCTTATATCATCTACATTACAATTAAAGGGTGGCACCCTCGCTCCGATTGTCCCACTCACCGTTCATTCTCTTATCGTTCCTCTACTGATTTCCACTCTTCAGTCCACTTCAGTTATTGTCTCTTCGCTGCACCAGCACTATTCACACATCACCCACCTTCTTCTCACAATCCGCCATCCATCCCCTTTTTCTCCACCTCACCTTCCGGCCACGTTCCCCTCGACGCGTCCCCGGTCGGTGCTGCGCTCTGGCGGACCAACCCCGTACTTCTCCTAGCTGGCCGCCCGCAGATGACACTTGACACCCCTGGCCAGATGAGTGGGTCATTCGTCCGCCAGGCGCGGAGCGTTGCCCTAACATCCCCCGCCGAACTTTTGGGGCAACCTCCTCGTTGACCCGGTGCCACCTCTAGTTCTACGATAAGAGAAAAAAAAATGACAAGGATGAAAAGAATATAAAAATGAAACAAATCCCAGCAAAAATGTATGAGTAAAAAAAACAATATGAAATAACAACTAAGAACTTTTTAAATTAACTCTAGAGAAAAAAAACCTATCAAGTACAACAAACACAATAAATCCTCAAAAAATATATATACACGTGCACGATTACTTAATCAAAGAACACATTTTTTTTTCAGGCACAAACACTGACCAAACAAAGTACAAACCCTTTAAAAAAACCGTTTAAAAAAAATAAAATAAGAAATTGCATTACACTAAAAAAAACACACTTCCCAGCACTCAATATAGCAATAATTAGTCTAGCTCCTCCCAGTTTAAGTACGGGGTACTCCTTGAAACGCACATTGAAGTGTCCATATTTCTCGTTGGAGGCGGGGGCGGGCGCCGCAGCGGTTCTCCCATCGTCGTGCCCCGCGTCACATAATGACGCCGCGGCAACGGAACGTTCTCTCGTCGGGGATGGTTCACTCGTCGGGGATGGGAGTGACGCCGCGACCACCACCGCCTTGCGACGGCCGTCAGCGCCTTCAGTATGGTGCCGAGAACCGCTCCGATGATGGCGGCCAGGGTGTCGATAGCCCACTCAGGGAAGCCCTGGTCGGCTCTCCCGGTCTCTCGTTCGTTGTGTGCCGTCAACTCATGGTCCCAAATTTCTATCTCTTCTTCGGCCGCGAAGTCGATTTTATTGGGAGCCTCTCGATTGGTCCAACGGCAGGTGAATGATGTCGACTCCCGCCTCGATGTTACTAAGGGCGACCGGTCGTTGCAGAGGGCACCTCACCTACTGAGGCTCACACGCGCTGGTTGTGGACTCAACCCCTGGGAAGAGAGGAACTAAGCACGGATTGAGTTCCAGGGGAAATGTTCCGGGGTAGGGCACACCAAAATTCATTCGACTTACAAAAATCCGCCGGTAAGAAATGATATCTATCCCCAATCAGGGCAATTTGAAGGGGCTCAGATATAACAAAACACGTTCACAACGACATGCTGCATCAGCACTGTAAGAGAACGGGAGAGTTAGAACAAACAAAGCAAGGTGCCACCCCATCAGATATTATCCTATCATTATCCTATCTGTACTTCGTCGGCGAGTCGAGGTCTCAACGACTCGGCTCGCCAGTAGTATAGATGGCCCATTCTGACGGGCAGCCATCTTGATGGCCCATTCTGACGGGTAGCCGTGTAACCTAACCCAACCTAACGGGCAGCCATCTTGATGGCCCATTGTAACGGGTAGCCGTGTAACCTAACCCAACCTAACCCGCCGCGCCATCTTGTGCCCCATTCTGACGGGTCGTAACCTAACCCAACCCCGCCGCCATCTTGCCCCCCTAGGTCACCTGACCTAACCCAACCCCGCCGCCATCTTGTGCCCCATTCTGACGGGTCGTAACCTAACCCAACCCCGCCGCCATCTTGCCCCCCTAGGTCACCTGACCTAACCCAACCCCGCCGCTATCTTGCCCCCCATGTCACCCAACCTAACCCGGTGAGGGTTAAGGACGACATTCACTAAAATAAAAGATTATAGCCCAATATTTTATTTTCTGAATCGTCCCTCCCTAACCTAAGCCGACCTAAACCTAACCTAAACGAGGGGCTTGTCTAGGACGACATTCACCAAAAAATAAGATTATCGCCCAATCTTTTTTTTTTCTGAATGGTCTCTCAATCCCTAGACGTTCAGGCAACATGCAGGTTTAAACACGCCTCATAGCCGAAACACGTAACGACACTCGTGTCCCGCGCCGACGTTTGAATTCTCGCGCCATCCGCGCCGGGGCAGCCCGGGCTGTGGTTTCGCGTAGCGCTGGCTTCGGGGAGCCTTTGTCGAGACTGTTCTCGGCTCGGCGTCGGCGACCCCCCTCCCCTCCCTGGCCACGGCAGGGGGAGGGGAGCAGGGGGAACACGCCGCAGCGACGCCGCGCGCCCCGCGCCGTTGCCTCAGGCGTGGAGAGACTTCCAACCGGGACGGTGTGTAAGTGTGTATTACCAACTGTCAGGCAAGAAATATCCCTAGCTATTTCCTACTGCGCCCTAGAGGCAAGCTAGATACAGTCGTTAGAATTTTTTGTGCGGAAAATTCTATCCCCAGTAGGCCTATACAAAACCGCAATAACGTTTTTTTTGTTTTAAAAACTGTTTAAATTTTTTTGTTTAAAAAAAATTTGTTTCAAAATTTTTTTGTTTTAAAAAATTGTTTTAATTTTTTTTAAACGGTTTTAAATTTTTTAAAAATGGTTTTAATTTTTTTTGTGATTTTTTTTTCTGTTTTAAATTTTTTTTGTGAAAATATTTTTTTTGTTTTATAATTTTTTAAAAGAAACTAAAGAATTATTTTTTTTCTTGAAGTACACCCTTGTGATTTATTATTTGGGAGTATACAGTGAGCAGTGTACATGTGCTTGAACATTTTCCTGACTAAGGCCTCATTTTTTTCTGCATTGTCTGTGAATAATGTTTTCACAAATTTGTGCAGCGTGTAACCGTGTGCTCTCGGTGCTAAGTATAGGGCGCAATACTCTCCACACACTTTAGAATCGATTGCTTGTAAACTGGTGTGGTTGTACGTCCACTTTTTACACACTCTATTCATAAACTTGCGATGCTGTGATACTACACTGTAAAAAATTTTGTCGTCAAGTTGACGATACAACAATGCCTAGTTTTTCCTCCAATGCAATCGTCAAAGTCACTTGACAATTGTATCGTTGACCTGACTTGACAAAATAAATTAAGGATGATTGTGTCGTGAAGTGATCAAATCCCGTCTAAAAGATGGGTTACCCATGACAACCATGAAACCCATGAAAGGCACTGAACCAATAATGGTACACCGTTGGTCTTTCAATGTGAGGCATTGAAATTGACTCAACTTTTATCTGACTATGACAGTCCTTTTATTACGACCACTTGTTTGCGTGTTTGCTTTTGTGTCAACTTGAATGACGATCCTATTGTCAAATGACGATAAAATTTGTCAAGCGTTTTTGTCGTTTGACGGCTTATAGACCTGACAATTGTGTATTCAGATGTGACGAGAAAACTTGTCGGGTGTTTTTTTTTGTGGTTTTGACGATACTATTTGTCATGTTGACAACATTACATTGTCAATCCTATTCAACAATAACAACGTCACAGGTTTTCTAGTCAAGTGACAAAAAATTTTCACAGTGTATTAGTGGCATACCATATGAATCCCAGTACTCTCCTGCTCCGTTCTTATCGATAAAGAAAGCTACCCAGTGAGACCCTGGTTTTGAGATAGGATCTGTGTTACATATGAGTAATGCTGGTCGTTTGTCTAATCGTCTTGGCAACGTGTCTGCCGCGAAAACACCTTCAAAGAGAGGAGCGATGTGTTTGTCCGTTCGCATCATCGTGTCTAACGTACCACCGTCTAAGCCCTCGTCCATGATCAGACGTTATAGTCAACAATCACGTTCCTATTTTTATCGATTTCGATCAAGTTCTGGAACTCGGCATAAATAATGCAGTTCACTGGTGCAGCGATAGGAGCTCCGAACTTCACTTCAAGACGAAGTGTCCCTTGTCTCTGGAGATTCCAGTGGGGTTCGTTTGCGGACAGATCTGGAGAGAGGTCGAAACAGTACAGAGCACTCCCGCCAGGGTAAGCGGCAAAACTGACGTTATTGCCTTCGTCCTTCCAATGAATGCCTGTCCCACAGAAGAGTGTGTTGTACGCTTCCATGTACAGTCCGTTAGGAAAGTCAGGTGTCAGTGGCTGAGCCGTGACGGGATGACCGTCTACCATCAGACTGAGGTAGTTCACATTTAAGTGCTGGAAATTAAAGGGATTCCGTGCAAAATCGCCATTAAAAGCACGATTGTCCACAAACCCCATAATCACTCTCTGGGGTATCTGATTCATGAACAGATTATCGATATTTTTATCTCTCAGCCCTTGGGTGATTGTGACTGTTTTAATGTCCACTCTATTCACGGGGTACTTGGCAGGAGCTTTCTCTAAGGCTTGCACGTGTGCGAGCAGAACAGAGGGGGAGACAGTGACTTTCTGGACGTACAGTGTAGCGTCAAGGAGACGTATCGTTGGGTAGGCCGGGCTTGCCGATCTACGTATCCTCGGGTTCTCGATTAGTGGACGGAGTCAGGAGTTGGGAAATGATAGAGTTGGATTTGGTTGCGCAATAGCGTCATCGTGGTTTATTATACCTTTGATGCGACGTAGCGTAGTACAGAGCTGCGAAGTACAGAAATCGGAAGTTCGCCGTCCTCTCTCTCTCGGGCGCCGGAGGGTCACAGGAGACGTCCGTCCGGGTCGGGAGCCAAGGGAGAACTGCCCAGAGCTACCCTAGACTCCCGTATTTATACTCTAGGTTTTGGTCATCCAGCCTCCCCCTCGGTCCCACGGATCCGCGGTCCCCCTGTCACCCCATCCGCGGAGCCGCCACAGATCGGTCGCGCACGTGGTCTCCGAGGGTGCGACCCCTCCCCCAAGGGAGCACATGCGTGGGGGGGAGAGACGGCGCGTGCAGGCCAGACTGCACTGGCTGCACCGCCTGATCTGTGATGGCGGTCAACGCTCGTAAACCATGCTGCGCCAGCTGTCGCATGGCTGACAAAGGGACAGGCGCGAACAAAGGAGGGGCGACGGACCGCGGTTGCTCCTCCCTCCGGAGACGAAAGGAAAAGTAATACACTGTTATAATACTACTACAATATTATGATTCTACCCTAACGGTATCTTCTCCGTCCCAGGTGTGGACATGAGTGTGAACGCATCACGATTTCTGATCAGTTTTATACAGAGCTCAACGTTATTCAGCAGAAAATGGTCTTGGTTGAAAAAATCGATATGGAGGGGACCCATCATCTCAAACGTACGGCTTCTTGCTGTGAGGTCACGCCTCTGGGCAAGGCCTGCGTTTTCTTCGTCATTCAGAGAGTCGAAATGATCAGGCGTGTCATCGTACCACAGTCTCTGTGTCATGTGAGAATTTTTTGCAGCTGTATCGTAATTTAGAAGCGACTCGATGTAAGCTCTGTAAGGATAGGTCATGCTGGAGTGAGATATTACTTTCTGGTTAAGACTGATGTCCACTTGACTCCAGAGGGCATGGAGAGCGTAAGTAACCGGTGCAGCATCGCTGTTGTCAGCAGCTGCTATGTCTGTGCCATCAGCCTTGACTATTTTTGCTTTCACATACAGCATCGTGTGGGCTGGGTCGATGTATTCATGACCCACACCGGGAATCGAAAATTCTACGGTGTTTGTAGCATTGAGTGTCGTGAGTGGTTTGTAAGGCACCCAGTGTGTTCCCTCGAGAACGGTTTGGGTGGGTGGAACCAACCACAAATCCAGTTCTGAGCGGAGACACTCATAAGACTGAGGGTGCATGAAAGCCATTAATTATCGAATTCGTCCTTGCCTTCTGACGTGTTTCTCTTACGACCGCTAGCGGTAGAATGGTTCGCTTTGCGTGGTCTGCCCCTTTTTATACTCCCAGCCCCCTTCATAGAGGCCTCTGCCTTTCGCTTTAGCTGATTTATCATCTCCTGCATCTGTTTATTCATGCTATCGTTCAGATTTTGACCGGCCGCGACGTCGTTGAGAATCGCACCTCCGGCCCGCGCCGCCTCCCGACCGACAGCAGCCGCGCCGCTCCGGAACAGCGGAAAAACCGATCGAAATAGACCGCCGAGCCAGGAGCCTATGCCGTAGCCTTTCTGATACGGGGCGCCCGCGTAATAGTTCCCGGCAGCACCGCCGCCCGCCTGATTGACGTAATAGTCGTTTTAGTGCGTCTGAGGAGCCATCACAGCTGTTTAAAGTGCACTAGCAGCGTCAACGTTCCGTGGTCGAATGGCACGTATCGGCCTGCGTGGTCCCTTATATCTATTTCCAGGGTGTCGAAAGACTTTGTCTTCAACTCGAAGTAGATGGGGTGCTCGCAGTGAAATATCGAGATGCTACCGTACGTCGTATTTATACTAAGTGGGACCGTCCGCAGGAGCGGTGCCCTTGTGCCCCACGATCTGATCTGACAGAATGTCCATGTACACGAACATCTGGGAGGGGATGCCCAGAGAGATATCGACGGGCTTAGCGGCGTGTATACGCTCGTTCGCAGGATAGGGGCCGGGATGCTCCAGTCCAAGCTGAAGTGCCAGCCGTGGCGAGAAAGTGACCTTTGCCTTGTCGTCCTGAGTGAAAGCGTCAAACACAAGACGTCTGTCGGGTGTCTCCTCGAAAGGATTTTTACCATGAATGTCGTTATCGAACGTCCTTATGGCCTGATGAATAGCCACAAGAAATTCCTCCTTGTTCGGATACGTCCCTGGCTGCACATATACACTGTCAACGATACGATCAGACTGGATAGTGATCTCATTTTCACCTTCAAGGACTTGTGCTACGGTGTTGGGATAATGGAGCTCGATGAGAGCGGCCTGCCATCTCCTGTGCAATTCCATTCTCTTAGAGAGTTCGATTTTAAAATGGGATGTTTTGTTGTCAGGATAAACATCGGGACTAGCATTGCTAGGAAGATAAGCATAGAAATCCATCTTAGCTCGTGATGAGGTCGCTGTCGAAAATCCAAGACCGAGATTTCTCAGGATAACCTCTCCAGTGAACAAGGTGTTTGCGAATGCCTTTCTCAGTCTTCGACCGCACTATATATTCTATTTGGAAGGCCTCGGGCTTCGTGACCTTCTGAAGCTCCTGCTCATAAAACGTGCCCTCAATCTTATCCTGATCGAGATCCTCCAACCGGTACACCGGCAAGTCATGAGGAATGACCTGAGAGATCTTATAAATCTCCTCGCTCCAGTACCAGTTGTATCCTTTTTCGAATCTTTGCTTTTCTCTACTGATTCTGACGAAGTCCCCGACTCTGAACTTCGGCTTCTTTGTTTCTTCTCCCCGACATAGAGGTTATTGTACACTTCTAAGACGCGATCAGCTGTCACATCCACGGGTCTCATTTTAAGGGACCTGTGAAAAGTGTGATTATAGGCCTTGACTGTATCATCCAACAAACCATCTACGTAGCAATAGTTGCCAGTAGCAGTAAACCTCTTAAATAATTTCGTTTTCATTGTTCTCTGCCAGCGTTCGACTACAGAACACTTCGTCTCAGGGTCATAAGTGTGGAAATACTTTATGTCCAGATCTTTCAGATACTTCTGGAAGACTTTACTCCTGTACTCTTTGCCGTTGTCAGAGAAAAGACGTGTGGGACGACGTGTCGTGCCCTCAAATATTTTTTCAAAACCACGCACAATCGACTTTGCTGACTTGTCCTTGATAGGCACAGCCCAGGCAAGCTTAGAGAAGACATCGATCACACATAAAATATAGGCGTAGTCGTGATTATCTTCCCTCAAGGACTGGAAATCAGTCAGGTCAGTCTGCCAACAGTCATCTATATCATCAGCATAGGTGACATTACGAGGAAAATGGCGCCTTGCGGGCTTGTGTAAGGTATAAGCATCTTCCCCCTGGAAGAAGGTGTCTACCTTTTCTTTCTTTTCGCCGGTGGCACGCCACAGCTTCCACGGGGTACTGTAGGACGCAGGATCGGCTGGTGTGTGAAACACTTTACCAAGCGTTCCATGTCTGTTGTTTTTTTGGAGGCCTTTTGGCTCTCTGGCAAGGTTTTTTGAGCGCGGGTCGCTGACGCGATTTGACTGTCGTGTCGACACCATGACCCCCTCCTGACTGTTTCGCCTGATGAATGGCGTGTCTCCTCTTTTCGTTGCCTATTAATTCCAGGGGAATGTTCATGTGAGCCAGAGCCAGTATAAATTTCCCTACACCGATAGGTTCTATATTTTTTCGAAATCGTGTGAGATCAATGATCAGATCGATAATATTTGAGTGGGCTTGCTTTGCACCATCGATCGCCACGGTGCCTGTCGTGTCCTATGTGACTCGTGAGCCGGTCTGAGACAAATAATCGTAAATCCTCAGTGCGTGCTCTTTATATGTCTTCGGCACCACGGAACTGAGCTGAGCACGCATGGGCGATTCGCTCTCCTCCTCTGTTTTCCCATCGACCGACTCTAACTGTATCGAGATCGGTTTCCGAGACTCGTTAGAGAAGTGGAGATAACGCTGAAGGGCCTCATTGTACCTCTTCCATTTTTCAGAGTCGTCCGCATACTGCTTGTTTAAAATGTGACTCATTTCCGTGTCCAGAGAACTCATCTGGATCTGCGGACTAGAAGTGGGCGCATCGTGCATTCGTGCCACACTATCGTGTGGCACGAGAATCATTTTTTTCACATGATTCATGATAGTAGCGAAGGCAGCACGGAGCTGACAACAGCGAGCAGCAGGGGGAGAAAAGCGCCGCCCTTCTGAAGGACTGTCTCTCTCTTATCCTGTACTTTTATACCACCTCCTCTCTGTGCAAGTGCACGTATCTGGTGGCGATGTTTCCGCAGCTTATTTCTCTGCTCGTCTGAGAGCTTTATATTTCCGATGAGGAGATTCTCACAGATCTCACAAATGGCAAAAATTAGTGCCTTGTCAGCTTTCTCAAGAATCGCTTTACGCAGGGCTGGCTTAGCTGTCTGAAGAGCTTGCAGCAGAGCCTTGTGCGTCTTCACGTTCTGAGACATCGTCAACGAATGGCTTATCTAGTGCTCGTGCACTCCCCTTTTATACATTCCCTTGGGGATGTAGACCACCCCAGTTTCGTCAGGAAAGATGTGTGTGCGTATACGCAGATGGTCTAGCTGTTTAGGCTTAAAATCAAACAGAATGTAGCTATGTCCGACCTGGGTAGCATCCTCGTAAGCCTCAAGGAGAGCACGCCAGTGCTGAGGATCCACTTGCAAGCAGAAGGTTCGTATCTGACTTAAGTCACGGCTTGATTTAAAAAGCACAATATAGTGTGTATTAAGACTGATCTGTCTTAACCCCTCAGGAAACAAACACTGACTCAAGAAAAAAATAGAGAGATTTCGATGGTGTGAACCCTTGATGAAGAATTTCAAGATTTCTTTACTGCTGTTTAATTTCATCCATAAAATCATCGATAATAATCAACTTAGGACCCTGGCCGTGCGGGTGGTCGTCGAGCAAAGGAAGCTCTTGTCTGAAATCGACCTCGTGCTTAGAAGACAAGTCCTCATACAGAGGCTGACACTCTGAATAATACACGATAATACGGTCGAAGGCCGTATTAAACACATCCTTTCTGTGCTCAATCACACATTTCATGAAATAGGTCTTTCCGGCTCCTGTACCTCCAATAATGAGAGCCGTACACGGATGCTGGAATCTGAGATCCATCTTGCTACGAAGCTTGAACGAGACTATCGACCAGTCTGCTAGACAGCTTGTATTTATACCAGCGTTTCCAACTGCGCCCATGAGGCACGCTGTTTGCAGTCGTTAGGATTTTTTAAGGAAATCCTTCCCCCGTAGGCCTATACAAAACCATCTATTTTTATTTATTTTTAAAATATTATATTAGTTTTTTTGTTTTTTGTTGTTTTTTAAATAATTACTCCAAGAGAGCATTCAGAGTCTCTAAGAATTCCTGGTCAGCCAAATCGTCCTGATACCACTCGTTATAGCCGTGGGCCACCGTGTTCTCTACGTCCACACGACGGCGTTTAGTATTTTTAGCCTGCCAATTTTTAGACGCTGGCTGGGTCACCACAGACCACTGTGTAGTCCTTGCAATTTGGCGAGGAATAGCCACATTTACTTTTTCTCTCTCGCCCATGACCATGGCCTTTAAATTCTCAAAAGTCACGATGTCATCACATGACTTGTTAATACTATTTCCGCGGACTTTAATACACACTTTCACGTTTTCTACGTCACCGCCTACGGCCACTTTATACGCATAATTTTTAGGCCCGCCCGCACAGAACTCTGTTATATAAGAGCCAGGCCCATACTCCTCCTCGATCTGATCAGTGAGATCACCGAGGTGGGTGTCCAGAGGCAAGTCTGGCTCGCCAGGCCGACTGATGTAAGCCACACTGTCAGTGTCGTGGTACAAGGCCCTTTTCTTGACGATGTCAAGGTACTTGTAGAGCTGAAGGCGCCCAAAACAAGTCGTAAAAGCAGCTAGTATGAGAGAAGAAGTAGGGAGTGATTCGTCACTGTCCTCCACGGGTTTAAAGGTGACTTGGAGACAGTCTTCTCCTAAAGGTATAAATCCACTCACTTCTTTTGCTGTGTCTGTGATAATACTCATAAGCTCGCCATAATAATAAACAAACTGAGACTTGGAACGGAGTGTTTTTTCTCCGAGCTTACCCCAAAACGAGTTTGCCATGGCCTTAGAGAGCGTACGGATCCCAGGGTTGTACTCCATCTTCTCAGGATCTATAGTAATACCATCAAATTTCTTAGTGTCTTCCACAAATTTTTGCTTTTTTTCATCCGTGTCACAGTCAGAAGGCCACCCACTAGCCTGAATTTTGAGTGCTAGGAAGCACCTGACATAAGCAGATAGTAACCCATCTTCACCACTTTCGGGGTTATACTGCATCGTACCAGGGTACTGGTACACTTCATGTACTTGACTGATTTTGTAGCCCTTGGCTATGGCAAGGAGAAGTTCAGGAGCACACCATGTGTCACACAGTTGGCGCTCGCCATCGTCGTGACGACACCACTGCTCTCCGTCTTCCTCGTCAAGACACGTACTTTCCGACTCTACACATGTGCGGCAGAGTGGGAACATAAGTTTCCCATTACATTTTTACGGAAGAACGGGAATAAAGAGATCACGTGGAGGAATGACCGTACACTTCACCATGCCGTTCCACTGATCGGCGGGTGGCATTTGAGGGTCACCCTCAAGATAGATGGTCGGGTGTCCATAAGGGTACGCCCCCCTCAAGTTAGCATTAGGGTATTCTGATACCACATCTGCCATTTTAATTTTTTCTCCCTTGGCTAGATCGGCCTGGTACGCCCAGCGCAAAGCACTGGTGCGCCCGCCTGTCAGACCGTCCCGAAGGACAAGAGGTGGGACGCGTGTAGTAGCGTGTGTCTCGAAGAAGGCCTTTGTATCGGGGTCACTCTCAAGGTCTTTCTGAAACTCACATTCCCATTTTTCTATCACTGTGTATCCGGCATTCCGGAAAATAGACGTGAGACGCACAGTATTCTCATAGCGATTTTCGCCTGACTCGGCATTAGGGGGAAATGTGTGGGGCACTGGTGCCAATAGTCCCCATGGAACTGATAGATGCGCTTCTCCACACTCCCATCAGGATTAGCTATCTCCGCGTAGCCATCGACTCTGCGCCCAAGCACAGAGACCTCACGGTCTGTGTATATCGTACTTATTTTTTGCCCTAACTTGTGGGACTCGTAGTCCAGCCATTTCAAGGCAATATGGCTTTGTTTCCCTCTCCCATGATAGCCCCCGGGAGGGACGATGCCAATTTTATCCTGAGGTAGGAAGTTACGGCGGAAAGCCGCTATGCAAGCTCAGCTAAGTGTGATGCAATTAAACATCGGGTCGAAACCCGTATACTCAGCAAAAAGTTTGCGGAACGCATGACATGCCATTCTTAAAATAGTGACATCTGAGATGCAGTACTCTATGAGCTCTCGTCTAAAATTAAACACGTAGTTCTTGGCGACAAGATCGTCGTACCAAGAGTGGAATGCGGCCGCAGCCTTAGCTCTCATGCCTGAAGGGCAATACAAGTCTCTGTCCAGAAGGGGCCCTTCGTAAGTATAATTCTCTGGCTTGTTAGCCAAGAAAGGCCAATAGCCTTTTTTAAGTTCGGTTAAGCCGAATGACTTGGGCAATGCACTAAGCGGCATAGTAAGGAACATAAGGGAGTCGATAAACTTCCAGTTTCCCACTTTCATACAAATAATTTTAGCCCCCTGTAATACAAGCTCTGGTTTTAATTTACGAGCTAAGACTTCTTGTAACACAAAAATACCATCAAAAGACTTGGCATTATGTGCCAAAAGCAAAATTTCTGTCTTAGCCGGGAAAGACAGTAAATAGTCAAGGAACTGTCCCATGACACTGAGGTTAGGGTCGTCCAAGTTATGAAACATGTGCTGTCTATTTTTGCACACCGTGCAGAAAAAATCGTTCTGAGGAATATCAGAACATATGTCACACACTGTCTGACACACTAAGAGGTTAGGTTTATGTTCAAAAGTATCTACCTTGCCCTCTACAGGGTCACACTGAGTAGTCTCAATGTCGTAATACACCGTAAGATAATTCCATTTAGGTTTCTTTTCTCTTTCCTCCCACGGCTGCATATAGCACAAGTGATTTTCCATCACGTTAGACTTACAATACTTACAGTACACAAATCCACATTCGTGCTTTTTACCTCTGAGTACGGAGTAACTTTGCTCACATCTTGGACAAAACTTATAGCTTTCACACTTTGTGAATTTACTATGAGGCAAAAGAACAGTTCTGTGTGCTTCAAAGCACTCAGCCCCGGAAAACTGATGGAAACACTGGGGACACCGTGTCAGGGGTACTGCAGGGTCATCGTGTGGCTGAGGGCCCAAGCAGCGCCAACACGTACCCTCACACCGATGATCTTCCTTGTGATTATAGAATTTAATAAATTTCTCACATAGATATTCTGTTTCAAATGCCTGGCAGGGATACAATATAGCGTAAAAATGTTCTCTGTGAAGCAGAAGATAAATATTTTTACGCCCTGCTCTATACTCCCCTTTAAAAACACACTCCTGTCCTTTTTTGTCCGTAAAGACACATAACCTATACTCTGTCATTTTGTCTTGCAATTTACGGACCTTACCTAGACCACATGGCTGTGTGGGGTTAATTTGGGCTATTTCACATAATTTCTCAGCCTCTTTGCGCTGTATGACTGAGTTTGGCTTTTTCAGACGGGCAATGGCTTGGTAGTGCATACCACTTGCTTTGGCCGTAGCCACGGCCACACTCCGTGTTAGGCACATCGCGTCATTCACATTCTCTGGAGAGTAAAGAGATTTAGATTTAATTTTTCTCTCCACCCATTGCTCGATACTCTCATTAACAACACGATCAGTGCGTCGTCCTCCTGCCTGGGGAGTGGGTATGTGGACATAACTCACTGGCTCACTAGCTGGCCTTCAGACATAAAACTCTGATTCGAGTTGAGTACGCGAGCCAATTTATCGAGTACGACTTTCCCGTTAATTTGGTCCGTACGTCTCAGGCTGAACCACAGAGGATTTTCTGTGTTCTCTGAATTTTGTATTTCGAGAACTACTCGATCATCATCCTTGGCTTGGACGGCCTCCTGCTGCCTTTGCAGCAGGGTGTCAAAGAGACCCTCCATAGCGTCCCCGGAGGGCACCGCGTCTCCAAGCCCTTTAATCACAAATACTTCCTCGCGGAACTTAGTTTTGAACCGTTTGAGTTCGCGTTCCCGCGTTCCCGTAGACTGTATTAACTCTATCGTGGGCTGAGGGCTGTCCGCGTCCTCCTCTCGCGGCCTCTTGCCGACCCCTGACGGACCAGCCCGGGGTGACACCGCCGCCGTCTGAGAAGGACCGCCCTCTGGAGACGCAGAGCGTCGCGGAGACTCCCACGGCCGGAAAAGTCGCGTGGCGGGGCGTGGCGGGGAACTGTGAGGGGGTGAGTCACCCTCGGCCTCAGCACCTCCGCCGACCATCGCCAGAGCCATGCGGTACGTCAGAGCGGCCTGTTTATCCGATCCGTCTTGTTCCCGGAGGTAGGCCTCGAAGCCGGCCTTTAAAAATGCAGGAATACGCTTGTCTTGCAGTATTTCCGCGGGAGTATCAAAGAGAGCTGTGAGAAACTCAGTATAAGCCTCCGATAGAAATTCATCGTTATAAAAACAGCCACCTTCCCATTCATTCAAAATATCTATTACAAGATACTCCATTTTAAATATATAAAAGGTCTTGAAGAGACAGAAATGTTTCCACTACGTGGCACTTTATTATTTTGTCTTGAGAAAGACAGCTGAAAACTCAGAGAGGACGATGCGTAAGGCACTTGTGCACTTGACGACAACGCTAAGAGTGATGCTGTGTGGGCGGCGGGCTGCGCTTTTATGCGGTGGTATTAGTTCCGAGTGCCGCCGTTAGAGCGCAGCACCTCCTGGGTGGCGCTGCGCTGCCGGCCAATCAGAGCGCAGCATTGCGCCGTCACCACGCGTAAGACATGTTTTATCTTGTTTTCGCCTACGTACGCGCGTACGCTTCGCGCTAAACGTGTCTTGACGTGTTTACTCTTGTCCGCTGACGTGATTCGAGTGTTCTGATTGGCCGGCAACTGTGGTGGCGCCCAGGAGGTGCTGCCACCTAGCGGTGAGTTCCAGAACTAAGCTCCCGCGTATAAAACAGACGGCAGCGGGCGGGAGTGTCATCAGTGTTGAGAGACCAGGACGGCCAGCTAATAGTAAAGGAGTTTGCAGTGTACTCACCTACCATGAGTGGTGATGTGTTTTCTGTTGTAATTTTCAAGGCGCCTTATGAGCAATTTTATTTGCCGAAAAATGTTAGGAGACACAATAGTTTTGTCACGGCTAATATTCATGGCTTAGAGTGGTATGACGGTGACGTTGAATTTAATAAATTAAGTGAGACACTTTACCATACAACTAGGGAATTCAGATGTGTTTATGTTAAAGGCGGAGAAAAGAAATATGTGCTTTCAACTATTTTGCCTTCACTTCAGATTATAAACGTAGAATCACTGGAATGCCCCAAATTAGATTCCCTGCCAAAATTAGATGCTGTGTGTAACAGTGAGGTTCACGATACACACTCTAATTACTCCTGTGCTCTAAAGAACGCCAAGCGTGTTGCTCTGTGGCTCGCCTTCAAGTTAGGTGCTGCAAATGAGCAACTGTATTAAAGAGTTGTGAAATCAGAATAAAAATAAAATAAAAACTAATATAATATTTTAAAAAGAAATAAAAATGGTTGGTTTTGTATAGGCCTACGGGGGAAGGATTTCCTTAAAAAATCCTAACGACTGTAGCTAGCTTGCCTCATGGGCGCAGTTGGAAATAGCTAGCAAAATTTAGTCAGCGTTCTTTACACAAATTTAAAAACTGACATGTTGCGATATAAAACGACTAAAAAATTTGAGGTAGTGAAAGGAAAATTAAATTAAAACAGTTTCAGATGAAAACAACAATGTTTTTATTTATAAAAACAATCTGAATTTTTTTAAAATGTATTTTGGTGAAAAATAGTATTTTAAAAAAGAAACATATTTTCACAGTCTTGTGAATTAAGCTCAAAAAGCAATAGTGCCTAGGGGGGCAGTAGGCCCGCCCGCCCCTTGGGTTTCTTTCCCACGGTGCCGCGGGGGCTCGAACGCCCCACGGTCTGGGCGCAAATTGCGCCCTTGGTGGAGGCGCGAAAGTGGCCCGGACCATGGCCGGCCTGATGAAGGCGGCGGGCGGGCGCGCATGCGCCGCCTCCAACGCCCCACCGCGGCCGCGGCCACGCCCCGCCGGCAAGGGCCCCAGCCTCTGGTGGACAGGCTGTAACAAGACAGGAAGCACTAATAAACATATAGTTCAGACATGCATTAAATAATAGACGTGTAAAAACTTACAAGTCTCTGCCGCACCTGCGGCCTGACGACCGCCACGGGACCGCGTGCCGCAGGGCGGGGAGCTGCTGCTGCTGCTGCCGACACAGCCTGCGCGAGCACACGGGGCGGAGGACAGGGCGCAGGTGGCCTGGTCACTACCATGGCCGGGCGGGGCGCAGGACAGGGCACCATCTGTCAACAAACGTCACATATAGTCGAGCGCCTTCACAGGTGGTAGGCCAACCCGCACACCACGTATGCGTTGCACACGTCGCGATTGCCTACCCATCAGGCGCTCTGCGAAGCCTGCGATGAGTGAAACCCACCCTCGGCGCGGCGTCCTGCCTCGCACGGCGCGGCGTGCTGGTGAGCAGGGGTTGAAATGGGCTGCCGGGGCCTGGGGGCTCGCACACCTCACCCGTCGCCTCAGCAGGGGGGCTCGAGCACGGCACCTGAAATGAAAGCGTAAACTATTAGCTAGCAGCTTGCTAGGAAAATTCGTTCTTTCTACCCAGCAGCTGTAATTACGGTACGCAAAAACAGCTGATGAGGGGAGAGGACGAAACACGGCGTATCAAGACTGTCACAGCGTATCCTGTTTTAACGCAAGAGCGAAAAAACACGAGACAGTGCGACAACCTACGCGAACCGATAACGCATTTTGAGACTGTGGTGCGGTGGCACTTACGCATGGTGATACGATGATCAGACGCGACGTTCGATTCCGGCCGGCTTGTCGGTGTGATGCTGCAGAACGCGCACGGCGTATGGTTGCGCCGTATCGCTAGACATATGCGCACGCGCGCTCGGCAGGCGCTATGCACTGCACGCCATGACCACGCCGCGAGAGAGCGAGAGAGCGTGCGGCCCAGCTGGGCTGCCAAGGTCAAGTTCACAGCAGACGCGCGCGGAGGAGCCGAGCTCCCACGGGGGAATAGCCCGCCGCCTCTGCGGAGGCGAGCCTGCCGTCACGCTTCACTGGCGTGGCGTGGCGTGGAACGCCAACAATCGCGTCGCCATGCGACGCGACGGCGTCAGCGGTGATGCCCGGCTTAAACCTCGTAACTAGCCGTGGAGTCGCTGCGCTTAAGACGTAGTTAGTAAGGAAAATACATGGACACATACCGGTTCCGGCACAAACCGCGCCCGCCTGCGCCTGGCAGGCCAGGGCACCTGCTCGTGCATGCGGAGGGGTGGCGGTCCCTGGTCCTCCTAGAAGAAGAGCATGCGGATGCATTACCAGCAAAAATCTTGAGCAGCCGCCCTCGCCGAGGACGCGGCCAAACACACACAGACGACACAGCCCTTACACCCACGCACACAGCCGTCCCCCAGGGTTAAGACAAAGAACCGCGTAACACACTAACAAAGGAGCTTACCGACGCAGGGGGAAGGGACTGAAAATAGTGCGCGTTCACGCAGAGGACAAGGCAGTAACTAGCCGTACAAAAATTACGTGACAGCAAACACTGTACTTACCTCCTCATAAAGGGCCCCGCTGACATCTACAGATATGCTGAGCTCACTCAGCGAGCTGCTCAGCTCGAGGTCTTGCCGTAGCTGGTCCATGGCTGGCAGTCCCACACGGCACGATAGCTCAACAACGTCTGAGACAACGACGCGGGGCGCGCGGCGTCCCCGCGGCCTGTTCCCCCTGCTCCCCTCCCCGCTCCCCTCCCCCCTGCC
The DNA here is from genome assembly GCA_026979955.1 of Megalurothrips usitatus. Taxonomy (NCBI): domain Eukaryota; kingdom Metazoa; phylum Arthropoda; class Insecta; order Thysanoptera; family Thripidae; genus Megalurothrips; species Megalurothrips usitatus. Next base: position 14,755,088 of record CM049594.1, read on the forward strand.
GCGGCCAGGGAGGAGAGGGGGGCAAGATTGCTAAGCCCACATCACTTTACAAGATCCCCACCCCTTTTGCGGTGTTGCCGCGCTCGCGATGTTTGGATCCGTTTTGTTCCACTTATGCAAGGCGGAGCCAAGAGACTTGGGGGGAATACCCACGTATTGGCGGCGGAATTCGATTCGCCACCATCTTCCAATCCACTATGTCTATATATGCTCAGCCAACAATAGCAAGACACAACCGTGTCGTGGCTTCACAAAGTTTGTGTTCCTTTTCCTTTGTATGTTCTTTTGTAAAAATGCGAAAACATGAGTGCTTCTGAAAATTTTCAAGGTAATTACCTAATCATGAATAAATAAGTATCTTAATCATGTAGAGTCTCTGTGATATAAGGTGGGGCAGGTGTCAAGTTTCAATAACCAACAAGAATTTTCGCTCTGTTTATCTGATTTATTCATTGAAATGTTTGATTATTTAGATGTTACAACCGTCAGGAAACCACCCACTGTTCTAAATCTGAATTGCTTGGGAAATGTAAGTGAACATCATGGATAGTGTTAATATTTTCTTAGCTCCAACACTATAGCAGACATTATTCTCTTTTATATTTTTCTGTTAGGTGCATATCATACGAAGAAGAGTTGTCACATTGCCTGCTTGCAAAGTAGTTTTGGTTCCAAGCAATCATCAAGCATCAAATCAACTAAAGGTAACTGCAAATCACACGTGTTTGTTTTGTTAATGTTTAATGCAACGAGTGAGCTATAATATTGTTTTGATTGTTTCATTTTATTTTCCTGTTCATGTTGTGCAGGCTTCAAAGAGTAATCAGTGTGATGTGGACTATGCAAAAGCAAATGATATCTTTGCAGAACTTGAAAAGCAGTCTTCAATATTTTCTGCATCCCAGAGTGGTAACTCATTTTAGCCATTCCATATATTTTGAAATCAGTAATTCAGATACGCCCTAATCATATTGTATTTATTCATAGGCCTTAACTATGATTGTAATTCTGTGAGAAATCACAGCAAACTCTCCCTGAAGGCTTCTAGTAAAAGTGAAATTTGCGCAGTAAATAAGCTTAATCAAGTGAAAAGTTTTTCGGAAGATGGTGGGAAAAGTATAAAATTAAGAATAGGTTTTCAGTAAATTTTTTAATGTTTTTGTGCAATGTCTATTGAACTAAAAATTGTTTATATTCTGTAGGCTTAGGTTCTCGGTGTAGTGTACCAACTACATGTGTTAAGCTCAGTAATGGATCGGGCAACAGCTGTCAAGAGGAAGAAAGTAATGGTGATATAAGTCAACATCAAAATGTAAAAGAGACTGTAGAACCTCCAGGGCCCTGTGATGCAAGTGAATTTTCAGGAAGAGACATAGGTACCTATCAGTTTTCTTTTAATGTCTTTGCTCATGTCAAAACCAATCTCAATTATCATTGTCTTTTTTTCCCCTCCTTTTAGATCCATTTTTGAGTGTGGATGAACCTTTTCTTGAGCTAAATTTTGTTGATGACCCTTTTGTAAAACCTCAGCTTGCAGTCAGAAAACTCACAGGAAATATTAAGGGTTGGTTTAGAGTCTTTACTTCTTAGTTCCTTTACTCCGATTGATTTAGATTTTATAGAGGCTTCTTTACCCCCCTGACTCAGGCAAATATTTATCTAGAGGGACTGATGAAGACTTTATTGATAGTAAATCTGACAGTGACTTGAGTGAAGATGATTTTATACCAAAAAATAAAATAAAAGTTGCTGTTACTTGTGCAGATGTCCTAAAAGAATCTCATAAAAAAACTAGGAAGAAGCAAGGTGTTTACATTAAAGAGAGTGAAATTACCAAAGCTATATTTGATGTTGAAGAAGAATCTAACAACTCCCCATCATATACCAAAGTACATGTATGTCTTAAACTCTAGAGTCTAGAGGTCTCTCTAATGCTTTCACTGTGTATCCTTAATTCCTATACAGAGTATCTGATTGCCATAATAACATTTTGCAGGATATGATGCCAAGCTGTTCACCATATGTAGTCACCGGATTTGAAAGTATTGATCAATCAGATATGAAGTGGGTGGCTGATGTAAGAGCTGACATTACCAACAGAGAGCAGGCATTTGAATGGTTGGCAGAGTTTGAAGGGCTTAACTCTCTTGATCTTAGGGTCTTGCAAACCAAAGCAGAAAATTCTAAACGCTTAGTGTTCAAGGTTATCTTGTCTCTATTTGACAAAAAATTATGTTGTTTATGAGAAAACTTCAAATCAACGATTGGGATTTTCTTTCTTTCTGTAGAGAGTGTACCGGTGCCATCACAACACTGTACCCAAAAAAGAAGATGTGTCTTCTAAAATTAAAAGCAAACAAAGAAAAAATTTTATCAGCAAAAATACGAACTGTCCAGCATTTGTGAGAATTACAATTAAGCAGAAAAGTATGAAGTGGTAAGCAGGGACCGTTTGACTTATATCAGTATGCCTAAAATTTTAAGCATGCAATCGTCAAATTATTTTTTTATAATCATAATAATAATAATTATTATTATTATTTTGCAGGAGTTCTGACATGCTTTTGAAAAAGTATCCCTGTGAAATATCTATTCATCATAACCACAATCACCCTGTGCATGCTGCTGATGCTCTAAGGAGGAGGAGACCCTGTGCAGCCACACAAGAAAAAATTATTGAACTGTTGAAAAAAGGGCACTCACCTCTCTCTGCTTTAGAATGCCACAAGTTTGATCTTAGAAAGGAACATGGAGAAAATTACTTCAAGGCTGTAGCTGATGGATCCATTTGCCCAAGCAACTTTTGGATTTATAAACTGTTCAAGAAGTTATCTTTAAAACAATATGGTCCTCAGTGCGGTGTGGAAATGATTCAAGCAGTTAAGAAGTTTTGTGATGAATATAATAATGAGAAGGGTTTTGTTTGTTGTAAAATGGAGGAAGTTCAAGGCACTCATATCACAGTTGCAATTTGCACTCCATTAATGCGGAGAGTTCATCAACTTCTTAAGTCATCTGTCGAGATTATGTTTATGGATTCATCTGGTAATATGGACTTTATGAATTGCAGAGTATTCTTGCTTTTAACACCGTCTGTTGCTGGTGGAATGCCTTTAGGTATTCTGATCACAACATCTGAAAGTGAGGAAGTGGTTCACAGTGCCCTAGAGTTGTGGAAAACACTCCTACCACAGGATGCATTTTATGGAAGAGGGCCATCTGTCGGGCCTAAACTCATAATGACAGATGATAGTACACCTGAGAGAAATGCATTGAAACTCTCATTCCATGATGCCATCCTACTTCTCTGCTTATTTCATGTTCTCCAGGCATTCTGGCGCTACCTTTGGGCAAGAGAGCAAAATGTACCTAAAGAAAAGAGAAGTGAATTATTCTACCTTTTCAAAGATTTGGTGTATGCTGAAAGTGGAACTATTTTTCAAGAACGTTGGAAAGAGGCATTGAGCCATGAAGAACTGAATAAATACCATAAAGTAAAAACCCACTTGGAAAACTTCATCCCTCGTTCAGCTGAATGGGCTCTATTTCAGAGGCTACATCTACTCACAAGGGGCAATCAAACCAATAACTACTGTGAAGCAAATATACGTATATTAAAGGAAAAGGTTATGAATCGGCTGAAAGCTTTTAACCTTGTTCAGCTACTTGATTTCATGCTGACACGCTATGATTCTTATGTTGAAAGCAGATTTATTGATGTTGTGAACAATCGGGCTCCCAACCCATTTAAGTCTCGGTACTTTTTCCCTGCAGAGAAACTGGTTGACTTAAAATGTCAAAAGTTAGACAAGTACCCAAATTCTTACTGTGTCAAGAACATCAGCAAAGGCACAGTTTACTTTGTCCTTATGGAATGGGAAATTTGTTCTTGTGAAGCAGGCAAATGTGGCAGGCCATGCAAGCACATGTGTGCAGTTGTCCAACACTTCAATCTCTCCAGCTCTCTCATTCATCCTCTGCTTCAGTGTCACAACTCTACCATGAAACGGGTGCTTTTCCACATAGCTCATGGGCATGTAAATGTTCCTGATGAATGGTTTAAAAGTGTCTTTGATGAAGTGCATGAGAAATCTCAGGTAACTTTTATAAATATTTGAAGGGAAAAGTTTCCTTTTTATTATATAACATTGTTTGCATTGAATGTTTTTTTAAATCTTATTTTTCTAGGAATCAGAAAGTGGTCCATCATCTGATATTCAAACTGATTCTGATCCATCAAAGTACCCAGAGGACTGGCATATGAGTATTTTTGGTGAACAAACCCAGCAGGTATAATATGTATTGAGTATAATTTATAACTTGTGCATAACTTTACGATTTTTCTATTTATATTTCAAATTCTAATTACTTCAGCAACCTGCTCAAAGTTGTTCTGAGAATGACAGCAGTGACAAAAATGATGAGCAAGAGGTTGATGACCCGCCCGCCATATCTGATGCTGATGAAGGCTCTAAAACTAACAGTGAGGAAAGTGATTTCCCAGATGACATTCTCAATGAGACAAAGGATGCCTTGAGAGCTACAATGGAAAATTACATACAATTATTGAGTGATAATCCTCAGACTTTTCTTGAACCCATGGGTGTTTTTATCAAGCAAAACAGATTGTTATGCAATTCACAGGCTGGTTTGGTGTCAGCATTGCACTGTTTTGGTAAAAATGGTGGTGCCCCGGCTCATGGATTTAAGAAACGGAAAGGGAGAGATATTCCTGTTCAACCTACAGCAGTGGCTCGTAGGACCACTTACCTTGGAGGAACAAAGAGACAATTTACAGGCCGACCTCCTAATGCAATGAGATCTAATGTCCTAGAAGACACTTCTGATCACACTTATGGTGTCACTGTTACTATGAAGAGAAAGCCTCATGAACCTGTTTGGTCATCTCTTCCTAAGAGGTCTAGAATGCCTGCAACACATAGACTAGCAAGGTGTGTTGAATCTTCTCAGAATATTGGCTCTACTCATTCAAGAAAATAACGTTTTTATGCCCAAGTATTGTGATTCATTTTAAGTATATGGAAATAATGTATTGTTTTTCCAAAAAACTTTGAGTCTAATGAAAAACACTGGAATTGTTTGTAAAAACTCCACATTTTATTTTGTGAATTTTGTTTCTTTTCAAAATAAGAATAAAATGATTTTAAGACAAGACTAGGGATTTTATGTGTATTATATATCTACAAGTGTTCTTTTGTGTATGTTTACAGTGCAATATTTGCTGCTCCTTTTTAAAGGTGAGCAACGGTTACTAACTTGATTTATTTTACACTATAAACAAGAAGTAGGAGAGGACAGTTAAAAATAATCTATCACATTAAAACTTTGCCTTTAATTGAACAACAGTGTACATAGGGGTCAGGATAGATCTAAATACTACAACAATCATTTACGTTGAGAAACACTTAAGCACTTTCTCTTGATTTTAAGAGTATCATTTAAGTCCTTAATACGTTCATTCAGAGAATATATAGTTTTGTAGTTCTGCTCAATTTCTTTGTTGAGCTCACTAATTTTACTGTTCAAAGTTTTTACCTCTTCTTGCTTGGCATTTAGTTGGGTTTCCAAAGTAGAAGCTTTAACTTGTGCATTAGCCAATTGGATCTTGGATTCTGTAGCAGCATCTTTATTGCTGATACAATTCTCACATTGTAGGTTTTTTAACACCATTACCTCTTCAATCTTGGCTTTCAATTCAGCTTGCGAAGAATCTACTTTAGTTTGTGAGTTGTCCAATCTTCTCTGAGATTCTACTGCAAAATCTTGGTTTCGTTTACAATTCTCACAACATCGGTTTTCCAAATGCTTCAACTTCTTACTTTTGGCATTCAATTCAATTTCCAAGCTATCTACTTTCTGTTGGGTGTCACTCAATTTCTTCTGTAGTTTGGCTGTAGCTTCATGATCAGTGCAACACTTCTCACAATAGGGGACAGCTTTTACAGTGGATGTTGAATCTCTCTCTTCTGTTACAACCTTTAAAAAAACAAAACAAAAAAAAACTGAATTATTATAAAATGCAGACATACAGGAAGAAAAATCACCTCCACTTTGTTTAACAAGCACTTACTTTTTCTGAACACCATCGATTTCCTCTCAGTTCAAGAATTTCTCGCTCAAGCTTGGCTACTTTCTTAACTAGTGCATCTTGACCCTGTAATATAATGAAGAAGAAAAACTTAGTCAAAAAGAAAAAAAGCCTTTCTGAATGTCACATCGGCCTACACATGTATTGCACAAATGATAAATAGAAGTCTAGATAAAATTATTCTTATAAGGCCTACCTTCAACAAGGTGTGAAAATGCAGACGCAGTCCTTTGCACCACTCGCAAAACCACTTCGGTTTATCTAATACATATTTTAAAAAGAAGTCAGAATAATTTAATAGACAACATAGACAGACAATCATTAACTGACTTACTTTTGGAGGATTTTGCTGTCTCACCAGCACAAGGGCCACGATACCACACCTCACAGCGGTCACATTCTATCATGAACCTTGAGGCAGTAATATCAATGGATTAGCAGTTTGCCTCTTAAGTGCAAGGTATAGATTGCAACCTGCTTACCCTTTATCCGGCTGACCACAAGGGCAATTAATTTCCTTGGCACTCATGGTGGATTATCAAATTTGCCATTAACATATATTGGCCAGTGGGATGTAACACCGTTCGCAACTCGGCGGGCTATGGGATGGAAGGGAGGGAGCTGGCGAGAGGGGGTCCATGGGTCGATCCGGCAACATCGCTTTGTAAAGTGATGTGGGTTCAGCAATCTTGCGAGAGGGGGGTCGCCGACGCCGAGCCGAGAACCGTCTCGACAAAGGCTCCCCGAAGCCAGCGCTACGCGAAACCACAGCCCGGGCTGCCCCGGCGCGGATGGCGCGAGAATTCAAACGTCGGCGCGGGACACGAGTGTCGTTACGTGTTTCGGCTATGAGGCGTGTTTAAACCTGCATGTTGCCTAAACGTCTAGGGCTTGAGAGACCATTCAGAAAAAAAAGATTGGGCGATAATCTTATTCTTTGGTGAATGTCGTCCGAGACAAGCCCCTCGTTTAGGTTAGGTTTAGGTCGGGTTAGGTTAGGGAGGGACGATTCAGAAAATAAAAGATTGGGCTATAATCTTTTATTTTAGTGAATGTCGTCCTTAACCCTCACCGGGTTAGGTTGGGTGACCTGGGGGGCAAGATGGCGGCGGGGTTGGGTTAGGTCAGGTGACCTAGGGGGGCAAGATGGCGGCGGGGTTGGGTTAGGTTACGACCCGTCAGAATGGGGCACAAGATGGCGGCGGGTTAGGTTGGGTTAGGTTACACGGCTACCCGTCAGAATGGGCCATCAAGATGGCTGCCCGTTAGGTTGGGTTAGGTTACACGGCTACCCGTCAGAATGGGCCATCAAGATGGCTGCCCGTCAGAATGCGCCATCTATACTACTCTCGCCCACGAGTACCTACCTATGAAACTAAACCTATTCCCATCTCCCTATCCGAAAAATAATCTAGAGCATTCCTATGTAAAAAAAAATCATGAAGAAAAAAAATTTCATTGCACAATTTTTTTTCTAACCTATCCTTGTTTCTCATCTATCTTCTCCTATATTTCCAGAACTTGCAATATTCCTTCCCTCTATTATTTCCTCTCATTCACTCCTTCCCTTCGAATTGTGACGGTCCCCCGTCTTCCAGACCGTCCCTGGTGCAGAGATACAGCGTCTCGCGTCCCCAGCGCGCGTCCGCGCTGGGTCAGCGCATTCTCCAGTGCGCGTCCCACTGTGTGTCTCTCGGCCAGAGGGCCAGTCTGCCCGCCACCGTTGTCCAAGGTGCACGCCGTGTGTGCGTCCTCGCGTCTTGTCTCCCAAAGTTATTTCTCTGTGGTTCTTCTTATTATTTTTATTGTGTTCCAAACTGTTTGAAAATCTTTTTTTTTCACTTTACTGTCCTTTCGGACCCGACTCTGGTTCGCCGGTCGTCCGCGTACCTCCCTCCAACTCCCGTTTTGGCCGCGCGCCGGCGTGGCCACGCGCAGCTCGCGAGTGTATGTGCAGAGTGCCGCGCACTACCAAGTAATAGACTTTTTGTTGTTATTTACCAAACCAATGGACTGTTTATTTGTATACATTTCTCTTGCTGCAGGTGATTTTGTGTCTGCTTATGGATTTTGGACCAGTTGTGTTACCATGAGTGAAACGATGTCCTTTTTTTTTCAGGAGGTAATTCTTCGACATATTATTTTTTCTTCTAGAGCTAACCTCAAAGCATGCAATTCAATTTAATTTACCCTTTCGGGTTACATTTCTGTGTTACCCAAAAATGCACGGGCTTAATCAGGCTCCCGAATGCCGCTAAAATAATCTTCAAAAATCTTCTTATGAGACGTGTAAGTTTTTTATACTCCACTGTCGCCGCCATTTTTCTTACCCTACAGTCGCCATAGCAACGGCGTCTTTCTATACTAACTTATATGTATAAAATAATCCGTCTCATCCAGACTCTTCCAGCTATCCACCACTTCCGCTGCGTACCGTTCCATAAAAAAAAATTGTACGGAAGTGAAAATAAATTAACATTTATGATCACTCCTGGCCCATGCCTGCGGTCTGGCCGGACCCGGCTTCTTAATAGTAACAAGTCTTCTTCTCTCTTTTTATATACCTAAGCAATATCCTTATATAAAATGTGGTCGACAGTGTTAAATTTTTCAAAAAAAAATTTTTTCATCAGAAAATAAAATAAAATAAAAATGAAACCATTGCAGGGGAAATAAAAATATAAAATCTTGCATGCTCAATTCTTTTGTTCTAAGAAAGGTTTTTTTTTGGAGCTGGAGTACTTTTGACACGCGAGAGGAACGACGGCCCACCTCCGCAAACTGAGAACTAAACCTCCTTGCTTGATGGTTTAAAAAAAATTCCTTCACACTTTACGCTGAATTTCTGTCACGTTCAACAAATGGTTTCATTTGGGAAACATGGACTCGGACGGGTTTTCTATACTTTCCTTCCTCGGGGCGAACCGAGTACGTGACTGGACCTTCTTGCACTATGACCGTGCCCAACCTAAACTTTTGCTGTAGCTTAGCTGGATAATCAAAGCGGGATTTTCTCTGCACTAGGTAATATATCTTTTGATTCGGCTCATACTTTTCCTCATTTCTATTTCTATCATAAGTCTTCTTCTGACTCTCTTGTAACTTTTCCTTCTTCTTCATAATTTCTTCTCGAGTTTCTTCTCTATTTTTCTCAAATTCACTTATTATTTCACTTATTATTATTGCTTTTTCTGTATCCACACAAGGACTACCGGGTACCTGCCTCTGCACCCCATAAAGCAATTCAGCAGGCGACTTGCCGTGTTTTAACACACTGACATTGATGGTGTTTAAAACATACGGTAAAGCTTCTTCCCACTTACTGATATCTTTCTCACAATAAATTCTTACACTTTCATTAATTTTCTTTATGGCTGCTTCAGCCGCTCCATTGCAAAAATGGACATCTGTAGGTGCTACGTGAAGTTCCCTTATTCCTAATTTATTTACAAAATCACGAAATTCGTCACTCGTGAAGTGTGACCCAGCGTCACAGATAAGTACTTCAGGTATGACAATATATTGAAGAACTTGTTTGAATGCCTTGATTGCGTCCACAGTACGACGTCTCTTTGTCGGCACTGCATAGATATAACTAGAAAACAAGTCAACCATTACAAGAGCATACCTGTTTCCTGAGGTGGACTTAACATACTCTGTAAAGTCACACGCCATTTTTTGAAAAGGGCAGTACGACTTGACGGGTTGTAGAAGTCCTGCTTTTGTCAGTTTTGGCTTAAACTTGGAGCATTTTTCACAGGATGCAATATAATTACGGGTGTCTTTTTCCATTGTCTCCCAGTGGTAGGTACCCTTCATTAAACTAATCGTCTTCCTTGCACCATAATGGTTACCAAAAATCAAGTCATGACAGATGCGTAGGACTCCTTTCCTAAGTGAATCCGGGACGGAAATTCGTAACTCTGTCAGTATTTCAGGTGATTGGCGTGATTTTCTCCTTTGGAAGGCCCTACATAGCAGGCCGTCTGTAAGACTATAACCTCACTGTTCCTCCCCTTTGTTAATGGCTGTAATGAGAGTAGAGTCTTGTCCTTTCTCTGTTCACGTTTTAACTTTTCAGCCCATTCAGCTGGTGTGTGTTCGGGTAATCCTGGGGGTTGTAATTTTCTTGTTGTTCTTGAGCGTTCAATTTCTTCTCTCTTTTTCATTCCTCGGGTGATCGCGAAAGTAGGTACAAACCTGTTCTGGGTTTCTTCCGGTTCTTTTTCGTTTCTCATTGGCTTTCTTTCATCTGACATATACTTGTCAATCATCTCCTTTCCCAATATGAACTCGCGGTCAATTTCAGCAACCAGAAAAGGATGTACTGTTTCTTCTCCCGGTTTTAGCTCTATGGTTGCATGAAAAAAGGCCGTTATTGGTATTAATTTCTCTGGTCGCACCGTAATGTCTCCTGTCATTAAACTTGCGTTTGTTCCCTCTCCTAGCAGGTCCACATTGAGGATTGACCATGGGGCAATTGCGTCTATTACACCACTCCTTTTCACTCCCTCTATCTTCATAGTGATTGGGGCCATAGTCTCCGGGGTGTGAGAAATTTTCATAGGTTTTTGCCCGTCAATTTTTAACAATGTTTTCAGATCGTCGGGTTGAAAGCAGCAGCTACAGACATTAATTAGACCCATTTCTTTCCCTGGACTTGTTTCTTTTCTTCTCAGAATTTCAGGTTGCAGGTTACAATTGTTTTCTTCTTTACTCTGCCTTTCTTCCATATACTTAGCTGTTATTGATGTATCTTGTTTTGAGCCTAATAATTCTATAGATTTTTGTTCCAGTAATTTGCAAATTTCAGGATTCCTCGGTTCTTCATCCGGTAGCTTTCAGGCGTCAAATTCTTCGTCATGCGGATCATACGATGGAATTGGATCCGGGTTCCGACTATGGAAATCCGGGCAAACCTGTTCCCTCCCAGGCTTGTACTTGATTTTATATTTGCCATGGAATTGAGACAGATATAGCATGACTCGAGCTTGACAGGAAGAAGGATGTGGTAAGGCTGTTGAATGTTGTAATCCATTACAATCTGAGTGAATTTCAAATGACTGGACAGCATGTAATTCCATTCTAAACTTTTGCAGGGCATAATACAATGCTAAGAGCTCTGCATCATTAGCTGAGATTTTTCGCTGTGATTTTGGAAACTGCATGCTATGGATGGAAACAGGACGGAACTTCCTTGTTTTGGGGCATTTTTGAAGAAGGACTGCGCCGCAGCCATACACTGGAGAACCATCCACCGTGACAATCGTATCCCTGTCCGGATCAAAACGCATCAAAGCTACATTGTCAATCAGCATTTTGTGAAGTATAGTAACAGCATTGATCTGGTCTGGACCCCATTCAAATTTAGCTTTCGGGTCAGCGGCATCTAATACAGGCTTACTAATTTTGTGGAAGTCCTTAATGAATGTACGATAGTGACTATAGTAACAGAAAATTGATCTTGCTTGAGCTCTGTTCTTAGCAGTCAATAACTTTTCAAGTTCACGAAATTTTCTCGGATCGGGATAATATTCTTCTCCACTTGTTATACGTCCTAGGAATGAAATTTTTGGATAAGCAAATTTGCATTTTTTTTTTCTATTAATACCAAAGTTTGCTTTTCTAAACTGGCCTAAGACCAGATCCAAACTCTCAATGTGCTCTTTGACACGTCCTTCAGAGTAAACAATAGTGTCATCCACATAATTTATTGCACATTTAAAGAGAGTCTTGTCTAGTGCCAGTGTCAGGGCAAAGCACAAAAATTGACAACTAATTGATCAACCCTGAGGCAGTGACCTATATCGGAAAAGTTGACCTGTATGTTGAATTGTCAAAATGTGTCTATCCCTCTCATCAATCTCCAGTTGACGAAAAGATGAGGATAGGTCCAGGGTGCTGAATAGAGTTTTTCCTTTCAGTTGAGCCAAAATATGGGGAATTTTCGGTGGAGCATAATTTATGTTTGCAAAACATTCATTTAATTTCTTCGCAGAGAGGAGTAATCGGTACTGCATTACATCATTTTTATCTTTTCCCTTTTCAACCAGGAAAAATGGAATTCTGTAGTTGGAGTGTGGAGCTGGTTCGAGGACTCTTTCCTGGAGCATCTTCTGAATCACTTCGGACGCAGCTTTATCCTGGACTGGACTCAGTGAGTAGTTATGTTGATAGATCACTTTGCCATCGTCCTTGAGGGGAAGACGAACTTTCATTATCGATGTCGTCCGAAGGGGCTCATTTTCCTTCATAAAGACATCTGAATTGTTGTTTAACATTGCCCTAATTGCCTTTCTGTCTTCTTCTGGTAATTCAGGATTAATATCAAACTCTTCCTCTGCAGGCTCTCCCCCCTGGACGGTGAAGATGTTCCCCCCCAAGCGTGGAGTGAACTGGTTCCTGAGATACTGCAACAATTTCATCGACTGCCTTTTCTTCGGAGCCCTCAACTGAAGATCATTCCGGAGAAAACCAAACTTCAATCCGGGCATCACCAACACTTCCTCATCCGAAATGTTCGTCACCCATATAGCATCGTCATCCGGGTCTACAAGCATGTCCCATCCCACTAGGACTCCATCCATAACTTCTCTTAGTTTACAATAGCTCGTTGTAGTTGGTGGCTTTGGGCTAGAAGAAACCTTAACTTTCGCATCTTGTCTCGGAGGGATTTTTATTTCCTTCTTGGCAATTACTTGACTGGGGCAGTCATGGGAATCTTCTTTTTCTCGGATGCATGCACAGATGTTCATTGACGCCACTGGCCTTTCTATACGGCTTAGGACAACCACTCCCTCCGGTGTCGGGATGGTGAACTGGTTTCTCAAAAAACAAACATTTGATTTAAGCTTGTCATGGAAGTCATTTCCCAATAGTACTCTTAAGGCTGGAGTCTTCTGGTTGTGGACCAGCATCGCGTGTTCAAATTTCTGGCTTTCTGCCTCACAAATGATGTTGCATTCACCTAACAGGCTTAATTCACTATCACTAGCCGACACAAGACAGTACTTACTGGGTAACAGGGGACGTCCCGAATTAAATCAACTGATATCAGTGACTTGCTTGCGGCCGTGTCCACTGTTACTCTCTGGTCCATGCCCTGAATTTTCATTAGAACCGAGAAAAGATTGCAATTGTTTAATTTTATAACAGAGTGAATATGCTGTACAATCAAATTTCGCTCAGCTGCCCCTGGCGTATCTTCCTCTTCTTTTTCTTCCGGCTTCTGGGTTCTATCTGGCTTCTTTTCTTGAAAGTTGTACATGTCCTTGACCTCCTCTCTCTCTGGATTCTTCTTTTCTTCTTTCCCTTTGTCTTTTCTTCTTTCTTGATTAGTTGAATGGTGGGAGTTATCGGTGCCTCCCAACAGCCTCCTATCACTTCTGTCCCTCCTATTCTCACAGGGATTCTTCTAAAGAAATATTCAGCCCATAATCGTATCTCAACTTTGGTGGGAAAAAATTCATGAGACCAGACATAGTTTTCACAACGTCTGAATGTGTCAAATTTCTTTTGGATAAGATTCCTATATCCTCTGTTCCAATGCCTCAGTAGCAAAGTCAATAGCAATCGTTTCAAATTTTCCTCAGACCAAGTTGTTTTCTGCTATCCTCGAGGAGTAAATACAGTAATTTTTATGTTTGAATTAACAAAAACTCTTGCCAACATAGGTTTAACAGTCAACTTGATGGTTTTGGCTCTGGTAATAATAGCCTCCCCTTCCCCTATCACCTCCGCGAAAACCACCCCCACGGTTGCCACCCCCTTGATATTGATTGTAGTTCGGCTGGGCTGGCTTCTCTCCCTGCTTCTCTTTCACTTCTTTCTTCTGCTGACCTTCCTGCCATTGAACCAAATTAACTGACAGCTGTGCCAGCTGTTTTTCCAAAGCAGCCATGCACTCATCGTGTGCTTCCTTTTTGGCTGTGTCCTGTTCCACCTTCGGAGCAGTTTCACTCTTACGTGTCCACTCTTTCAACAATTTCTTCCTTTTTTTTCTTGGCTTCAGCATGTTCCTCTTCTTCCTCGTCTGACTCGGAGTCTTCAGAGTCCGAACTCTTTCCTGACCCGTTCATAATCTTCATGCATTTTTTTTCATCTGGAGAGTCTCTAATTAGGGTCATTGCTTGTGGAATAACGGACAAGGGTGTGAGGTCATCCTTTTTCTTCTCCATTTCTCTGTAAATGGACATGGGCATGGCAAACACTAGCTTTTCAACAATAATTTTATTTAACTCCTGGGTAGTTGCTTCGTCACTCTCTGTCGACATGACAATGTCTACCATTCTCACCATGTAGTCTTCCATTGATTCATTTTTCTTCTTTTTTTCATTATACAGTTTTTGTCTTGCCTTAGGGAGCTGGGTACTTCTGCTGTAAAATTCTTTCAGCTTAGCACACACATCTTTGTATGACTCATCCTTCTTTGCTTGCAAAATTGAATTCAGCAATTTGAGTGCATTCCCCTTGAATGCAGACTTGAAGTGGGGCATTATATCATTAGGTGCCAACTTAAAGTGGCTTCTGTACACTTCAAATTCTTCAAAAAATTGTCTGAAACTCTCATTGGGGTTCCCTCCAAATTTGGGTAATTTCCTCTCTCCCAGCATGATGGCTGGTGTATCAGGCATGGTGAATTCAATTTTTGTTTCTGCTATTACTTTTAATTCTTCCTCCGGTTCCTTGACACTCTCCTCCACAGAATTATTGTTTAAACTTCTTACTGAACTTTCAGGTTCTAGATTGTATGAAGAATTCTCAACTTCCGAATCTTCTTTGGCGATTGTGACTGTTTCTCCTGGCTTTTCCTGCTCCTGTTTTGCTTCTTCAAATTCTTTCAAAAGGGACGGACGCTCGGGGGTATTGACAAGAATTTCTTCATAAACAATGGAGCATTCTAATTCTTCCTGTTCTTTGATCTCACCCCTTGTCGCTTGGATCTCTCTCGAAACAGCAGCCGGAAATGTGAAGCAAAGGATTCTAAAATAATCAAAATAATTTCATAGTCCTGATATTTTAATCTTCTTGGAGTTTGAATAAATTTCCGAATTGGGACGAGGGGAATGGGCGCTGAGTTTGGTCCGTTTCATGGCACAAAATTTCTATAAAAGCATTCTCTTCATCTCCCGCTATGTCAAATCTTATTACAGGCCGATAGGACCGGGTACTAAGTCTCTCTGGTATCGATGTGAGATTATGTAAAAATCTATTTAGTAAATAAACTCCTTTTTTCAAATCCCATTTGTTGCAATTTCTGAATACTACCCACACACAGTCCCCTAATGTAACTCCATAAATTTCGTCCTTCAAGGTTTTCTGAGCCTTTGCCAAAACGCTGTACTTTACTGTTGGTGAGTAAGCCATGCGGTAAGGCCTAACCCCTTTGGCCGATGCACCATGTTACGATCGTACCTGTCTCCTGCCTCTACCTTCGTTCTCGGTTGCATGCTGCTCGCCCGCTGGTCCAAGTCATTCTGGGAGGTAGGGTATTTTAAATGTGTCGGTACGATCTTTCAATTTTTAGTCCCTTTTATTTTTCCCACACGTGTACAGTTAACCTAAACCTAAGGCTACTCTCTACCTGTCTAACCTTATATCATCTACATTACAATTAAAGGGTGGCACCCTCGCTCCGATTGTCCCACTCACCGTTCATTCTCTTATCGTTCCTCTACTGATTTCCACTCTTCAGTCCACTTCAGTTATTGTCTCTTCGCTGCACCAACACTATTCACACATCACCCACCTTCTTCTCACAATCCACCATCCATCCCCTTTTTCTCCACCTCAACTTCCGGCCACGTGCCCCTCGACGCGCCCCCAGTCGGTGCTGCGCTCTGGCGGACCAACCCCGTACTTCTCCCAGCTGGCCGCCCGCAGATGACACTTGACACCCCTGGCCAGCTAAGTGGGTCATTCGTCTGCCAGGCGCGGAGCGTTGCCCTAACAAGACAACTGTCGCACACCCGACAATACAGGGAATCACTCATAAAAATTTCAAGCAAATTGCTTTTGAATTGCGGTGTACAGAGCTAAGAACGTGGTTTCGAAAGTCATAAAATGAACCGATGAGTACGATTTAAATCCAAGTCTTTCGGTCAAATTTTTGTCTGAGCGATAGGGTAATTCCACGGTAAAAACACACGGCGCATAATATCGATGTCACAATTTCGGCTCAAATTCACAGGGTAGACTCGAATAGTGGTGTAGTTGAACGGTGCCAAACGGTTTTGCTGGAAAAAATTTCGTTTCGGAGATATGGCGATAGAAAGATATCCCGTTTTGGTCGAAAATCGTCGAAAAACGCAGTTTTTGGCTATTTGCGGGCTCGCGGGAAATCGACAATATCTCGGTCATTTGAAAAGATATCGACAAAAACGAAACAGATTTAGAAAGAGCTCAAAACGCCCTTCCAAAAAATATATAGTCAACATGAAGTTCAAATGGTAAATTTAGTCGAAACTTAGAACTCTATGCAAAAGAACCTGACATTTAAAACTTTGAATTGCTATTACCAAAATACGTATCCTTGAAAATTTATGAAAATTTTGTTGAAGGACCCTATAACTAAGTAGAACACGCCATAAAATTTTGGTTTTGTGTTTCGCACTTTTCCCGGAGTTATGGGCTCTGATGTGCAGCTGCGCGTTGAAAATCGCGTCCTTTCTGGGCGCTGCTGAAGCTGCGCCAAGGCGTGACGTTCGAGCGGCGCGCGCTTCTACCGAGAGCGAGTCACGTGACCTCTGACGGCTAATGGAAAGAGGCCAGGCTGAGTTTTTCATACCAGACGGCGTTTGTTGTTGTTTTGCCTGTGCGCCTAACCGTGTTCGAAGCATGGTTTAATTTTCTCGTGTGTGTCTTAATGCTTACGCGAAATGTCATCGCGTTGTGTGTTGTCGAGTGATAAGTGCAGTGGTGACCTGCGCCCACGGAACAGCTTTGATGACAATGTGGCAGAAATTATTAGAAGACGAGCTGGACTACTGCGTGTGGATAGTGTCTGCGGCTTCCATTTCTGTCAAATTGTGGATTTGTACCCTCTTTCGGAAAAAAAATGCTGCAATCCGGTGGGAAAGCACTCAAAGCCCGCCGTTTTTCAATTGAGAATGATCACCATGGAAATGGTACACAAATATAGGGTTGTGCTGCCAGCATCATTGGTGCCAGGCAAAAAGCTTTGTACGAACTGTGTAAAAGCACTAAATGCAAGACTGCTGCAATATGGTGATGCAAATGAAAATCGTCAACAAACTGAGGTCAGCTTTTTCTTTCTATTCTCTTCTCGCATTTCACAATATTTGATATTTATAATTTGCTTGTGTATTTTCCAGGCCCCAACCACTTCACGTGCACAGGTTCAAGAAGGTAAAGGTGAAGCTGATAACTTGGTTGGTGATGGGAAGCCACGGGAGATAAATACAAATGATGCAGATTACGATGAGATCTTCCCTACCCCGCCTGACACTGCATTGTCAGACCTAAATAAGTGCTTGACATTTTTAAGTTTAGATCCCTGTGATACTCAAAAATTGAAATATGTGAAAAGATATCCAGGTGATTTACTGGCTTCTATCAAGTCAAAAATCATTACTAAGATGGAGAAAAGCTCTGGTTTGAATTTTGATGATTTACGTCGCAGTGAAGAGCAGAGCTTCCATGAAATGCTGGAACAGCTGAGAACGGCTTATCACTTGACCTCAGAAGAAACTATGAAAATGCAAATATTATCTGTATTGCCAGCCTCATGGTCTCTGAAGCAAGTGGCAGATTTTTTTAATGTTTCAGTATCTGTTGTTCGTAGAGTGCGATCACTGGTCTCTGAACAGGGTATATTACCCACTCCTCTGGGAAGGCGCCGGATGGGCTTATGTGAAGAAGTTAAAAAGAAAGTAATATCATTCTATGAGGAGAACAGTCGCCAGCTCCCTGGCATTAAAGATCATGTCACTGTCAAAGTAGGTGACACTAAAGTTCAGAGACAAAAAATGCTTGTGCTTATGACCTTGAAGGAGCTGTATGCAAATTTTAAATCTGATTATGCTGACCTGCAAATTTCATTTTCTAAGTTTGCAGAGTTGAGACCAAGAGAGTGTGTTCTTGCAGGGGCCAGTGGCACACATTCTGTGTGTGTGTGCATCTATCATGAAAATTTTTCCCTCCTTATAGAAGGTGCCCACCTAGAGAAGCATGAGGATGGGAAACATAAATTTATGTCTACCAGTGATGTTCTTAATTTAGCAATATGTCCAGAACCTAAATCTGCATGTTATCTTGGAGAGTGTAAAAAGTGTCCCGGATTCACATCTATTCAAGAAAAACTAGAAGTTAATTTTGATGAAAGAATGCAGACTGAAGTTGAATATAAAAAATGGGTTTCTACAGACAGAGCTGCTCTCTTAACTTGTATTTCTACAACTGATGAATTTGTTGAGCATGTGGAAGATGTCTTGCCCTCATTTCTGTGCCACCATTTTGTTGCCAAAGAGCAGGCCATGTTTCTAAAAAATGCCAAAGCCGGTCTCAAAAGAGGATCGTGTATTGCGATTGGAGATTTCTCTGAAAACTATAGTGTGTGTCACCAAGCCGCTATTCAGGATACACACTGGGATAATACTCAGATCACACTCCACCCGTTTGTGTGTTATTATGTAAACAGTGAAGGTGAACAACAAATTTTCAATTTTGTTGTGGTGTCTGATTACATGAAACATGAGACATTGGCAGTGAGTGCATTCCAGCACCGGCTCATTGCTAAACTCAAAGAGAATATTCAAGACTTAGAGGAGGTACATTACATGACTGATGGCAGCTCAGCACAGTACAAAAATAAATTCAATGCCCTTAATTTAAGAATGCACTTTGAAGGTAAGTTATCATAAATTTTTGATTTATGTTTGAAGCATTTGTGGTTATTGCTCGATTTTAATTCACATTTCAGATTTCCAAGTGAAGGGGAGATGGCATTTCTTTGCATCTTGCCATGGCAAGGGCCCCTGCGACGGTCTGGCTGGGCGAATGAAACGTCTAGCCATGCTTGAATCTTTGCGGCGTGTCCGTGAAGAGAGTATATTGACTGCAAGACAATTTTATGAATGGGCCAAACGAGTATTTATGGACTCCACCTGGGTTGAATTAGTTACCAAAGAAGAAATAGAAGAATTCCGAGTCCAGTATGGATTGAGGTACAGAAAGGATGTTCCTGCCTTGGAAGGAATTTCTTCTGCCCACTGCCTGATTCCTCTTTCAACCAATGTAATTCAAGTGAAGCAGTACTCTTCAGCCGATACTTGTCTTTATGTGTATCATGGAGATTTGACGGCCCCTAAGTTTGATGACCTTCATGGTTTTATCATGGTCAGCCAAGACTGTGCATGGTATCTTGGTTATGTCACTGAGAGATATCAAACAGAAAACAAGGTGGAGGTGAGGTGGCTGGAACAAGATGGTCCTTTGCATTTTAAATTTCCTGAGGTAGATGAAAGAAAAGTAATTTCCATATCTGATGTCATTTCTGTTGTCAATGTGGAAGCTGTCACTGAAGTTACTTTTAAATTGACCAAAAGATGTGCAAAATATGGCAATGATGAACAGTTGAAAAGGTGAGATATATCTGAGCTGAGCTATTTCAATTATCTTGCTGTGTAAGAATGTGTTTCTGACCCTAATCGTGTGAATGTTTGTTACAGACATCCCCCACCTTTACCTCAGAAACGGTCGAGGCAGCAAGCTGGACAGCGAAAAAGAAGATAAAAATTCATGGCCTGTTCATAAATTATGATTAATAGTTCTTTTCTTCTTGGTTTCCTAATATTGAAATGTTTTTGTTAGCTTCTTCGCATAAATGAATACCATTCATTCTGTACCTGATTACTATTATTTGTTTCTTATATTGGATTGTTTATTTGTCTTGCACTCTCATTCATTTAGAGATGCACAAGCGGAATGGTGAAAATTATTTCCAGTGTCTCTGGGACTAATAAAATGTTTGGTTCATCTTGCACAATTTTTCTTTTAATCAACAAGCACAATCCATACCACAATTATCATGCAACGCTACTCATTATAAGCATATGAAATGTTTGAAGTCCGAGCACTTGCCTCTCCAAACGAAAGGCCGTAAAAGAAACACACATAATTAGCTGACACGTAAATGATTTGAAACATAGAAGAGACTCATTTGCTAATTTACGAAACTTCATTTCGAAGGGACGAGAAACGTTTTTTATAGTCTTTCAAACAGTTAGTGCATAGATGTTGACCTGGGATCAGATGTGGAGCAGGAGAATATGTTTGAACATAAGCAAGGGATATTTCCCTCACGTTCGTAGTAACTCTTCTTTTATCCTTCTTGAATGGGTCACAGCATTTCTTGTTGCTAAGAGGGTACAAGTGTATGTACTCATTAAAGTGTTTGTGGCAAACTTCACTGTCGGCACTCCAGATCTTCTTTGTAGCAAGTCGACTACCACCTCGGTTAAGACCGAGGATGATACAAAATCTCCTTCGGAACACAGTTTTGCGCTTGACAGTTGTCCAATCGAGCAGTTCTTCATGTTGGTACAAATACACGAGAAACACACAAGAAAACCATAACCCCCATTTCGAAGTCAACACTGACACACCGTCTGGTATGAAAAACTCAGCCTGGCCTCTTGAAAAAACATTGTTACTTGAGTACCAAGTGAGCGATGCGTTTTTAGAGAGATGAGTTTTGCGTTACTGCATAGGGCATAGGGGAGGGGGGGCTGTAAACGAGTACAGCCACTGGTCTCGAGACTAGGGACCCCGTCCTCTAAGAGCACACAACGACGATGAAACTCGAACTAAGTGTCATATAGAGATGCGGTCTGCGGCACTGCACAAGGGTATTGTAGGGGTATGGCGAACGAATACAGCCTCCAGTCCCGAGACCAGGGACACCGTCCTCGAGAGTCGTCGGGCAGTGGATCAGTGACTCGAGTGGGTTACGCTCGGTTAGGTTAGGTTAGAAGAGACTGCCACATGAGCGTAGCTTTGACTGGCCGGAAACAGCGACGCCCGCAGGGCGTCCTACTGACCGATTGGCCCCGCAGGGTCGTAGTGGACAGGTGACAGCCGCCGGCAGGCCAAGGTAGGCGTGCGCCAGGCGTGGACTGGTGGAACAGTGATTCGCGCTGAGCGAAGCCTGTTACGCCACGACGCGGTCTGGCGTACGCCTACCTTGTGAGATAACAATGAACAGGAAATATTAACAGTACTAACCATTTCATTAACCTATTCTTGATAGTAATGCGAACAATACTAGGGCATGAAGTATTCTTGCTCTTCCTGTTGATCATATAAGTCTTTTGAGGTCTCTCCCTTGGGTGTGTATTGTGGTGGCATTGATACTCTCTCTGAAAAAAATCCAAGATCGATCAATAACTCATAAGGAGAAATGAGATGGAGCAATGTGAGTACTACTTACTTTGAAAACGAGGCGTTCAGTTTCCTCTTTCTTGGTCTTTCTAACTCTGAAATCGCAGGAAGAAACATTCTCATTATCTGAGAGCCACTGGTATGCTGCTGCCTTATCACTCATATTCACTCTTATTTTGCCTGTCCAGTGGTCTCCTGCATTTTTATCATATGGGTTTAGAGACGACATTTCCTCAAGCACAACATAGTCTGGCATCAAACAAGGCATAGAATCCCGAGGAAAAAACACAAAAATAATTATCAGTTTGCCAAGATTTCCTCTCAAGCGAATTGTAATCTTCAGGTGATTCAACGTAACTGTATAGACACATACATGAATCCTCTTAAATGCAGGGTTTGACAGACGTTCCTCCTTAATCTTTTGCACAGAAGCAGCAATTTCACTGGCCTTCTTCCTGCACCCTGCTATCTTACGGCTTTTCAAATCTATTTCCTTGGTTGAAGCATTACAAGATTCAACAATTTCCTTTCAAGGCAATTTTTTCTTTGGTTCGAATTCATCAGGACTAAAATCTGTAAAAACAATTAATGCCAGAACAAATTTTTGTAATGCAAAGATGAATGAGTAAAAATAAGAAAATTCACATAACCCAATATACCAGAGGTATCTGAATTTGAAGATATCTCTTGAACTAACTCAGGTGATGATGGTGACACAGATTTATGGGAAAGAGTGGCTGATGACGAATTTCTGTCCAGAGATATGTCATCAGCACCAATCAGGTTTTCTGGAAAGAAGTAGGCAGACTTGTCATTACTCCATGAGCTGAAAGAGAAAGTTATTTTCACATGATGGTACCAAACCAGTACAAACCAGATGTATGTGAAATTGAAGTAAACTAAGCAATGTTTTTTGGAATGGCAGCAGCAGATTCTGCTCCAATGACATCAACTGGTTTTGCCAACTTCTCCTCACAATTTTCCTTGTTGTCTATCATATTTTCTCATGGTATACATCCCAGTGGAAAAGTGAAAGAAAAAAGTACAAAATCTTAAAAAGTGATGGCACAAAATGCCTTATGTGATAAATAAAATTTATTTTACACTACTGAGTGAAGTACCTTGAGATAAGAGACTTGCCGCTATCTTTCGAGCACGCATTATCATTATCACGCATTATCAACTTACCATCCGAAGGATTTTTCTTTTGAATCTACAAAATGTTGAAGATAAGAAAACAAAACAATGCCAACCAGGTGTCTATATAATTTGCGCATCTCTAGCCCTTTGGGCCTAAATGAAATAAAAATTATGTACCTTCGAGAGTGAGAGGGACTTCTTTCCATCAAAAGAGCCCCGCAGCCCTGGTGTGAGTTGCGAGCCATTGATAGGCGCAAAAATAACTCTCTTGGAGGGAGATAGTTAAGACTGAGCCATCACGTGAGGAGAAATAATGATTTTCAAACAAAGTTTCATTTCGTTCAAAGATATGAGTCATGTTTATCACACCATCACATAACTTACAGCAGTTGACACTTGACGTATGCCATTCTTAGCCCAATGGTTAATTACAGAAAATGTATTCTGAGATGCACTTGATAACACTGGGGCCCGACTGGAAATTTGGACTGAGACCTGCTGGCCTGCTGAGAGTTGAGGGCGATCACCACTCACAATAACACCTCTCTTAAAAGAAGATGGTTCAGACTGGGATATTACCTTAAAGACAGAACATTTTTACTTATATGCAGAGCATAGGCATAAATTACTTTAATGACACCATCATAAAACTTACACCAGTTGATAATTGAAGGTTGTTGACAGCAAATGGTTTTTAAGATGCATTAGATAACGCTAGCGTCTGACTGGATATTGTGACTGAGCCCTGCTGATCTGGTGGGAGTTGAGGGCGATCTCTACTCACTAAAACACTTCTCGTGAAAGAAGATGCTTGGGATTTCGATGTGAGCTTGCAGGGAAAAGAATGCTATTACAATACAAAATTGGATTCAACTTAAATAGATGCTATGAAACAGTTATGTTTCTCACGATGATGCCATTGATTGATGCTATTTTTAACATATTGGCAAACAGGTTGTTTGAGAGAAACTTATAGAACAAAAAATGACTTAGTGAGATCTTAATCAGACCAGGTTTCAGATAAGGTTCGATATATCAATTAGTATAAGACGATTGGAGCAAAGTTTCTTGGAAAACAGGTACAATTTTCGTTGATGATTCAAAGGAATGCTTCGATCACGGTTCGCAAAGTAAAGAAAACTGGGCACACGAGCAAGCGTCGTACGGATGCTCGATAACGAACTTGAGAAATCAACCTTGCACCAAAAGAAGGCATCAAATAATTTTCAACAGAACAAAAATGCATTACTATCAGATATTTTTTTTAACTTACGGAATCCATCTCGCGAAGTCTTCATCGGCATTCTCCAAATTCTACACTCGCGACTGCGGAGTAAAACCGCCAATAACAGCGACATTCCCCGCTCCCACAGCCTTCCATAAACGATGTGAACCGCGAAGAGCGGCAACATCGCGATTTGTGTAAAGTGAGGTGGGCTTAGCAATCTCGCCACCTGCGACGTCGCGCTAGTGTTGGAGCGGCAGAGCCGTAGAGGAGAGGGGAAGAGGGGGAAAGTCTGGCGTAGCGACCTTGAACTTGAAAACGGAACAGCTGTGTTGTCGTAGGTCAGGCGCGACGGCGGTCTGTGTTGCCGTAGGTCGGGCGTTGCGGCAGTTCGTGACAATGCGAGGAAGGCGTTAGGCTAGTGCAGCGACCTTAGCTGTGTTGCCGTAGGTGACGCGCGACGCCAGGGAAGCTACAGTGCGGGGAATGACGGGCGGTGCTAATTCTAGCTCAGTAACTCAAGCCAAGCCGAGCGGGATGGGGCTTAGGGTGTGAGTGCGGACTTACGTTCTGCACGTTGACAATTCTCCGATTGCCCGTTTCCACATCTTCAATGTACAGATCTAGGTCACTGACACGGTCACTGACACGGTCTAGAATAAGATGAGGACTGTCCCATCTCCGTGAAAGTTTTGGGTTGTGCCCGCGTTTCTGTGTCTGTCTGTAAAGCCAGACAAGATCACCTTCACGGCCAAGAAAAAGGGCCGTATGCACGTCGTAATTTTCTTTCATGCGTCGGGAGGCCTCCTCGCGGTTGAGTCGGGCTTCAGCGTGGATGCGACGCAAGGTGTCTCGTAACCACCAGGGGTAATTACTGGTGGGATTATTAAAAATGCAAGTTTCAATGCCGGGAGAGGGCTCTCGTAGAAGGTCAACGGGAAGATTTAACATCCTTCCGTAAAGCATTCATCCGGTGACACCCGTGTCGTGTCAAGGCGTGCGAACCGATACGCCAACAACAAAAGGGGAATGTGAGCAGTCCAGTCGCGTTGATCGTGACGAACAACAACGGCGAGATGCTGAATGAGCGATTTAATGAATCGTTCACAGCGGCCGTTTCCTTTTGGGTAGTAACCGGACGTCCGTGTTTTCCGGGTATGAAAAGATTCAATACATCTTTCAAAAGATTAGCCTTCCAATTAAGGCCTTGGTCAGAGTGGAGCGTGGCGAAAGCCCCGTATCTGGACACGATGTTGTCCACAATAAGCCGTGCGCAAACCTCTGCCGTCTGTGAGTGAGCCATAATAACTTCCGGCCAACAAGTGAAAGACTACAGCGACCATTGCGACCATAGGCTTCTTTTACGGAAAACTTTCACACTGCTAAAAATATATTGGGAATTCCTGAAGTCCTCCGGAAACTTTTTTTACCAACTGATCCTTTTTTCCCAACGTAGGACATATTGAGATTCGCTCCGTTGAGAGCAAAATTCTAAGGCGCATTTGATAAAGGACACATTGTCTTCCTCAATAGCCACAATATATTTCTTCAATGTAACGCATACTCCCTGTGACAAGTGATTTTATCCGGCGAATTCCTGAAGGTTCTCTGGAAATTCACAAAGGACCGTCGGAAATAAAATTACCAACTGATCCTTCGTGATTTCCCAGACTCTTTTTTAACAGTGAAGTCCCCCGTGCACCCCGCTCGATTGGACTCGGCGTCTCAGGCTACGTCCTGGCCCGGGCCTGATCGAGTTGAATAATAATGTAATTTTTCCTGGCCTGGGCCCGACTTGCTGTATGTTCCTTTGACATCGTGAAATGTCTATTTCGCTGCGGTGTGTCGCGGCTTTGCTTTGCCGGTAGGTCGTCTGCTCTAACAATCCTATCCCTTCGCGCTACCGCAGCGCCGGACTGGTGGCTGAAGGCCGAACCCCGTCCGGACCGACGTAGGCGGCTCTGTCGGGCGGCTCGTGCGGGAGAGTACGCAGTTGTCCGCCGGGTTTTCCGTTACCTGCCATTTGCTCTTCGTCGTCACCTCCGTCATCTGTCTTTGACACTGTCACATTTTGGTTATAGACCCAGGATATCCCCAAAAGCTGCGCCATCTGCCTACAGCTCGTTCACCTTACAATAATTTCCTTTTCACACCGTCACTTTATCATCTCCCTCTGACTGTCACATTATCGTTTTGGATCATGCGTACTTTTCATGTGGATCGGAGTAGTTTTACCTTTGATCAAGGTATTTTCACCTTGGACATAGGTACTTTCACTTTGGATCAATGTACTTACTGTCCCGCCGGACCCCGAGGACCGAGATATTATCACTGTGGATAACTGTACAGTACCATTGGACCAAGGTTCCCCCTTCGGATCACGGTATTTTCTCTTGGACCGAAGTACTTTCAACTTGGATCAGTGTACTGTCCCGTTGAATGTAGGTATTTTAAGTAGTTGTTTCGGCACAGTACAGAGACCCGAAGTGACAATATCTGGCTGGATCCAAGGTTAAAATACCTTGATCCGGCCGCGGTACCGGTAGATCCTGTTCCGGTTTTACCGAAGGGTCCCGGGGCCTATGGTACTACAATGACAAACCAGACCCACACGCTAGAGGCCGGCCGAAATGACCGACAGTCTTCCATTTGAGGTGCTGAGGGTTTTTTGCGTCAAGTTTAATGTCAAACCCTCCCAAAAAAAAATTTGGGTCCGATTGGACAACTTTCAGCGGTCGCTCAACGGCCTCAAACTTCCGTTTTTATTCCGTCCCGACACGTTTCGGTCGGAGGAGCCGGGCTTACAGTCGGATGCCGACTGTTCGTTTGTTCGGGCGGACGTATGCGCGCTGACTAATCGTTCACAGAGAAAGTTCAAATTTGGAGCATGGACTCATTTTATGACGTATATAAACGCAGTGTGGCAACAATTTTAAAATTTTGTCACGTTTATGCTTTATGAGAATTTTTCGATTTGTTACGTTAGGGTTGGTCGTGTGGTGCGCCTGCAAGACGCACTCCGTCGCTAGTCTGGGAAGAACGCTGGTGTTGCTGCGGTACCAGTGCGTTTTGGGAGGAGGGGGAGAGGGCTCCTGCCCGCTTTGGCCGGGCCCGTCTATGTCAACAAAAGGCACTCCTCACGCTTTAATGAGGGTACTGGCTATCTTTAAATTCTGGGTTGCGACTCCATTTTTGCGTAAACTAAATTAATAAATGCCCTCTGCAGAAACGCAAAGCTCATCTCTCTAAAACGCATCGCTTCCTTGGTTCTCGAGTTATGTTTTTGCAATGTGGCTCTAGAGGACGGGGCGCATGGCCTCGAGAGCGGAAGGCGTGGTGTAGTGCCCTTGTTTCCAATTGCCGCGGCCCGCAAAGTCCAACGTCGAAAACCGCAAGTCAGTACCTCATACCGCTCGAAAGATAGAAGTTGGCTTTCGAGCACGGGGTGCGTGGTCTGGAGAGTGGTTGTCCTGGTGTGGCGCCCATGTTTTCCTTTGTCGCGGCCCGCAAAGGCCAATGTCGAAAACCGCACGACGCTAGACCGTACCGTTTAAAAGATGAAAGGGGCTCTCGAGGACGGGGTGCGTGGTCTCGAGCCCGGTGCCATTGTCAAAAGATCGCAATGATGGCAGAACCGCTATGATGGCCAGCGCTGCAAACCGCACCTGTCTAGGTGGCTCGGTTTTCCAGATATTCCCAAAAGTTTGCATCAAATGGATGCCATCCTGGATCTCGAGCACGGGGGAGCGCGGAGGGGGTTACTATGCACGTGCCTGTATTCCTTTTTCCATTTCACGGGGGGTCGGTTCAATAGCAAAATTTTAACCACCGTTTGGCCGTGATAGGGGAAAGGGGGCCGCGCCTCCGCAATCCATCTTTTAAACCAATTTTTTTAAAAAGTTAATATCAATTGTAAAAATTATCTAAGAAACCATGAAAGCTACGATAACCCAAATACGAGGTTGACTCCGGTATGCTAGTAGGGAAGATGTGGTCCAAGTTCCAGCCTGCTACGACTAACCGTTCTCGAGAAATCGCGCGGACAGACACACAGACAGACAGACAGAACTTTTTTGACCCAGTCCGTCCAGGGCTTCGCTATCCCTCAGCCAAAAATTGATTTAAGGGTGTACAACTCCTCTCGTACTCTCGGAATCGTCACGCTTATTAGTCAAAAGTGGGGGTGGGAGGGGTGGGTAGGCTGACCACCTCCTCCAGTGCTGCCAGATGCCTGCCTCGAGAAACCGCCGCCAGAGCGCGCGCAAACCGCCCAAAAACCGCTAACATTCAATTAGCCCAAAACCGCGCGATTTGAATTAAAAGTAGCCCGAATTGGCGGTTTCCCCCCCTAAATTTGGGAGAGGTTGACGGAAAAACGCTTTATATAGAAAATGCTGTAAAATTATTTTTTATTATATGAATTTGCAATTCTTTGGGATAAAAGTATTATAAATATAATCACAGTGGTAACCACAAATTTTCTCATAAACCTACAGTACTGACTAGCTGAAGACATTCACAGCAAAATATCCCAATTTACAACTCTTACATTACAACATTTCTTAAGGACAGAAGTAGGTGAAAGTATAATCACAATGAGGTAACCACAGATTTTTTTTCATGGATCTTAAATATTCAATCGCCAAAAATATTGACAAAGAGCAGGTTCTCATTGAAATTTGTGGCATCGATCATGGAAACAACTTCGTAGTCCACGTCTTCGAGCTGCTCAACAACGTCGAAAGGCGCCGGATCATCAGGGTTAGAATCGTCCGCAAAGGGATTCTCGGCGTGAAATGATTCATGATGTTTTCTGTACATATCTGAGGTGAACAGCCTTAACATTTCCTTAGTCGCCGTGAAATCCCTGCAGCAAAGGCCATCAACCTGAAATCACGGAGCGAATCAGAAACGGCCTTGTTATAAATGCGTTATAGCGCGGCTGGTACTTCCCCCGAAAAATTGTTACCTTTAAGTGTATTCTCAGACGCATCAAAGACTCGAGCATGTGCAGCTGAAGGGCATTCCTGCGCCTGACCTTGATGCAACTCATGCAGCTGAAGGCGCGTTCAACCACAGCATTGCTTATCGGAAGGGTTAAGGCAGCCAGCGCGAACAGAGCAAGCTGTTCAAAAGGCCTCTCACCTCCAGCATTCTTTAAGTTAAGCACTTGTGCCCAGAAACGGACAATGTCCACATCGTCAACGTTTTCCGAGATGTCGAGATCATCAAGGGTCACTGTGCTCAGATCAGTCCATTGGGTGTCCAGATCATCGGTACGAAACCTAGAACCTGCCCGGGGGGAAACCACGCTAGTCACTTCTTAAACGAATAAGAAAAATACTCAAATAATTGCACAATGATTATTACCTGCCAACTCCACTGGCAGCTGCTGGAAGGTAGGGCGCGCTGTTTTTGCCAAAGCGAGGCGTGGGGTCAGGAACCGCAGATGAGAAACAGCGTCCAAATTTGTGGGGATCTTGTCCAACAGCAGCTTTACAAGTGTGAAAATATACTCCCCACACTTTCGGCGCACAGTGGCCATTTCATCCGCGGGGACATTTGCCGCCTGCGCCGTTCTGACAAAAGCATCTCCTAAGCTGATTCGGTCAAGAGGGAGCAGGTTTTCAGAATTACCGAGGGCTTCGCGGAGCATTCTGGCCTCGTCGTTGCGTAGAACGCCAGGTCGTGTTGACTGCAGCAAACACTCTGGCTTCAGAATGCGCCCAGCAAGTGCAAGCACTTGAGAACGCAAGTCAGAGTAAAGCTTTGTGATGTCTGCATCTGTTTGTTCAAAAGACTTGTTGACCTTGGCAACCCCACGCAGAATAGTTTTCAAAAATGTTATGTACAACAGATTGGTACTGGAGTACATAAGGGCCAAATCAGCTGCTTTCTTGACGCCCTGCGCACACAAATGAAATAGAAAAAAATGCGGATGAACCGAAAATACAGTTAAATTATCAACGTCACAATATTTTAAGTCTTACCTTGGGACCGCTCCCCCTCATGGCGAAAAATCCCTTTAACTCGTACCACTGATCGAAAACCACGTCCGAGGCAGGAAGCCACACGAGCCAACGGGTTTTGGACAGTGGTGTCAATTTCTTCGGTTCCTTTCCTTCATTCATGGTCTGCAAAAGAGCAATATTTTTCACCTTTGGTCACTTCAAAAAAAAATATTTTTCTGTCCCTGCCGAAATACCTTGTAGTACTGGACATATTCATCCCACCGCTTGGCGCTGTGAGCAAAGTAGTTAGTTGTTTCAGTCAACAACTCTGTCACTCCCTCGGGCATACACTGAAAAGCGTGCTCGGCGCATTTATCCACAGTATGGCAAACACACTTAAACAACTGTAAGTCAGGCACATCTTGCTTTAAGTGCGTGTAAAAAGAATTGATGTGACCACACATATTTGGAGCACCGTCGACTCCGATTGCTTGGAGGTTCCGCAGGGGAAGGCCAATCTTGGCTAAGAACTCTTTGAGAGCATCAGAGAGTTCTTTCCCGGTACAGCCCGTAACTTGGATTAGGCCTAGAAAGTCGGAGACCATTTTGCCCTTTTGGCGGCTGAAATATCGGACGCACACTCCCATAAATTTGGAGACTGAGCAGTCCGTCACCTCGTCAACTATTAAGGAATACGGCGAGTCAACGATATCTCTCAGAAGCTCAGTTAGAAACGCAGGTGCTATAACGTTTGAAATCAGTTTCGAACATTTCGTTCGATGAACTCGGACATTTTCCAAGGAGCTCCCTTTTCCTAGCTCCTTCAAAATTTCCCCTAAATGGTCCATGCTAGTTACAGCACAATGAGCTGCAATGAAAACAGCCAATTTCAGTTCGCAGCATTTTGTGCTGTCAGTAACTACAGCAGTACCTGGAATGAAAAAACTGAGATTTAGGAACGTTTAAAAGTTAGGATAAATAATCCCGCTTCCAAGAGAAGATGTACGTACCGTAATCATGCAAAGTCTTCTGAGACTTTCTGTTAAATTTCTCCGCGTTGGCGCGATGTTTAACTGTTTCTCCGTGTGAAATCAGATCACTATAGTGAGCTCGCAAAGTTGTCTCGCACACTTTGCAATAGGCTTTAGGCTTTCCTTTATTCACTTCGTCCTCCGAGGTACGAGCAATCCAAGCTTAATTGCGTAAAAGATAAAAGGCAATAAGAATCGAACAGAGGCAGTCAGTTATTTGCTTAAAATCAAACCGTTATTCAATAATCTAGATGTAAAATGAAACAACGAAAAGGCTATGTTTAGGTTAACTTACCCTTAAGCCTTGGATCCTTTTCCCATTTGGGATTGTATGTCTTGTCATATTTTCCCCACTTGCCCATATTCGCTACAGTGGACGGAGGCAGGTAGCAGCGACCACAGTTTTAAAGGCACACCGTAAACCGCCAAGATAGGCACAGCCTTGCGCGAAGCAATGGCAGCAACGTAGCCAGCACACGAGAACAAGTGAAGAACGACGGTGGCGACCGGCATTGCCAACCTAACATGCGATCTCAAAGCGGAAAACTGCTGATTTTGCATTAATACTGAGAAATAGCCCAAACGGCGGCTTTTGGAAGCGCAATATAGCCCAAATGGCGGTTTTCCGCTGTCGAGCAATTTCACCCGCCAACTGGCCGATCAAAATAGCCCAAATGGCGGTAAACCGCCCAATCTGGCAGCACTGACCTCCTCCCCAACAGCCAAGGTGGCAACGCCGCTGCAACACCGCCGAAGTCGGAGTCACCGGCCAGCTCCGGCTTTCCGAACCAGAGTTTGGCTCAGTTTCGCTCTTCTTCCGGATTTTCGGCAACCATAAGTCGGCTCTAAAACCTCGCACGATTACGATTAAAAAACGAAATCACACTGCCACGAGGCGGCGAAAACGATGAAGAGACTTGCAAGTGTTAAAAATTTGGCAGTCAAGATCTGGTTTTCCGTGAGGTTAAAAAGGATGGGGCGCGTCGAATCCGTGTATTGTGATGTTCAGCGGGCCCCGGTACCCCGGTAGACGTCCCGGGGTACCTGGACATCCATAGCGTGCACCGAACACGTACCCGAAACAACATGTTTGGGATTAACCCAAAAAAAAAAGATGTGCCCTGGAGATGCGGGGCATCGATCCCCGTACCTCTCGCATGCGAAGCGAGCGCTCTACCATATGAGCTACATCCCCGCTGGGCTTCTTCCCGCAGTTTCGCCCAAATTTGACGACGCCACATCTGCTTATTCGCTGCTGTCGCCAGTAGTTGTTGTCTTAGACTCGTGTGCAGCCCGCTGTAACAGCTCGGTGGTTTGAGCACCGGTCTTGTAAACCAGTGGTCAATAATTCAAATTTCTCTGGGGACAACTTCTGTTTTCTTTTCCTGCCTTTTTTAACCTCTCTGTTTGCTTCTTGTCAACTGTAAACTCGCCTGGGGCCATCTAGATGGGTGATCGTGTCCCGTACCATATCTGACAGTCACCTATCACCTAAATCCTGTACGAGAACCATCTTATTTTTGTGTTTTACTTTTGTGTCTTTTTTAAATATCAATCCGTCCAAATAATAGTAAATTATGAACAGCGCGGCGGAAACTCCTACGCCGGCATCGCCTTGTGACACACAGGGTTGCTCACCACCTTTCTACCAAGGACTTCCGACGACTTACTACGAACGAATCCTGACATCCATAGCGTGCACCGAAAACGCACCATAACAGCATGATCGGCACTAGTAAAATAAAAACGAAGCTTGGTGGTGCGGGGCATTGAGCCAGTCCCTCCCGCACGCGAAGCGAGCGCTCTGCAATATGAGCCAAACCCCCGCTGATCTCGTCCTGCAGTCTCGCCTGAAAGTCTGTGTACTATTAGCGCTATTCTCCCGCTGACGTTATCTTGCAGTTTCACCTGACTGTCACGACGCCGCATCTTCTCCCTTTCTGCTGTTGCCAGCGTTTGTGCTTTTCGGGTGTGCCTTGACTGTCTCCATAGCTCAGTGGTTAGAGCACCGGTCTTGTAAACCGGGGGTCGGGAGTTGGAATCTCCCTGGGGGCAGCTTCTTTTTTCTAACCCTCTTTTGTTTTACCTCTCGGTTTGCTTTTTGTCAACGGCAAACTCGCTTCAAGCCGTCTAGCTGGCTGATCGTGTCCCGTACACGGAAAAAAACCCGAGCTGTATTGCTAAATCATTACCAGCATGTGGATAGCTTATTTTATTAGTTGTCGTAGCTAAGTTTTAGCTGCCTCGGTAAGGTGTTAGGACTACCAGGTAATCGCTTGAGCCATGTAGCAAACAATTAGTTGCACTAGCTAAGAAAATTAGCTATCCATATGCTGCTAATGTTTTTTCTGCGTGTACCATTTCTGAACAAAACCCGTAACTCAAATCCTGGACGAGAACCATCGATTTTGGGCCCAAGCGGAGGGAGGACCCCTTTGCATCGACTATTCCACTTTTTTTTCTCTCCCACTAGGGGTGTCATTGCAGCTGCGAGCGCGTTCCCATTTCAGTTCCGCGCCGAGAGATGGCACCACAGAACTGGGTCAGGGAGAGAAAAGGCGCCACAGTAGTGAGGCAAGACGGGAAAGATCGGTACTTCCATAGAGCCAACTTCAAAATTAAATATCATGTATCGCCCTAGTTAATTTAAAAAATATAAATTAGGCATGTTGTTTGCATGCACATTTTGCATAAAATCGAGACACATTTCACGGACCTTATTAAACTAAATATAAATATTTTTTAAATAGCTGTTTGGCCCTTCATTGCCAAGACGTATTGTTGTCAACTTGGCTAGCCGTACTGTGCGCTCAGGCCGGCATCCCGCGGCCGCGGTCTGCCAGGGCTTGTAATAGTCGTTCGCGCGAGTCCTCTTAACAATGTCGCCGTGGACGCGCGGTCTGAGAGGTCGAGTCGGCAAACGGCCCGTTGTGGGTTCCACTACAATGTCGTTTCATATTACTGTTTTTAGAATAAATTCGTTTTTCAGTTAACAAGGGTCGCTCGTTGCTGTAGGCGCTGGAATTTTTCTTTGCTGTGCAAGTTTTTGCGTTGTCTTATTTTTTTATGCGACTAAAGGAAAGTCAATCACAAACTGACCGGCGGAAACTTCTACGCCGGTAAACCCTTGTGACCCACAGGGTGCTAACTGACTATATTTCCACCAAGGACTTACGACTACTCACGTATCCTGACATCCATAGCGTGCACCGAACACGTACCCGAAACAACATGTTTGGGATTAACCCCAAAAAAAAGATGTGCCCTGGAGATGCGGGGCATCAATCCCCGTACCTCTCGCATGCGAAGCGAGCGCTCTACCATATGAGCTACATCCCCGCTGGGCGTTTTTCCGCAGTTTCGCCCAAATTTGACGACGCCACATCTGCTTATTCGCTGCTGTCGCCAGTAGTTGTTGTCTTAGACTCGTGTGCAGCCCGCTGTAACAGCTCGGTGGTTTGAGCACCGGTCTTGTAATCCAGTGGTTAATAATTCAAAATTCTCTGGGGACAACTTCTGTTTTCTTTTCCTGCCTTTTTTAACCTCTCTGTTTGCTTCTTGTCAACTGTAAACTCGCCTGGGGCCATCTAGATGGGTGATCGTGTCCCGTACCATATCTGACAGTCACCTATCACCTAAATCCTGTACGAGAACCATCTTATTTTTGTGTTTTACTCTTGTGTCTTTTTTAAATATCAATCCGTCCAAATAATAGTAAATTATGAACAGCGCGGCGGAAACTCCTACGCCGGCATCGCCTTGTGACACACAGGGTTGCTCACCACCTTTCTACCAAGGACTTCCGACGACTTACTACGAACGAATCCTGACATCCATAGCGTGCACCGAAAACGCACCATAACAGCATGATCGGCACTAGTAAAATAAAAACGAAGCTTGGTGGTGCGGGGCATTGAGCCAGTCCCTCCCGCACGCGAAGCGAGCGCTCTGCAATATGAGCCAAACCCCCGCTTTTTTTTAAAAAACATCATTTATTAAAGACTTTGCAAAATTTATAAATAAATTATTTAAGATATAAAATTTAAATACCAGAATAACAGCTGCATGAACTATACACTACCCTCACTGTGCCTAGTATAAAATATATACATCAAAAAACCAATTGTAATAACAGTAACAATAAAATAAACATATCAAAATAAGTCCTTCCTTCTGTTCTATTGACAATTTTCAAAATATAAAAGCAGTTTTAAAACCAAGATGTTTTTAACATTGCTAATTAAGCCCTTAATGAGGGTGGGGGTTCCGTGGAGCGCGCCGCAACTACTGCCACGACGCACTTAGCCTCACGGCCCCCATCCCCCGGACTCGCACAATTGGAATTCTCACTCGTTTCTCAAGTCAAGAAAATAAGAAAAAAAAAATGGTCAGGGCACCCGCTGGGACTCGATGCCAGGACAAGCTCCAGAAGAAATACACCTAGCCAGATGGTGGCTGAGCCTCGGCATCTCGGTGGTCTAGTGGTTAGCGTGTCTGCTCGGTGTCTAAACTCGGCACGCCTGCCCGTTCGCGCGGCAGTCAAACCAGAGGTAAGGCCTGGAATCTGGCTGAGCGGCGTCATATTCCACAGCCCATCGAGTTGCCGGCGATGACTCTCGAGGTGAAACTGGCGGGCGCTGGAGGCGTCAGAGGGTGGCCGGCGGATCAGTAGGGTGCCTTTCTTCTTTTGCCTCCTTGCGTCGCGGCGGCGGCGGATGAGGCGGTGTCCTGCTGGTTCCTGGATGTGGCAGATGCATCAGATGTTAAAAATAGATGCCAGTTGCAGGATCACCGCCCTTCCCTTTTCCAGGCTCAGGCTACTCGCAGGTGCCTGCTACCGTCAGTGGCCCCCCTCCCTGGCGCACCAGAGGGAACTTGGCGGCACCGTCGTCACCAAGGCCGAGGCCGAGGATCGGAGGGCAAGGCAGGACCACCTGGTACTTTCACCTGGCCGACTCTCGTCCTGGGGCGGGAGGGCCGTGGAGTACGCCTCGTACAACAGCACACTTGCCTCACAGCCCCCCCCCCCCCCCCCTCCGCTCTCCTTACAACAACTCACGAAGTCCTGCCGCCAAACCTTTCTTCCTCCTCTCCAGGAAGTCCGCCGCCGCCGCCGCCGTCACCTCCCTCCTCGTAGCCAGGAAGTGCACGGCCGTGCCCAGGACCCAGATGGTTGCCGCGTCCCGCGCGCCCCCGGGCAAGTCCACGGAGGGCCGGACGATGGCGTCCTCGCTCGGCGCCGCCCCAGTGATGGCCCGGACCCTGGACGCCGCCCACTCCCACGCCTCCTGCCTTCCGGGTCCGCAGCGCGCCAGGTGGTGGATGACGTCCTCCGGCTCCTGGCATCGCGGGCAGTCCGGCGCCTCCGCCTGGTTCGCGGCCTGCAGGCGGATGGCCGTGGGCAGCACGTCATGCGCCGCCTCAAACCAAGTGGCGCGGACGTCGACGGGGAGGACCTTGTGGTGGACGCGGTGCCAGACGACGGCTTCCTCCACCTCGGAGACGCCCCTCATGGCCCGCGGGGTCCTCTCCACATCCTCGATGGCCCTGGAGTAGAGGGCCCGCGTTAGGGCCCTGCCGTCGACTCCCGCGGGAAAGCCGGGCGCCGTCAGCATCCTGCGCGCCTCCCTGAAGTGGCTGACGCTGGCCGGCAGGCGCCCCTCGCCGTTGCCATGCTGCTCCCGCAGCGAACGCAGCCATTCTCCGGACACGGTCACGGTGGAGGAGCCCTGCGACGAAATCCACCTGCTGACAAACATGGCCGCGGCTTTCCGCAGGGGGTCCTGCAGGTCCAGCCCGCCGCGTGCCTTGGGCAGGATCAGGACCTCGAAGGGCACCCGGACCCTCTTGCCGGCCCACAGGAACTTTCCCATCACGCCGCTGATGTCCCTGGCTGTGGTTGGCGGCAGCGGTGTGACTTGCGCCAGGTGCCACAGGAGCGGCAGGGCGTAAGTGTTCAAGTAGGCCACCCGCTGAATGATGTTAAAGGCCCGCAGGCGCGCGCTCACCAGAACACTGCGGAGGGCCCCTATCCGCCTCCTCCAGTTGATAGCCGTGAGCCTGCTCGTTTTTGCCGTGAAAGTGACGCCCAGGATTGTCATCTCCTTCACGACGGGGAACGGAAGCAAGGCGCGCCGAGGCCACCGCGCCACGGGGAGGGCCTTGGACTTGGCGGGGTTCACGTGGAGGCCGGACTCCTCGCCAAACTGCTGCAGCGTCTCCACGAGCAGGGGCACATCATCCTGGTCCCGGAGCAGCACCACCGTGTCATCCACGTAGGCGGACGCGACCAGCTTGGCGTCCCGCAGGAGCAGCCCCTGCAGCCTGCCGTCGAGCGCGCGGACGAGGGGCGAGCTCGTGATGTTGTAAAGGAGCATGCTGAGGGGGCAGCCCTGCCGGATGCCGCGCAGCAGCTGCACCGCCGCGGTCAGCACGCCGTTGACGGAGATCCGCGTCGACGCGCCGTCGTACATACTCTGCAGCAGGAGCACCAGCTCCTCTGACACACCACACCGCCGCAGGACCTGCCACAGGAAGCCGTGTTTAAGGTTATTAAACGCACCGGCAATGTCAAGCGCCACCACACAGAGACCCGTCTTGGAGTACTCGGCGTAGCTGATGGCGTCGCGGACGTCCCCCAGCGCCGCCTGCATAGTCCTGTCGCTGCCCGGCTGAACTTGCATAGGATGCAGAATCTTACGCTGCATGCCTGACATCCGGCGATGAGCACCATGATGCCGTTCTTGTGCGAGGGGGCCACCGCTCGCCGCCCCATCATGGCGTTCATGACGGCCAGGAAGTCCCCGCCGATGATCGGCCAGGCCCCGATGTAGAGTTCAGCGGTGATGCCGTCCTCTCCTGGTGACTTGCCGCGAGGGCTGGCCCTGAGGGCGGCTTCGACCTCCTCCAGCGTGAAGGGCTGCAGCACGGCGGCGTTTTCCTCCTCGGTGATGACCTGCTCGGGCACCGCGTCCTCCAGCAGCGAGAGTTCACCGAGCGCCTGGGAGTTAGGCCACTGGTCCGGCCCGCCAAGCTGCGGCGTCGGAGGGGTTGCCTGCTCATCCGGCGCTGCGAACACTGCTGCAAAGTGTGACCTTACGTGCTCCCGGATTTGGTCTGGGTCCGTCAGGACTCTGCCATCCTGGTCCGTGATGGCCTCGATGGTGCCGTGGAGCCTCCGGCGCAGCCCCGCAGCGACATGGTGCATCCCGACAGCCTCGCCATCGACCTCGTCCGCGCACTTTGCCCTCGCCCTGGTGTAGGCCAGCCTCCGCTGCAGCAGCTCCAGGATGCGCGCTCGCACGTCGGCGACCCGCTGGCGCAGATCCCGGTCGCAGTGCCTGCCTTCTCGGTACATCTGCAACGCGAGTTCGTTCAGGACATCAGTCAGGAAGCCCATCATCTCAGCGTCGTCCTTTCTAGCCTGCCTGGAGTAGCGTTGGCAGAAGCCACGCAGCTTGCCCTTGGTGGCTTCCCACCAGTCGACGGCATCCTGGTGGTCGCGCCCTCGCTGCCACACTGTCCACTGCTCCCGCAGCGCCAGAAGAAAACCAGGGTCCTGGAGGGCGGCAGGATCAAACCTCCACATGGCCTGGGGGCGTCGCTCCCGCTCGCATGGTCCTCCGTCGACGGCGAGGGTCACGCTGACGGCCAGGTGGTCCCCGAAGGCCGCGGCGTGCACGCGGGCCTCCCGGAGGAGCGGCGTCAGGTCCCTGGTGACGTACAGCCGGTCCAGCCTGGAGTTGCAGGTCGGGCCGCTGTATGTGTGGCCTACCTCGCCGGGGTGCAGCGTCAGCCAAGCGTCGTCCATCCTCATGTCTGCGACGAGGTTGCGCAGGACCCGGCACGGCTCGGCAGTCCCGGTGGTGTCCTCGGCACGAGCCACGCAGTTCCAGTTAGGCCTGTGCGATTATTCGATTAATCGATCGGATTATTCGATTATTTTTGTCATCGACTCCGATTATGGTGGTACCGATTTCGATTATTAAAATCGATTGGCTGACGCTTATTTGACGATTTTCGATTGTGAACGATTATGCCGATTACCAACCGATTACGATTTCCAACCGATTACGATTACTAACCGGTTAACAAAAACCAACCAACCACCGATTATTTCAAATTCGGAAACAAATCGCCGAGAATCAGCCCCCCCCCCCCCCCCCCACCTCACCTGAGGGCTGTGCTGGTGGTGGTGGATC
Source organism: Megalurothrips usitatus (assembly GCA_026979955.1). Classification (NCBI taxonomy): domain Eukaryota; kingdom Metazoa; phylum Arthropoda; class Insecta; order Thysanoptera; family Thripidae; genus Megalurothrips; species Megalurothrips usitatus. The sequence continues at coordinate 14,794,144 of CM049594.1, forward strand.
GGGGCGGCGGCGGGCGGCGGCAGCGCAGCGCCTGCCCGCCCGCCTGTCCGCCGTCCGCCCGTCCTGTCTGCCTGCCCTGCCGCGCCGCCCTGCCGCGCCGCCCTGCCACTAGCGGCAGCAGCTAGCAAGAGCAAGGAGCCCCGCCGCCGCCCCGCCCCGCCCGTCTCGCGTGGTGCGTTCGTCAAAACAAACCGGCCCGGTCCCCGGCCCCTCACCTTCGCCACCCAGCCCCAGCCGAAGCCAGCAGGTTCGTACAGGTTAGGTTTCGGAACGCAGTGCAGTGCTGGGCTGGTGTTTGGTTGGTTGGTTCTGTTTCTCTTGCCAAGTCACTAGTCAGTCCGTTGCGGGTGCAGGTCGGGTCGACGGTTCCAGTACTGCGCGCTGGCGCTGGTGGCTTCGCCGCTGCTGCTGCACGCAAGATGTTGAATAAAAATAGGAAGACATCGCCCGTTTGGGAACATTTTACGAAGATCCCGGATGTATTGCCAGCGCGGGCAAAGTGTAATCATTGCTCGGCGTCGCTGTCAATTCAGGATGGCAATACAAGTAACATGCGGGCCCACATGAAGAATAGCCACGTGACTCTATTTTTGAAGCACCTGGCAACAGAACCAAAAACCAAGAGAGCGGCATCGGCGGACTCCAGCGAGCCCGCGCACCGACCTGAAGAGGAAGCCATTCAAGAACAAGCTGTTGAAGGCGAACCCCCTCGCAGCCGATCGAGCTGCTCCGTGTCGTCTACGGGTACTTCGGTTTCGGAGTCACCATCACCATCACCAACGCCGTTTTCGCCGCCTGCCTCTCCCGCACCGCAAAGGTCAGTAAAACTCTACTATAGAGTATTCCAGAAGGGGGACTAAAACGAATTATATCCTATTCCGTTGCATCTTGTTTATTTTCCAACTGTTTTGGGCTTCTCTGGAATACCGTGCTGTCGGTGTCGGCGGCCATGGCCAGGAATCCAAGAGCTCGGGCCGCCGACAGCGGCGGGGAGGCCGGCCGGAGGCAGGTGAGGTGACGCCGAGCCCAACGATCACGCCGTCGGTGTCGGCGGCCGCGGCCAGGAATCCAAGAGCTCGGGCCGCCGACAGCGGAGGGGAGGCCGAGTGAGGTGAGGTGACGCCGCGCCCAATGACCACGCCGTCGGTGGCGGCCCGAGCTCTTGGATTCCTGGCCACGGCCGCCGACACCGACGGCGTGGTCGTTGGGCTCGGCGTCACCTGCCTCCGGCCGGCCTCCGCCGTCGGCGTCGGCGGTCCGATAGAAAGAGGGGTGGAGGGAGGGGGGATTACCTAATTCAAAACAAATTTAACAACTCCTGCAATTGATACTTGCTTCTCTGTGCAGCACTCCTGCAAAGAGTTCGACGTCGCATCAGACAGACCTAAGTGCGTTCCGTGTCCTGGACAGCAAGACCACGGATCGGCTGAACATGTCGGTGACGCACTATATTGTCAATTGTAACCGTCCACTCAATACGGTAGAGAAGGAGAGCTTTCAGGACATGCTACACACATTCAAGCCAGGCTACAAACTAATGACTCGGAGGAGACTCACTGACCATTATATTCCACGCCTTGCTGAGAAGGTTTGTAGGAGTTACGAAAATTTCTCTTTGAAATCTTAAATGTGTATTACTCTCGTTTAATTTTATTTTTAATCGTTTCTTCTTTCTTTTTCTTAAAGGTGAAGTCTACTATCAAGAGCCTGATCAAGGATGCATTTTTTTTTTGCGCTCACTTCTGACAATTGGACCTCGGTGGCTGAAGTTGGGTTTACTTCTTTAACTGCCCACTTCATTGATTCTAAGTGGCAGGACTTGCATGCTGTGACCCTCAGTTGCCGTGCAAGTGAGCTCCAGCACACAGGAGCTAATATGAGAGACTTCTTAAGTGACGAGCTTGGGACTTGGGGCCTTCCCATTGGCAATGTGTCGGCCATTACCACAGACAATGCGTCCGATATGCGTCTGGCCATGGAACTCCTCGCCATTGCCCACATGCGTTGCTTCGGCCACACGTTGCAGAACGGGGTTGATGATATCCTGAGCTTGGAAGTCGTGAGCCAGGCCAGGGCTGCTTGTCGGACTCTCCGGACCTGGATCACTATCCCTAAGAATTGGGCGTTGTACAAGAAGTTCGTTGTGAAACACTTTGGGGCGGATGCAGAGCCACTTGCCTGTCCCTCCTCATCGCCAACCCGATGGTGGTCGGAGCTGCCCCTCTTCATTTGGACCATCAAAAGTCATCAGTACTTGTTATCATTTGCAGCCGAAGGCAGAAGCCGTTCTAGCAATCTAAAGAAGATTCCAGGTAACGGTTTCGTTTGTTGGTAATTTAAGGCTGCAATTTTTGAAAACCTTTTGAAACGCTCAGTATAACAGTTTTTTTATTGTTTTTCTTTTTAAAATTAATGTTTTTTAATTTTTTTATTTTTAGGACCCATTCATATGTACGTGCTCCGGGAGCTCGTGCGCACCTTGAAGCCTCTTGAGGAGCTCTGCACAAAGTTGTGTGCAGACACTTACGTAACGGCGAGTGCTGTGCTGCCCGTCGTGCACCTCCTAGAAGCTGGATTCAGCGATGACGACGAGCCAGCTGAGGTGCCTCTGGAAGAGGACGATATGGTACGCTTCGCTTTGTTCCCACTCTCCTCGTCTGCTAATACATTTTAGCTCAAACTTTTTCTCTGTACGCCCTACGAACATCTTTTGCAGGCGGAGGACATCCTCTTCGATCCCATCTCCGTGCAGCCAGGGCAACTGCGGAAACTGGTTGTCGCGAAGCTGAAAAAGCGCTACTGTCCACAGCCGCTGGATGAACAGGAGTTGGCGGAAATGGCACCACAGCTCGCTGCCCAAGCCCGGATCGACCACCGCAATGCAGTGCAGTGCCATGAACTCCTGGCAAAGTGCTCCTACGTTGATCCTCGCTACAGAGACGAGCTCACAGCGGAGGAGAGAGCTCTTGCGAAGGAGAAGCTCCTCGAAGAGTATGAAACCTCGCAGGGAAGTAAGTTAAACTCTTTGTTAAATTATAGCCAGACATTTTTTCCCTTTCTTCACGCCGTCACTCGCCCAGCTCGTGGCTCGCCCCTTGCCTTGCCCCTGCACCCGTTTATTATTTTTTTTTAGAAAAACAAAATTTTGGTTTTAAAGATGGTTAATACTAAAATGTAGCCTCGAATGGGGTGGTAATATCAGACGACCAATAATTACTCGTTAATCAAGGCTTTATAATTTTAGAAGAGCACATATATATAATCTAAACTTGGTAATTCGAAATCGCAGGAATATCATTAAATGTTTAATTTCATTTTTTATTGGCGTTTCAGGTGCCCAGGACGATGACGGCGAAGCTGCAAATACTGCTGGCAGCAAGAAAAACCCAGGAACCTCGCTTCAAGCGATGTTGGCCAAGAAACGTCGCACCGTCGATGGCAGTTCGTCCACTTCGTCAGCGCAGCAGGTTCCGCAGACTCCAAGGGAACTACTCCATGAAGAGATCACGAGGTTTGAGCAGCTGCCGCCTGTGTCGATGGACTCCAGTATCCTCGAGTGGTGGCGAGCACGGGTGGACACATATCCTCGTCTGCAGGGACTTGCAAGGAAGTACCTTGCCATACCGGCCACCAGTACCACTTCAGAGAGGTTGTTTAGTTTGGGGGGGAATATTATCACGGACACCCGTTGTTGCCTCTCTGATGAGCACGCCGAGGACCTAATATTTACTGCTTCTAATAGGAAGTACCAAACGTGACATGTGAATTGTTTCTGTTAAAGTTTTTGTTTTGTCTTCGGTATTACTGAATTACTGATGATAATGATACTGCATTACTGAATAATGTAATAAAAGTGACCAAATTCTATTTCGATTATTGGTTGGTGTCCATCCTATTTTCACCTATGATGCAATCGCTACGTTTTACCAAACTTTCTCGCATTATTATGTGCAATTAAGGGTTGTAGCCGATTAATCGATTGTAGCCGATTAATCGATTGTAGTCGATTAATCGATTGTAACCGATTAATCGATTGTAGACGATTAATCGGGCTCACTTTTGGTTGTCGATGACAAATAATCGAATCGGAACGGTTTTCGATTAGTCCGGTAATCGTTCGATTACGATTAATATCCATAATCGCACAGGCCTAGTTCCAGTCTCCACCCAGGACCATGGGGCCTGCGGCGTCTGCCAGGAGGAGGGCAAGCTCGTTGAGAAGGAAGTCGGGACGCTCACCTCTGCCTTGGGAGCCGGCCGGGCCGTAGACGCTGCCGATGGTCACCCCCGCGACCACCGCACTGACGCCTCGTCCGCTCGGGAGCCTCTTCAGGTTCACGGCCTTCAGGGGGTGGCGGACGAGCAGCGCCGTGCCTCGCGCCTCGCAGCCGTTGTTGACGAACTCCTCGTATCCAGGACAGCCGATGAGGGGCGCACGCACCTCCTGCAGGAGGACGACGTCCGGGCGTACCTGTCTGATAAGTTCATGGAGAGCATGAAGCTTAACTGCCGCCGTCGCTGTACACATATTGAAGGACATGAGTTTTAGATCCATTTTAAAATAATATAAGCTACTTCTTGTCCATCTTCGCCTTCTTCTCAAGGCTTTTCTTGGTCCTTGCGACATGTCCTGGGTGCGTGGTCCCGCCGAGGAAAGACTGCATGCTCAGGAAGCCGTTGATCAGCCTGTCCTGCGGCCCCGCCTGCCCCCTCTTCCTCTTCCCGGCCGAGCTGTCCGAGGCCCCGCTCCCCGCCCGGCTCCTCAGGCTGCCCAGGCTGGCCAGCGCTTCCTCCCCCTCCGACTCAGTCTCCAGGTCCAGCTCGGTGACCACCTCGAAGGTGGAGGTGGACCTCCTGGGGCGCGGCTCCCCCGTCTCATCGACCCCTGACTCACCGTCCACGAGAAGCTCCTCCTCCTCTACGGGTGCCGGCGTCGACGGCAGCGACACGGCCCGCCTCTCGGCAGGCGAGGCGATGACGTCATCTGTGTCCGCTGCCGCTTCTTTCCCTTGCGGCTCGGGCTGCGTGCGCTCCGGTTGAGGCTGCGTGCGCGGCGGCTCGGGGCTCCGTGGGGGGGAGGGGCCGCCGCCGGGTGAGGCGTCGCGGTCTTCTTTGCCCTTTCGGCCTCGCGCCCTCTCCGCCCAGGTCGGCGGCCTCCTCCTGTTGGGGCAGTTTACACGGATATGATTAGTCTCTCCACAAACATGACATGTTGGCTTCTGCCCCGCATAAAACACCATGGCCTCCACTCCCGCTATCCTTACATAGCTTGGCACCTCCCTCTTCATTCTGATCTTAACCAACCTCGTTCCCGACAGCAAGCCTTCAAAACACGATCCCTTCGGGAATCGTTCCTCCCTAACCTCCAAAACAGTTCCATACTGGCCAAAGCACAGCTCCACGGCGTCCGTTCCAACCTCACATGGCAGGTTCCTGACTCTCAGGATCTTGACTCCCAGCCCGCTGCCACGGATTTGGACACCGCACTTTGTTCCGTCATTAAATAAAAACTCACCGGACTCCGCCGCCGCCACTTCCTCTGCTCTCTGCCCATCCACAAACTTGACATGTACCACCTTGCCCGACACTTCCACCTGCACCATCCTCAACTCCTCCAGCTCTACATTCCATTCTTTCTTCAGGTACTGCCAAAACTCCAGCCCGCTGACCGTCTTCTGCCCGTCAAAGACGAAAGAAACCGTGCTCTTCCGTACGTCGGCCATGTTTCGTGATCTCGTCCTGCAGTCTCGCCTGAAAGTCTGTGTACTATTAGCGCTATTCTCCCGCTGACGTTATCTTGCAGTTTCACCTGACTGTCACGACGCCGCATCTTCTCCCTTTCTGCTGTTGCCAGCGTTTGTGCTTTTCGGGTGTGCCTTGACTGTCTCCATAGCTCAGTGGTTAGAGCACCGGTCTTGTAAACCGGGGGTCGGGAGTTCGATTCTCCCTGGGGGCAGCTTCTTTTTTCTAACCCTCTTTTGTTTTACCTCTCGGTTTGCTTTTTGTCAACGGCAAACTCGCTTCAAGCCATCTAGCTGGCTGATCGTGTCCCGTACACGGAAAAAAACCCGAGCTGTATTGCTAAATCATTACCAGCATATGGATAGCTTATTTTATTAGTTGTCGTAGCTAAGTTTTAGCTGCCTCGGTAAGGAGTTAGGACTACCAGGTAATCGCTTGAGCCATGTAGCAAACAATTAGTTGCACTAGCTAAGAAAATTAGCTATCCATATGCTGCTAATGTTTTTTCTGCGTGTACCATTTCTGAACAAAACCCGTAACTCAAATCCTGGACGAGAACCATCGATTTTGGGCCCAAGCGGAGGGAGGACCCCTTTGCATCGACTATTCCACTTTTTTTTCTCTCCCACTAGGGGTGTCATTGCAGCTGCGAGCGCGTTCCCATTTCAGTTCCGCGCCGAGAGATGGCACCACAGAACTGGGTCAGGGAGAGAAAAGGCGCCACAGTAGTGAGGCAAGACGGGAAAGATCGGTACTTCCATAGAGCCAACTTCAAAATTAAATATCATGTATCGCCCTAGTTAATTTAAAAAATATAAATTAGGCATGTTGTTTGCATGCACATTTTGCATAAAATCGAGACACATTTCACGGACCTTATTAAACTAAATATAAATATTTTTTAAATAGCTGTTTGGCCCTTCATTGCCAAGACGTATTGTTGTCAACTTGGCTAGCCGTACTGTGCGCTCAGGCCGGCATCCCGCGGCCGCGGTCTGCCAGGGCTTGTAATAGTCGTTCGCGCGAGTCCTCTTAACAATGTCGCCGTGGACGCGCGGTCTGAGAGGTCGAGTCGGCAAACGGCCCGTTGTGGGTTCCACTACAATGTCGTTTCATATTACTGTTTTTAGAATAAATTCGTTTTTCAGTTAACAAGGGTCGCTCGTTGCTGTAGGCGCTGGAATTTTTCTTTGCTGTGCAAGTTTTTGCGTTGTCTTATTTTTTTATGCGACTAAAGGAAAGTCAATCACAAACTGACCGGCGGAAACTTCTACGCCGGTAAACCCTTGTGACCCACAGGGTGCTAACTGACTATATTTCCACCAAGGACTTACGACTACTCACGTATCCTGACATCCATAGCGTGCACCGAACACGTACCCGAAACAACATGTTTGGGATTAACCCCAAAAAAAAGATGTGCCCTGGAGATGCGGGGCATCAATCCCCGTACCTCTCGCATGCGAAGCGAGCGCTCTACCATATGAGCTACATCCCCGCTGGGCGTTTTTCCGCAGTTTCGCCCGAATTTGACGACGCCGCATCTGCTTATTCGCTGCTGTCGCCAGTAGTTGTTGTCTTAGACTCGTGTGCAGCCCGCTCTCACAGCTCGGTGGTTTGAGCACCGGTATTGTAAACCAGTGGTCAATAATTCAAATTTCTCTGGGGACACCTTCTGTTTTCTTTTCCTGCCTTTTTTAACCTCTCTCTTTGCTTCTTGTCAACTGTAAACTCGCCTGGGGCCATCTAGATGGGTGATCGTGTCCCGTACCATATCTGACAGTCACCTATCACCTAAATCCTGTACGAGAACCATCTTATTTTTGTGTTTTACTTTTGTGTCTTTTTTAAATATCAATTCGTCGAAATGTTTGGCTGAGCGGTAGCGAAGCCCTGGACCGACTGGGTCAAAAATATTTTGTCTGTCTGTTTGTCTGTCTGTCCTTTTGTTTGTCCGCGCGATTTCTCGAGAACGGTTAGACGTAGAAAGCTCAAATTTGGAAAATATATTTCTTGCATCATACCAGAGTCAACCCTTTCTCAGGGGCACCGCAGCTCAAGCGGGTTTTTAGATAATTTCACAAGTGGTCTAAAATTTAATATCCGCCAGTTAGGTGAGGTCAGTACGCGCCATGCGCCTGTCGTGGAAAGGGGGAACAGTGACTCGAGTGGATCGCCCTCGGTTAGGTTAGGTTAGTTGGGGCCTGGGTAGGTAAGGTTCAGGCAGGTCAGGGTAGGTTAGGACTGGTTGAGCGGCATTGATAACGAAAGGATGATGTAAGATACTGTTGTAAACCCCGAGTGCGGTTGGTTTAGTACTAGCGTGTGTGGTTCAAGGAGAATTGAGGACGCAAGGATGTGATAAACAATTGGGATTTATTGCAATCAATGCAAGGTAGCCCTCAAAGCAGAGCGGTCCCAGCTAAAGCGCGGTAGCGTAGCGTAGCTTCTCTCTTGCGTGGTCGGCGACGTCCGTCTCGAAGCGCAGCCGAAGTCCTTCTGTCTTGTGCCGTGCGCCACGCCTGCCTGCCGCCTGCCTGCCCGCCGCGCAGCCAGCCGTCCGCGCGCCCGAGCCGGTCCCCGCCATGCCGCGCCGCCGCGGCAGCCACCGCCTCACAGTGCGGCGAAACCCTGAAAAGTCGGAAAAAAATCCTGGATGCACTTGTCACCTTGCGACGGCTTTATAAAGCACGTCCGAATCCAAAATTATCAATATCGACCGAAAACAGACGAGATTTTACGAAATATAACAACATTTTGCCACAAATACCTATATTAGTGACAACGGCTCGTGCACCACGAGTTACCGATGTTGGAGAGTGCCGGTCTAGTTCTTAAACGTGACTAGTCCTTGTGCCGTAACACCCGCAAACATAAAAAAGTGCCCCTTTGCTCGATATCATGTTGTTTTTATCAAATATTGTCAAAATTAGCATAAAAATAGCGTTTTTAGGCGTTTTTCGGCAACAATGTCCCACACAGAAAGAGTTACCGATGTCGGAGAGTGCCGGCCTAGTTCTTAAACGTGACTAGGACCTGTGCCTTGGCACCCGCAACCATAAAAAAGTGCCCTTTGCTCGATATCGTGTTGTTTTTATCAAACATTGTCAAAATTTGCATGAAAATAGCGATTTTAGGCGTATTTCGGCAACAGTGTCCTACACAGCAAGAGTTACGGATGTCATAGAGTTCCGGCTTAGTTCTTAAACGTGACTAGGACCTGTGCCTTGGCACCCGCAACCATAAAAAAGTGCCTCTTCGCTAGATATCGTGTTGTTTTTATATAGCGTCAAAATTAGCATGAAAATAGCGTCTTTAGGCGTTTTTCGGCAACAGTCCCACACAGCAAGAGTTACTTGTGTCGGCGAGTTTCGGTCTTTTCCTTAAACTTTGAAGTCCTGTTAAAGCGTTCCCTTAGAAAACGAAACCGCGCGCTTGGATTGTGCTAACGTTTCTTCGAGCTCATCGGACCCCCGTGTAATCACCCTTGTTTTATCTTGGAAGTGCTACGGATGTCGGTTTTTCGCGATTTGTGTCTTAGTCCATGTTTTGTGATATGGTGTATTAAACATTCTATTTACTTAAGTATCGTATCGTTTTTAGCACAAATGTTATATAGATACATTTAGTATCTGCTTTTAATCTCTCCATGAGCTATAGGGCTTTTTAAATTAATACATTTATGCTTCTTGCGTATCATTATTTTTTATCTTAAGCCCGTTGCCAATGGGCGAGTGTAAGTACTGTTCCAAATTTACAGTTTAAGTGTTTGAGGAAATATTGTGAGCAAAATTGTGAGTATTATATTAACTTATCACTTTACGTTATTTCACGTCCTTTTGGTTGGGTATTGGTAGAAGTTTAAACTAGCCTTTCATTATAATGTCTATTACATTTCATTGAGTATATCTTGTAGTAATCAACGTTCTTTCTACCTCGCAGCTGCACAGGGACACCGATCGCCTCTTCTGTAATGTTACGCTATTGGAGCTGTGAAATACTTTATCTTCGTTCTGAAACTTGAGCACTTTGTTGCTTTAACAAAATTGTCTTTTCAAAGACAGGGGTTTATTCATTTTTTTAAAACTATCTGTTATAGTCCTGATTGGTTCTATGTTTTTCCTATTATTCTATCTCTAAAATTTATTTTTCTGCAGGCAATTTTCTCTGATTTTCAATACAATAGAATCTTTATTTTGTGTAATAAATCAGTAAAATGGCGCCTACACGAATGGAATTATATAATGAAATAAAAGGAGTCGCTGAACCTGAGCGTGCTAACCATTTGTTTTTGTTTTTAATTAAGAACTTTGATTTTACACAATCTTTGCGGACAGAGGTACGACAATACTCGTGTAGATTTACTGCGAGCTTTAATGAAAGATGGAAGTCTTGTAAACGTATGGCCATAAGATTTGAACAGCGCCATGCACACTGGCTCAAGGGTACTCCGAAATTTCCAACTGAACCTGAAACCCAAGGTAAGCCTGTTCGTTTGGCCGTATTGATTTTATAATAAATATTAACCACATTTTATGATTATATTGACCATGCTAGTTGCAGGGTCAGTCATCTCTGCAATCAATGTTCAAAATTCTATGGACGGATGTAGCTCTCAGCAACAGTTCGACGCTGAAAATAAATCTTCATCTAAGGATTGTTTTGATGGTAAAAATTTTCACAAAATATTTGGGATTAGGTTTTTTATGCAATAATTACACATTCTATTATACTCCTACTTGCTCCAGTCGATATCTCTGCAGCAGAGCCTTCGTATTCCTCTGACAGTGTGCAAGATGCGGACCATGGAAGTTTGTCCCAGGACTCTTTAATAGTTGAGAGTGCATGTTTCTCCCTCACAGAAAGCTTTGGTGAAGGTAAACCTTCTCGGATCTCTGCCTTTTAGTTTATAAACAAATTATTCTACGCCACTAAAACTGTTCTCCATCCTTTTCTTGTGTAGCACTCGTATCTGGTGAGAAATCCGCTCACTGTTCTTCTCATTTTCCTGAAGTCGAGCATGAGACACCCTGCACCTCGGGGTCTAGCACATGTTCCAAGGTCGGCATTTCGTCTCGTGGTAAGTTTGCTCACGTAGCTGGAACAGAAAAAAGGATGAGTGATTTCGTATCTCTGGAATCTCATCGGTATCGATCCTGTCAAAAAAAGTATTAAATCCCTTATATCGTGCTGAAACATTGGTCTAACTTAATATTGTCCGTCTCCAGGTCTCAACAATGAGGGCACAGCTTTGAAAAGGCGTGGCAGGCCTGTTAAACCGTTTTCAGAGCTTTCTGATCGATCAAAACGATTAAAAACAGATAGTTTAAGGCTCCACACCTCACGTGACCACTTATTTTTTGCAGTGGAAAAAGTTTTGCGGCAAGAGGGATGCCATTCTGCTGCAAATGCGGTGAAAGAAATTCTTCAAGCACCTGCCGTTTTTCAACCTCTTAAAAATTCTACAGAGTGTTCTTTAAGTCCATCTGAGGCATTGAGTCTCTTGATAGAGACTGATCAAACGCAGGAAAATTACCAGACATTGCGAAACATGGCAATAACCAAAGGCTCTGTTCTAATACCTCCATATAAACATGTTCTAGAGGCCAAGAAAAATTGTTATCCAGAACCGATAATTGTGTCAGAATCGTCTGCAGAAGTTAAACTACAAAAGCTTGCAGAACATACCCTGCAACGTATTCTTTTGCTTGACGTCCCTAGCAGCAATGCCCCATGCGAAGAAACATTATCGTTAGAACTATTATTTAAGTACGGCATGGACGGTAGTGGCGGCCACCAGCTGTACAAACAAGGGTTTTCAGATGAACAAGAACTTGGTTCAGACGGTAGTTTATTTTTGGCTTGTGCCGTGCCTTTAAGTTTATCTGACCTAAATTCTAAGCAAGTATTCTGGCAAAATGACACACCTTCGTCTCCCAGATACTGCCGACCAATTAAATTTGAGTTTGCTAAAGAAAATGGGGACTTTGTCCGAAATTTCCATAACACCATGAAAACGGAAATTTCAAACCTTGAATCCGTGACTATTAACCTAACATGTGGACGAGAAGCCAAAGTGTCTTTTAAGTTTTTCTTGACTATGCTAGACGGAAAGAGTCTTAACCTTATTTTAAGAACGAGTAGTCTAATGTGCATTATTTGCAAAGCTTCTGGTGCCGAATTAAATAATTTTGAACGCTGTTTAGAACGACATTTGGACACGAACGCCGCACTCTTTGGAATTTCCCCCTTGCACGCAAAACTAAGAACATTTGACAACCTTTTGAAGATTGCCTATCATATTGACATTCAGGTTTGGAGTACGAAGAACCCCATTGTCAGGGAAGCGCGCAGCTTTGAATCTGGCGCGCTGCGCCTTCCCGAAGCCGCGATGCAAAATCACGCGCGTCAGCGGATTCCCCTCGGCCGGCCTCACCGACCGAGCGGGAGCGACACGCAGGCAGACGTGTCCCGGCTCCCGACCCGGCAGCTTCGGCTACAAGTAAGTGCTTGGTGGTCGACCTATCTTTGATCTAAAGAGTTCTTGGTCCTTCCTTCTTTCCCTAATATTCTTTGAGTTCAAGAGAAAGGTGAATGGTGGCCACAGAGCACCATTACAGAATTTACACCCCTTGTAAAAAACACAAAATATTATTTGGTGGAGGTTGCGTGGCCTTAGCGCTATGAATTTACGCTAAGGGATCACTAGTACTACGACCGTCTCCCTACTTCGTTCCTATTTAATAGGCTTAAGTAGGTAAAAACTCGCTAGGAGTTAATTGCTCTACAATAGCGTGTTTTCGTGCGCGGATATTCTGTTCGTGCAAGGTTGGGAGTCGAAATTGCAAAAGTTTCTAAGTTCTAATTGTCTTGCCGACCAGACGAAAGTCACGGGCAACACGTTAGTATTCTTTTTGACATTATTTTTGCAATTTGTGTGAATGTGTTTTTTGTGTAACCGCGGTTAGGCTAGGTTAGGCTAGGTTAGGCTAAGTTAGGCTATGTTGGATAAGTTAGTTTTAAGACCATGATTTTTTCTTGTTCAGTTTTTACCGTGTTTTTTTTTAATTCCTCTTTCCACATGGAAAAAAAAATAGTTTTAAGCTAGGCTAGGAGAGACACAAAGTCGCGCTCGCCGCCGCGGCGAGGCGGACGTTTGGTGTCGAGTCAGCGATAGCGTCGGGTTCGCCTCGAGCTCGCTGGACAGCGCCGAGTGGGAGTGTTGCCGCACTCTACTCTGTTAAGATCAGTTTCAAATTTGTAAGTTCTAAATTCTGTCAAAAAAATATATCCATATATTTTTCAAAATGGACAGTGCCAATCCCACTAAACCTCAGATTTTATTGCCTGTTTACAAAAATGGAGAAAATGTTGAAAATATTCTGGACTTATTAAATTACAGATTAGATATTTTTAGGTGTACGGATTGCGAGAAAGCAATATATTTGGAGGATGCGGTCAGAGGATCTGACCTGGAAAAATTAGTTCAACCTTTATGTCGTACGTATCCCTATAACTCCTCCTGGTTTAGACTCAGAGAAGGCCTCTTAGATGTAAGTGAACAGCAGAGAGCCGCACAGAGAGCAGAGCAAGAATTACAGCAGTACCGAGAGTTAGTAGAGAAAGCACAAGATCAAGTTGAGGACTTCTTTCGGGCCAATAGGTATTTACTCGGAAAAAGAAAAGACAAAGAAAAAAAAAGAAAAAAGAAAAGAAAATTAGAGACGATTGGATGGCTCGCTGTGTTCATGAGAAATTTCAACAAAATAAAATTTTCTCTCTTTTGTTGCAGTTGACAGGCAATAGATTCATTTTGGATCGTTACGATGGCAATATTTTAGGCGTCATACTTATGAAAGAGAGACAAAAGGCGCTTCAGGGCAGGAAAGATTTTGCCAATCGTCAGTAGTGTACAAATTCTAGATGTAAGACCATTTTAAATTACGATTAGTCTAAGACGTTTTAGTGTTTTAGTGAAGTTGTAGTCTAAGAAAATTAAGGTTTAGTCACAATGCGTGCTTAGGAATTAAGTGTAGAACCTTAAGAGTATGTTTAGAAGTAGGGTAAAATTCAAACTCATGACGTGTCTCTTCCATTTTTCCTCCTTGTTTCTCTTATTTTTCATTTTTCCGTCTTCACTTGACCACCAAGTGCTTCGTTGGGACCGGACCGTCCGGAGTATCCTGGCTCGCTGAGTGACGGGCTCTGCTCTAGTCCGACATTTTGGCACTGACTGTACTTAGTGCCCTTCGTGCCGATTGGTGTGTACTTAGCTGCCGAGCCGCCCACGCCAAGGGTTGACAAGTCCTTTTGGAGGCGTCACAGCTGCTACGTCCCAGCGACATGCAAGACCGCAGCTGCCCCGTATCCGAGTCTTTCGAGAGGAGGTGCGGCGGAGTATGGCTCGTCCAACTCCCCCGCGGGGACCCCAGAAGAAGACCGAGTTGGAGGCGGCAACCCGTACTACAGCTATCTACGTACGGCCAGCGCTCGTCAACACAGCGCGACCTACAGACGGCACGCCCACCTGCGCCATCTGCAGCCATCTGTAGCCACAGTCATTGGCTTTCAAGTGCAAGTTTGTGCATCTGCTCATTCTCTTCGGTCATCGTCGCCGTGGCGACAAAGGATTGCTGAGTCCTTCGGGAGGAAGCACGGTTGTAGCAACCTGGAGCACAACCGCCCCAAGCCGAGCCCGCCATGGGGGAGGCCAGCTGGCTCAGGCCACCTGAGGGGACCTTCACCCACCAGACACCTCAGCCTGAGTCGCTTTGCGAGGAAGGGCTGAGCGTGGGGACGCGTCGAAAGGTGTTAGGCGCGCCGACCCGTCCTGCCTCAATGTGGCCAGTGGTCGCTTGCAGGCACTGGCAGTAATTTCACAGAAGATCACTCGGGATGAAGAATCGGCCCCGAGGCGGCGGCGCAGCCGACACTTGGAGACCTTGTTCGAGGACCGCCAAGGACACACCGTCGGACCATCGACAGTCAACGGCGTCGTCACACTCAAGATTCACCACTGACCGGCCATATGAACTTTTAAAATTTAAAACGTGGACGTTTTTCTTTTCAAAAGGGGGAAAAAGCGGTAGTCATAAGTAATTAGCATTAAGTTTTTAAGTTAAGCATTCGTGTAGGTTAGAATTAAGAACGTCAAAAAAAAAGAAGAAGAAAAGGTATCACCCGAATCAATCATCGATTTTGTAATAAAATCAATAAATACCTACATGACCACTAAGCACTGAAGAAGTCAGATTAACAAAATTATTTTGTCTGCTCAAAATTAGTTTTCAAAATTCTTAAAGATGAGGACATCTTCTTTCTAAAGGGGGAGGATGTCAGGGAAGCGCGCAGCTTTGAATCTGGCGCGCTGCGCCTTCCCGAAGCCGCGATGCAAAATCACGCGCGTCAGCGGATTCCCCTCGGCCGGCCTCACCGACCGAGCGGGAGCGACACGCAGGCAGACGTGTCCCGGCTCCCGACCCGGCAGCTTCGGCTACAAGTAAGTGCTTGGTGGTCGACCTATCTTTGATCTAAAGAGTTCTTGGTCCTTCCTTCTTTCCCTAATATTCTTTGAGTTCAAGAGAAAGGTGAATGGTGGCCACAGAGCACCATTACAGAATTTACACCCCTTGTAACAACACAAAATATTATTCCCATTGAGAAGCAAGTCGTACAAGCCAGAAAAACTATAATACAAGACAGATTTAAGAAGGAAATGAATTTATTAGTTGACATTCCTCGGGCTGGATTTGGGAACACTAATGATGGTTGTAGTTTTCTTCATTCTTAGTACCGTCTCTTTAAAGGTGATGGGTATGCACTCGTAAGATGTTCGGATTACTAGTCGCAAGTGTGAAGCCACAGTAATTCTGATAGCGCAAAAATCACTTTTTACCAAATATTGCAATTTTAGGCCCTGACTTTTCCCAAATTTAGGGGACTTATCGCAGACGAACTAAAGCCTTAATAGCAGCTTAATAGACCGTAATATGTAGCAGCACGCGGTTCGGACGAAGCTTTTCGGAAGTGCATACCCTCTCAGTCAATGGTTACCCTTATGAACAAATTTGTCTATAGCTATGGACGATTCAGCGTGTTAGTTAAAACATTGTGACTGCAGGAAGCCAGTTTTAATAACTGCTATGAACAAAGATTCCATTTGTCCATAGCATGTGTTGTCTGGAGTCACAATTTTGTTACCAGCCTACGGATGTGCAAAATCGTCCATAGTCTTGGACAACATTGTCCATTGACATTTTGCGTGTTAAAGAAAGGACTGATTTAAATCATTTTAATACGCAATAACTTATACTGTACTCACAGGAAACACCGTGCGCAGAATCTTTGACCATCCAGAGGAGAGCGCTGCAATTCTTGGTCTTGACGCTGGGTTAATACAAAGATTTTCTGTAATACTGAAAGCACTGGCATCGGGGGAAAAGCTTCATAAAGACCATTACAACGTTTTCGCTTTTGAAACAGCACAAACATATGTAGATTTATACCCGTGGGCAATTATGTCTCCAACAGTTCACAAAATTTTGGCACATGGTGCTTTTATTTCAGAAAATGTAGATATTCCCTTAGGGTATCTTTCTGAGGAAGCTCAGGAATCCATGAACAAGGTTATTAGAACGTACAGGCGAAAATTTACCCGCAAATGCAACAGAGTTTCGACGAATGACGATATCATGCGGCGACTCCTGATAAGATCTGACCCTTTCATTAGCTCCCTTCGGCAAGTACAATGTTTTAAGAGTTCAAATTTCCACCCCAGTCAAGATGAAGAATACTAATTAGAGAAAACCTTGTTCACAGATCTACTCAGAGGCGTGAATCTGTGCCTGACGATGCAGTCAATCATCTCTTAAGTTGTTCGAATTAGATATTTATAATTAGCATTAAAATTTATTTCAGCTTCTACTAGCAGGTTCGTCTAGCATAGGGTATGATAATTACTATTTAAGAAACAGTATGAAGGCAATCATAGCATATTAACCCTCATTATTTTTTTTCTTTTGTAGGTCTCTACAACACTTTGCTTCCTATTAATTCCCATTAATAATTAGAATAATTTGATTCAGAGGTTGTACCTACAAGAGTTTTATTTGTAGAACCTTGAGTTTCGAGGTATCAAAGTAGGAAACTCACAATCACTGCTATTTGGTTTAAAGATTTAATGATCGTTTAATGATTTTTTTTAAAACGTTCTTTACTACTATTAACTAATCAATTAATCAAAGAGAGATATAACGCCATCCCAACTCACTCAAGTAAATGTTTGGGTGGAACAAGGCAAGATCCAAACTTTAAAACGGGAATTGCCCCCCCCCCCTAAATGACGCCTACACTGTAAAAACTCTGGTGTAAAATAACGATGGAAAAATTAATCAACATTTTCCTGTTATTTTACGACTTTCCTTGTAATTGTACAGAAGTTTTACAGGACATTTCTCGTTTTTTTTACGACTCTTCCCGTTATTTTACGGGTATTCCTGTTAAATTACAAGCAAAGTTCTGTAAAAGAGAATGACTTGACCTCTCGTTTTCCAAGCTAACGGGAACATTCTTGTGAAAGTAGAAAACACGCTTCTGCGATTTAACAGGGACACCCAGTAAAAAAATTAATCAAGGATTTCTTGTTTTTTTTACAAGAATATTTTGTAAAGTGCAACGTACCAGAAAAATTGTCAAAAGTAACCCCCTGGCGCAGCTGCAGGTGGCAAGTGCCTAAATCATGCCCACAAGGCCTCAAATTGGTACTACCACAATAACTCATGAACCAACCACAGCGAGCAGCGCAAGTATATCTCAAGCAGAAAAACGAGTTGTGCACTCGCTATGTCTGTGACGGCCCACTTTCATCTCGAAGACCACGTAACAGGCGTGTTCTGATGGCGCTGTGGATTTGCAAAATCTCATGGTAAGTCATTTGCTAGACTTAACATAACATTTATAAATAAATTACATATTTACACGTTTGTGGTTTCCTCTAAAGATTTTTTTCAGGTAGTTACAAGGGTTACTTGAGCACCGGTTAGGTCACACATTAAAGAATATTAAGTGTTCAGTGCAAAAAAGTGAAATCGGTTAACAAGAGCATATGTCGCTATGTATGGTATATAAAACCGCCATTTATTACATAACTACTAAAAATGTCTGAAGCCACCATTGTACAATAATCTGGTGTTGCTTAATGAACGAAGGCTCACATGCCGAAAAAATCTATAGCTTCCGAGTTCTGTGTGAAGTCATGCCCATCCCGGCGCATTGTCAGCTAAAACGTTTCCGAGCAGAACTACCAAAGACAAATCACAGGTAACATCATATTTTAAAAAGGTCAATGTATGCACGAATATGAGAGTTCAAAAATACGTTCGTTTTGTTTTCTACATACAGTATTCATAAGATAATCACAAAACCTTTTTACAACGCGCAGCATGTGTTAACCAGAGAAGGAAAAAGAGGGGAAATTCGACGTCAGAACTACTCCCATTTCACTATTAAAAACCTCCCCGAAGCAATATATTAACCACAAGTTGCCTAAAACACGAAGAACCTGTAATAGCAACATTTAAAAACAAGACGAGAACTCTCTAACATTAGTAACTCTTGCTGCATGCGACACTATTCCCGAAAAACGCCCAAATCGCAATTAATTTTCCTACAAATTTGGATGTTTGCCAATAACAACACGATATCTAGCGAAGAGGCACTTTTTTATGGTTGCGGGTGCCAAGGCACAGGTCCTAGTCACGTTTAAGAACTAAGCCGGAACTCTATGACATCGGTAACTCTTGCTGTGTAGGACACTGTTGCCGAAATACGCCTAAAATCGCTATTTTCATGCTAATTTTGACAATGTTAGATAAAAACAACATGATATCGGGCGAAGGGGCACTTTTTTATGTTTGCACGTGTTAAGGCACAAGTCCTAGTCACGTTAAGGAACTAGGCCGGAACCCTCAGACATCGGTAACTCTTGCTGTGTGGCACACTGTTGCCGAGAAACGCCTAAAATCGCTATTTTCATGCTAATTATGACAATGTTTGATAAAAACAACACGATATCGAGCGAAGGGGCACTTTTTTATGGGTGCGGGTGCTAAGGCACAGGTCCTAGTCACGTGTAAGAACTAGGCCGGAACTCTCTGACATCGGTAACTCTTGCTGTGTAGGACACTGTTGCCGAGAAACGCCTAAAATCGCTATTTTTATGCTAACTATGACAATGTTTCATAAAACAACACGATATCGAGCGAAGGGGCACTTTTTTATGGGTGCGGGTGCTAAGGCACAGGTCCTAGTCACGTTTAAGAACTAGGCCGGCACTCTCCGACATCGGTAACTCTTTCTGTGTGGGACATTGTTGCCGAAAAACGCCTAAAAACGCTATTTTTATGCTAATTTTGACAATATTTGATAAAAACAACATGATATCGAGCAAAGGGGCACTTTTTTATGTTTGCGGGTGTTACGGCACAAGGACTAGTCACGTTTAAGAACTAGACCGGCACTCTCCAACATCGGTAACTCGTGGTGCACGAGCCGTTGTCACTAATATAGGTATTTGTGGCAAAATGTTGTTATAGTTCGTAAAATCTCGTCTGTTTTCGGTCGATATTGATAATTTTGGATTCGGACGTGCTTTATAAAGCCGTCGCAAGGTGACAAGTGCATCCAGGATTTTTTTCCGACTTTTCAGGGTTTCGCCGCACTGTGCGCCTGCTAGCCCGGCCACCGAGTCGACCCGAGGAGCGGGCTGAGGGCGGCGGCCGGACACTCGAATACCCGCGCATATTCAAAGCAATGGGGAAACGGTGCGTCGCGCAAACTCGTCTAATAATGTAGCGACGCAAGGAGCTCACATCACAACACTACCTCCTCTCTTCTCAAAGAAGACGCGTCAATCAAGCGAGTAATTCTGCAGGGGACCGAAAGCGGTTTCACGGTTAGCGCTAGGGATGCACTTCGAATAAAAATATCGATATTATCGATATCGATAATATCAAATGCCTTGCGATAAAATATCGATAATATCGGAAAAATATATCGATATTTGCGATATATCGATATTTTCGGACATTACCGAGAAACTGTTACAGAAAGTGGACAAAAGAACGTATTGTTCAAAATAAATACTGGTATTTGACGCAATACACAAAATCTAAAAATGGCGCCAGGTATAGGTGAAATTGCGATAAAAAGAAGCCATTCGGAAACCAAGGTACGACCTGACCAAAAGCAATTGCAGAGGATGTACAATGTAGTTTGGCGGTACAAAAGTTACTGTTTGCGAGGCCATTTTTATATGGACAGCGGAAGCGCTGCTGATATCTACAAATATCTTAAATATTCTCTAAAAATATTCTACATATTCTCTTTGAATATCGCTCGATATATCGATTAAAAATATCGATATATCGGCATATCGGCTTGCAAACCATATCGATATACCGATATCGAAATATCGGGAGAAAATATCGATATTTCGATAATATCGATACGTATCGTGCATCCCTAGTTAGCGCTGGGCCGAAAGCGGTACCACGGTTGTAACCCGTAGTGGGTGTCAGCGAGCGATCAGATCTTTGCCAGATGCTGGCCAGAAAATCGGTTTCACTTGACAGCTGATAACAGCCACAACCAGAGCGAAGGCCTCCGTTAAAACGCCGATCTTCGCAGTTGCTGGAGCCGGAGCAGCTGGAGCCGTGCTGGATCTCGCGTGGTCCCAGAAGTAAGCTGCAGCTCGATGCTCAGTGCGGAGTTGATGACAGCAGCGTCAATCGCAGATAAAAGAACAGCCTAGAACACAATGCCGTTTTCGCACTAGACTTTGCCTAGACAATTTGGCACATCAGCCTTGCGGGGGGTCTGCAGTGATGACGCTTCTCCAGAAACAAGAGTAAGCTGACCGTTGCAAACGGAAATCCAAGTCAGGATTAGGCGGACTACTTAGCTTTTCTTTAGCCCGTTCTCAACCGCGGGGCAGTTCAGCACAACAGCGATGTCCAGCAACATGTCCAGCCTCGCGTCCAGCAGCAGGGAGCAGCGTGTTGTCCAGTTGGTTCTCGCCTTCTCGGTGGTCGAAGAACAGCATCCAGCTCAGCACGTCTAAATCATCTCCGTGTGGTTTCCGGCTGTGCCACCGGTGAAAGTCAAGTAGCCTCGACAATTTTTAGCGGGTGCACTGGTCTGACACACAGGACGGTACCCGGTCTCAGAACTCTGAAGAGCACGGCACGTCGAGCAGACCCGGCAGCCGGTAGCTTCAGCCGGCTCGTTGACTCGGGTTCAAATACCAGAGACTTTTTCTTATCGCAACCGAATTTAAAACTCAAAATCAAGAGTTCGGTCTCTTCCGCGATTTTAAATCAGCTCGGTTATTTCTAAGCGTTTGCCAACAGCACGCTGTCGGAAAGCACCAGGGTCGCCTTGGCGTTAGCAGACAGCTGCCAGCGTTAGGTACCAGAGACTCGGGTTCGAATACCAGCAAACAATTCTCAATCATAGCCGAGTTTAAGACTCCAGAAACTAGAGTTCGCGGCCTCATGCGCGATTGTGAGTCATTTGTTTTCGGAGCAGAGCAGAATGCTGCCACTAAGCGCCAAACGAGCCTTGCCCACACAAAAAATAGACGTCTACTAGACGTCGAGTAGACGGCTTCCCCCTATCTAATAGACGTCTACCGTCCGTCTTGTGCTAGACCATCTATTTCATATCTACCGTGTCCGATTTTGCAATTTATAGTAGACGTCTATCGGTCAACGTCTAGTAGATGTCAAGCGGCAGATGCGTTATAGACGTCGAAAGGAGGGCCGGAAGAGTGGGGAGGGCGGACGAGCACTCACAGAGGATGGCTGCAATCCGGCGGGGAAGCGAGAAGCCGATACGCCACGAGACAGATAAAGTATGATCTCCAAACGTTAGTTCCGGTTTGCATTGCCAGGTGTGCGTATTCACCGAAGGCCGGGTTTAGCAACAGTAAGTAACACGTGCTTATGTGACAGAGCGCCGCCCGATAAAGCAGCATGGCTCGTACCACTTGGACGACCCTCGGATACACGTCATGGGGCTCTCAGGATCATCGTGTGCGTCCGGGGGTATATATTCAAGAGTCGTCAGAAGTCGCCAGCGCGAGCTAACCATGTTTTCCATTATTTTACGCTGACGAAGAGGTATTACCGACTTATTGTGGGCTGACGTTGTTTGTGACATGTTTCTGTACTCGTACCAAAAGATTGCGTGAACCAAAGGTCGTACCGAGAGCCGTGAGCACGAGGAAACCGTTTAGCGTGCCGTAACAGCGACACTGGCGCCATCTTGTGGACATAATCAATTATTCGTTTTGTACGTCGAGAGGGCGGCGCATTCGGCAAAGGAACAACTTTTTAGGATAGGAAACAATGCGAAAAGTATGTAACGGCGCTTCCTCATCCATTTTGCACAAAGAAGCCGTTGAATTGGAAATTTTATTTAAAAGACGTATAGGTTAGAGCGTGATAGATATTTGGTCGACGTTCAGTGTCAATGGGGACATAGACTGTAAAGACGGACCGTGTCTACCGTTTGCTGGTGCTCAGCACAACTTTTCTCTGCCAGAGGAAGCGGAGGTCGACAGATTTTATGGGAGGTCTTGACGTAGACATCTAGGAGACATCCATTAGATGTCTATCTTTAGATGTAGGTGAATGTTACAGACGTCCATATAAAACATACGATTTAGATAGTAAACCGACCGTTTCAAGACCTTTGCGCAGCGAGGGGAGATACGTACATACGCTTGAGAAATGGTCGATGGTGGTGATGCGCGGCCGATTGTAAGTATACGTCTGCTTAATGTTTACCTGGCGTCTATAAATGCAGTAGACTATGGCTAGATCGTCTAATAAGATCTATAGACGTCTATAGATGAAGTAGATTATGTGTAGACCGTCCACCAAGATCTATAGACGTCTATAGATTGAGTAGACTATAAATAGACCGTCTACCGAGATCTATAGACGTCTATTTTTTGTGTGGGTGGCCCGGGTTCGAATACCAGTCAGATCAAACGAAATGCGTTTTCTCTTTTTTTTTTCTTTTAAAGCCTCAAATATTCACACCCAGAAAAAGCGGTTCTCGGAATGAGAATCATGTACTTGGAACGAGATCATTCGACTCTCAACTTTGTCCAGACCACTATGCACTTGATCCTAGGGGAAAATGCTCTCGAAAACTGCCGGAGCCAATCGAGTACAACTTGCGCTCGGCTCCAACCTATGCTTTCACAGGATTGCCTTGGTTGGAGATCATTTTACATTTTACGAGGTTCAAATGTTCTCGAATTTTTGTGTGTTCTGGTCTCGGCGAAAATTTAACTCGACTTTTAGACGAGATCAGTTTTGGCGCGTTCGAGAAAATGTTCTGGACAATGTTGAGAAGAACGTGTACTCAGGCAGTTATCGATGTATTTCTGTCCAAAGATCTGATCTTTAATGTGAAATTGACACCTGGACTTATGCGAACCCCCATACCGCCCTAGCTTGAGGCATTGTCAGTGAGTCCGTGAACTCTGTACGCCTAAATGCCTCCAATCTAATCCGGCAAACGACGGTGATGAGCGCCTGCGAGCGCTAAGGTAGGCCAACCCTCATGCCACGCGCGCACGGTGGGTCGTTTGCCGTCCAGGCAATTTTTTCTGTGGGCTATGTTCAGCCGCGATGTTTGAGGAGAACAAGGAAACAAATAAAATGCATATCATTTGGTTTTTAAATTGTTTTACTGTCAAGAAATAAACATACAAAAGTAAAGTAAAAATTTGATCACAGAGCATGTCTGAGGGAAACAACATTTTTGCCAAAGAAACTTCGCTCCCACAAAGGCATATAATAAAATAAATCATTGTGGCATACCGATTGATACTCAGCGGTGGGTATAATTTCATAAGCACAAATGTGACCAATATATCACAGAGTACTAAGAATTTGAAGAACAAATATGACAGACTTTCTGTTGTGTTCTCACATTGGTGGACTGACTGTGTTAGGGATCAGGGATTGCTATAAAATCATAACACTCACGGGTTTGGGTTTTTTCCTGGAGTCTCCTCTCGATGTGTGCCGTTCCACGGCTCGTGATAGCAATGCCTCTAGCTCCGGCGGTCCCAGCCTCCCGGTGGCGCCAGTGGTGGCGCCCCCTGGTGGCGACCGCCGGAACTATGGCATTGCCAACTGCCGGACACCACACCCCTCCCTTCCAGATTTTTTTTATTAATAACAAAACACAGGCAACAAACACTTAGTGTATGCTGAAAGAAAAACAAGGAACTTTTATTTCATCCGTAAATCCACAAATCGTGTCCTTAACATCGCCGGGTCTGGTGGGGCCTCAGTTGGGCCCGCCACCACCAACAAGGGCCTGTCCTAGACTAGCCCCTCGGACTCCGAATCACTCCCGATACCGGGCTGGCCGCGGTGCCTGCCGGCGCGGCCGCCGTCCGGTGGGAGGGGCACCCGGGCCTCCTCGGCCACGGGCACCCTGGGCTCCGCGAGCCCCACCTCGGGGGCCTCCTCGGCCACCCCGGGCATCACCCGAGCCTCCACGGCCACGGGGTTGGGCCCGACGGCTTCCGCCTCGGGCTCCTGCTGCAGCTGGGGGCGTGGGGTTTGCGGAAGTACGGGGCGTTGCCGCCGCAGCGGGCGTTCCCGCCTCGCTGGCCCACGACCGCCGCACCACCTCTGGGGTAGAGGCCGCGCCTCCGCTGCTACCGCCCCCTCGGGCCGCCGAGCTGCAAGAAGAAGGACCTGGTCCATCGAGCTCGCTCTCAAGGTTGCGAGGGCGCGCGGCCCTGACTTGCCTGCGCCTCTCCTCCCTCGGGGATGGCGTGTAGTTGCTGCCGAGTCTGACCCGCAGAGCCTTGCGGCGTTCCCGCCGCTTGCGGTTTTGCTGAGTCCTGGCCTCCGCGCTGCGTGGCCGGCTCACCCCACGACTCGTAGTCTCGGCGGAACCCTCCCTTCCAGGCTGCCGCTTGGGGGCCGGCTCGCCCTCCGGCTCGGTTTGGGTGGAGGCCCTTTTGCAGGGCACTACCTGCCGCTGCATTCCTCGCAGCACCTCCTCCTGCCAGGCCATCTGCTGCCGCACCTGTGCCACCTTTGCCAACATTTTCACACTGCTGGCCAGTGCCTCCTGGAGCTGTGTCAGGGAGATAGGGGCGGGGGGCGGACCTGACCCTGCGGGCCTTGCGGCCTCGCTGGGCCCCACCGGCAGGTGCGTCGACCACGCCCGGTCCGCCTCCTCGCACAGCTTCCGCCCCGTCTGGTCCAGGAGCTCAACCTGCTCATCCAGCTCCGCACACAGCTGGTCGAACTGAGTGGCCTTGTCGGCCTCCTCCTCGACCTCGCTGTCGGAGCCCAGCAGCATCCTTTCCTCCTCCGCGGCCACCGGCTCCTCCACCTGAGCGGGGGCAGCGTGGGGTGACGTCACCGCCACCTTCTGCAGTCCATCTGCCAGGGCGGCGTCGATGCTGCTGCTCGCTGCTGCGGCCACTGCTCTCGCTGCAGCCTGGGCCGCTGCTCGCATGGCGGCGTCCCGGTGCCGCTCCTCCGCAGGCCCCCACACGCCCACCTCGGCGTCGTCGGGCTGGGTCGCGGGGCTCGACTGCTCTTCCAGGGGGGATGGCTGTATTTCGCCGACCGGCGCCTCGCCGTGTCTGGCCACAGCCCGCTCCCGGGGCTCATCGCCGTTCCTTCTCGGTCGCATCTGGGAAACATGGCGCTTCATTAGATTTCCGTTTTTATCACGGCACATCCATATTCGAGAGCCCTTCTTGGCCTGCACCGCAGCGGGCTCCCAGCGGGGCTGCCTCTTGCCGCGGTACACGCGAACCCACACCTGCTGTCCGGGGTGGAAAGTCTGCGCGGCGCTCAGATCGTTCTCCTCCCCCTCCCCTCCAGACTCAGCCTCGGCGCGCCGGGCACTCGGCAACATGCGTGCCAGAGGCCGCATGGGCTGCCTACCCATCAGGCGCTCCGCCGGGCTCGTCCCGTCCGGGCCAGGTGTGAAACGGGCCGTTTCGAGGACCGCTCGCAGACGCTGCTTTTTGTCGCCTTCAAAGCGTACAAGTGCGTCTTTGATCGCCCCTACGGCTCTCTCCGCCAGCCCGTTCGACCACGCACAGTGCGGCGCGATCGTTAGGTGGCGAATTCCGCGTTCGCGCAAGAATATTTGAAACGCCTCCGACGTGAACGCCGTGCCGTTGTCGGACACGATCAAGTCGGGGTCCCCAAACCGAGAAAACGCATCCCTCAGGCACGTGACCACGGCCTCCGAGGAGGGCCCGGTCACCCACCAGGCCTCGATCCACTTGGTTTCCGCGTCCACCGCCACCAGGAAATACTCTCCCTGTCGCGGTTCCCCGAAATCCAAGTGAATGCGTCCCCAGGGCCGGCTTTGCGGCCATGCCCGGAGCGGTGCTTTGGGTGGGTCGGGCCGGCGCAGCTGGCACACTTTGCACCTTGCCACCATGGCCTCGATGTCGGCGTCGAGCCTCGGCCACCAAAACACCGTCCTTGCCATGCTCTTGGTGCGCACCACGCCCTGGTGCGCCCAATGCAGGCGGGACAACGCCTCCGCGCGCAGGGCCTTCGGGATCACCACCCGGCTCCCCCACAGGACACAGTCCCGGGTGACCGATATTTGAACCCGCTTGCGCCACAGCTCGCCCGGTTCCCCCGGGGGCTGCTGCTTAGGCCACCCTGCACGCGCCCATGCTCGCACTTGGCAGAGCTCTGGGTCTTTGTCTGTCGCCTCCGCGATGTCCTTTGCCGTGATGGCTGGTCCGTCTGGTTGCCGGTTACCGTCCAAGTCTAGGTACCCGAGGAACCCCATCGGGGGGTCCGGGGGATCCTCCCGGGGGCCCCCTACCGGCAGCCGCGATAGGCAATCCGCGTTGCCGTTCAGGTGTCCTGGCCTGTATCGCAGCTCGAACGAATACGCAGACAGAGTCAGCAGCCACCGCAGTATCCTCGGACTCATGACCGCCGGCGTCCTGCCCTTGAACAGCCCGACAAGTGGCTTGTGATCGGTCATGACGACAAAAGTCCGCCCAGCCAAATACTGGTGAAACTTTGTCACGCCAAACACGATCGCCAGACCCTCCTTGTCGAACTGGGCATAATTCTTTTCTGCCGGGGACAAGGTCCTGGATGCATAGGCAACCGGCCTCTCGAACCCGTCCACTACGTGAGCCAGCACGGCGCCGACCCCGTATGGACTCGCGTCGACGGCCAGGACGACTGGCAGATCCAGGGAGTAGTGAACCAGGACACGGTCGCTACACAGCTCGTCCTTTACCGCCTGAAATGCCCGTGATTGCTCGTCACCCCATTGCCAGGTGGCATCTCGTGACAGCAATCGCGTGAGCGGTTCGAGCAGCTCCACTCGCCTCGGTAAAAATTTCTGATAGAAATTTGCCTTGCCGAGGAAGGATTTTAATTGGGTCACGTCCTGCGGCGCTCGCCGCAGCGCCTCCACCTTGTGTGGGAGTGGCGCTATGCCTGCGGCCGTCACCTCGTGCCCAAGATACTCGACTTTGGCTGCTCGAAACAGGCTTTTCTCGGGTTTAATTCGTAAACCCGCATCACTGAGCCTACTCAGGACCTCGCGCAAGCGCTGGTCGTGCTCTTCCCTGGTCCGCCCCGTCACAAGGACATCGTCCAGCAACACGACCACACCGTCAATACCCGCCAGTAGCCCGTCGATGAGCTGCTGGAACCGGGGAGGGGCCACGTTCACGCCAAACCACAGCCTGTTCACCCGGAACAAACCTCGGTGGGTGTTGATGGTCAGCAGGCGTGCTGTCTCATCGTCCACAACCACCTGGTTGTAGGCCATGGTCAGGTCGAGTTTTGAAAACATTGTTCCACCCGCCAGCCTCGCAAACGCTTGGTCAAGCGTGGGCAGGGGGTACCCCTCCGGTTTGATCACCGTATTGACAGTGCTGCGATAGTCCCCACAAACGCGAACTTCCCCGTCCGGCTTGTCTACTATCACGATAGGCGTGGCCCATTCGGCTTGGTCTATGGGTGTCAAAACCCCTAGGCCTGTCAGCCGCTGCAGCTCGGTGTCCACTTTCGCCCTGCGAGCGAAGGGCACCGGCCGCGCTCGCAAATAAATCGGCGTTACCCCCGGCGGCGGCTTGATGCTCATCCTCGGCCCGCGGTACGTACCGAGGCCGGGCTGAAAACATTCAAACTTGGCGCGCTCGGCGGGCGTCGCCCCCAGGGCGTCCCCAGGCTGGCCTACCGCCCCGACAAGTCCGTGCGCCGGCCGCGTGATCGGCACGGGCCCGGCCACACGGAAACCCAGCGCGTCCATCCAGAGCCGGCCGATGAGGAAGGGGCCGCGCCCTTCTGCTACCAGCAGCGGCAACGTGGCCTCTTTGTGGGCGACCCGGACGGTCACCTCACAGCTGCGGAGGCCCGTCACCGGCACGCCGGCCCACATCCACATGTCGTCGGCTACGTCCGAGAGACGCGCCTCCGGCCAGTGGCGCGCGTACTCGTCCGCCGAAATCATGCCGCACGGCGCGCCGTTGTCGAGGACGGCCGTAAACATGATTCCGTCAACAACAACAGGCACTTGATCTGGGCCCGGGTACTGGGGAGCGTTCACATTGAACAACCCATACTCCCATGCCGCTTGCGGACCCCCCACGAAGGCGACCGCACCGGCTCCGGCTCCCGTCCCGGCGGCGGGCTGCTGTGCCGCCGCGGCGCCCGACGGCGCGCCGGCTCCGGCAGCCCCGGCCCCACCAGCGGAACCGGAGGCGGGGGCGGGCCCCGACCCGTGAATCATGTTCACTGTCCGGCTGTGCCCACCTCCCGGTTTCCCTTTGCCCTTCCTGCCCTTCTTGTTGTTGTTGCTACCCCCGCTTGCCCCCTCCCCGGACCGACACGCCTTTTGGATGTGGCCGCGTTTTCCGCAGCCCCGACAATCCTTGTCTTTTGCCCAGCACGTGTCAGCCGAGTGGGCCCCCAAGCAGCGGTAGCACGTGGCCTGCTGCTGTTGTTGCTTGTTGTTGTTGCCCTTGTTGTTCCCCGCGTATGCGATCATCTGCCCGGTTTCGGCCGGGCGCCGGTTGAGCGCCTCGCCCTCGGCCCGGCAGCGCGCGTGCGTCCGAATCATGTCAACCGCTTTTCGAACGTCCAAATCCGCTTCCCCGAGCAATTTCTGCTGGCATGTTTTGTCAACTACGCCTCGCACCAATTGGCGGCACAAACGCCGGCCCAAATCGGCCTCCAGAAATTTGCACGGGATGGCCAGCTGTCGGAGGTCGGCCAGCCACACGGCTACCGACTCACCCGCCTTCTGCACTCGTTGTTCAAACAAATGCTCGGCCATGTGGATCGACATCGCGTCGTCGAACTGTTCGTCCAGCAGTTTGATCAAATCGTCATATGTCACCTGGTTGCTTTCCAGCTCCCTCGGATAACACAGAGCGATCATGAGTTCGTACAGGGGCTCGTCGGCGCACGTCAACAAGGCGCGCTTCTTGGCGGCCCCGCTGACAAACCCTTGGTGCGCCGGCGCCTGCCCCAGCCGGCGCTTGTAGGTACCCCACGTACCCGGTTTCTGTTCGAAACTCGAGAAATGGAACCTCCGCGCTCGAGCCGGCGAACGGCGTGGCGACGGCTCCGGCTCAGACTCCGGCTCCGGCGTGTGCGGCGGCGGCGGCGTCTGCTGCCGCTCGCGTTCTCGCCGTGTCCGTCTGCCTGCCATCGCCTCTCGCCTCGCTCCCGTAAATCAACCCGAAAAGCAACACGCCCACGCCCTCACAGCCCCACGGCACGGACTTCCCCGCCTGCCGGTCTGCTGCCCCACACGTGTCGGATTGTTTACTCCCGGCCGAACTCGCACTGACCCGGTCACTCGCCCCGCGCTACGCTCTACGCCTCAACTCACAACGCAACACAAGCCCACATCAGCACAGCCCAAAGTACCACAAGCACATCGCAGCACAAACACAGTCACAATTCCATTCAAAATTCTGAGTCCCGTTGACAAGCCTCGCCGGTTTTCCAGCTGGCTCGTTCAGCCTCGTCGCCAAATGTTGTGTTCTCACATTGGTGGACTGACTGTGTTAGGGATCAGGGATTGCTATAAAATCATAACACTCACGGGTTTGGGTTTTTTCCTGGAGTCTCCTCTCGATGTGTGCCGTTCCACGGCTCGTGATAGCAATGCCTCTAGCTCCGGCGGTCCCAGCCTCCCGGTGGCGCCAGTGGTGGCGCCCCCTGGTGGCGACCGCCGGAACTATGGCATTGCCAACTGCCGGACACCACACTTTCTGTCTTGAACAATTATTTTTACAATTTTTCCAAAAGTTGGTAGGAAGTCTCCTACCTTAACAACCAATACAGAATTCAAATAATATCCTGTTCCACTCAATTTAACACTTTTTGCAACAGTAATCACATCATTACCCTGATAAGGTATACTGTCAGCAATAGACACATAGAAGTCAAGAGCACCAGCACGTACTTTTGAAATGCCAGTAGTATGGACAATATTTTCACAGCTATCTTGACGCATAAGTCTCTCACATAAATAAAGCTGAAATTTAACAGCCACAGAAAAAGGAAAATTAACCCGTGAATTGCAGACTTTGGAATAAATTTTCCCACGACGATGATTTCTTTCACACAACAAACAAGATAAGAGAACCAAAGGACCATTTCTACGTAATAGTTCTGGATAATGTAACATAAAGTGATGTTTTGGTTTTAGTGATCCAAAGTACAGGACATAAAGTTCATGGTGCCCTTGAACTAAAGCTAGTGAGTAAACATCAACACCAGGGTGCTGTCACAATTTCAAGAATTTCTCGCATGGTAATGTACAATTTCCATACTCCATTTGATTCAGGCACCAGGTCCCCAACCATTTCGCCTAAGTATCGACCAGGGCATAACATTTCTGTTGCTGACAAATTCCATGTACACTTCTCAAGACGCTTTAACTCTAGATTTATAGTAGGCGGTTTGTTGCCACTCTCACTGGGATCATAATGAAAACCTTCCATTCTCTCAATTAAGTCATTTACAGTGAAATTGTTCCTAATACTCACAAGATGAAATAATATCTGACAAATATCATAACGAAGCAGTCCCTCATAAATGTCATGCATCACATCACAATGACAATTTGTAACGCAATGGAAACTGGGCATATCATTCCAAACACATTCTTCATTAAAACCAGTAAGTGACTGATCACCAACTGCTAGATCTTCAGCATAGTTATGCTCATTTCTAAGTAGAGCATCAGGAACGCGGGTACAAAAATGTTGCATATCATTTCGATGGAGTTTACATACTCTACAATAAAAGTTTCCACCAAAACTTTCAACAAACCCTAAAATGGAATTAAATCCCAAATTGTCAGCTTTGATTAAGGAACAGCAAAAATAAACTTAATATTCATCGCCATCACAAACAACAGGGATACCATTTTCTTCTAGAAACTTCAGTTCACTTATAGCGGAAGAAAATGACATTCGATTACCAAAAGTCTTCCTATACTTGGATTAAAAAATTGTTAGTGTAAACATATTATCCAGTTGTGATTGAAGTTCAGGAGGAGGACATGGAATCGTTGCACACAAAGCACCCAATGAATGAGCAGTATGATGAGACCCTATGGCATTGTCTGGCTCATAATCATCATACTCCAAATGAAGAGGAAGAACAAATTTTCCCTCTTGATTAAAAGGTAAACCAAGCTCCCTCCACAAGGTACCTTGGACAAAATTAGAAACTCTATCATCATTACCAAGTCTATCCACATACTCTCGAATACTATGAAACATGCCATTCAGTTTTAAAAAAGCCTTCAAAGCATGACGAATAGGAATCATTTGACCATAAATAGTCTTCTGAACCAACTCCAGACCTCCATTATGCGATTTCTCATAGGTATCCACATTTCCCATTTCAAAACGTACAAGTCGAATAAAACAACCACTTTCAGACAGAGACCTAAATCGCTGGTGTTCTGTATTCATAAATTGGAATGGTTTTTCCAAAGTACTGAACATATTTTCTAACTTCAAAATATTTACGGCATAATTTTCTGGTACATCTTGAAAGGAGGATATAAAGTGAAATACATTGTCCTTTAGATTTGAAATAGAGCCTGCCAAAAGCTCAGAAGTTCCATTAACTATTTCATCAACTAACTGTCGACTTACACCGGGAATGCAATATAGTTGAGCTAAAAACAGCTGCACATCACTATACAGATTATTCACAAAATTTTCAAGTGTAAATCGAGGGTTCTCATTGTTCATGACGTCATTATCATTAATAAAATAATTATTTACCGAATCATTATCATTAGAGTCATTAGAGTCATTAGAGTCATCCACATTGTCACCTTCTAATATCGGAACAAGATTATCAGGAGCGGGCACCCCACCCTCATGGTGAACCTTTATGGTATGTCGCTTAAATGCCTCAATGGAACAAAATGATTTTTTGCAGTAAAAGCACAAAAAATGATCACTATGTAATCGTTGGTGAAAAAATATAAGGTGCTCTGCCAGCTTACCAACAGAGCGTGATGGCTGCTCACATACCGAACAAATAAACATTGAAATAATTTGAAGGCTGCAGAAACTCAGCATAAAAAACAAACAAAAATTTTGCATGTGCCCCAAACAAATCCCGTTGCCCACACCGCAGAGAAGCTAACAGCTCAAAAACAATTTTAACTCAAGACAAGTACACAATCTTAACACAGATGCACTTGTAAACTGAACAAATACACATATTTAAATAGTTTGAAGTCTGGAGAAACACAGCATAAAAAAATTGACAAAAATCTTACACACAGCCCAAACAAAACCTGCTCCCCAGTGGCCCAAAATTAACATTCAGTCATCCAGAAAAGTACTTAGCATTTACAAGCTTTAATCCAACTGTGCGGGATATCCGCATCCCATTCAGTGGTAAACCCATATACTGCTCTCTGTAGGAGCATCAAAATATGCCTTCATTGAGCAGGATATGGGATATGAAAAACATGGAATGACTTAAAGAAGATATCAATGGCGTCGACAACAGTTGGAAGTTTGTAACGAAGGTTCATGATAGAGACATGAGCCGAAGTTATCTTGTTTTCTGCACCCACTATAACTAGGAGAGGCTGACCTCCTCCACTAGAAGAATTGAAGGATTCTCTTTGTAAGTCAACGCTCCTTTTCATGTCAGTTTCTTTCTGAAACAGTGTTGTAAATATTAATGCTTCATTTTATCCTTTGTACATTTATTGTTTTCTGTTTTTGAATTCATCCGCCACACTGCCTTGCACTAACACCCCTCATAGTTTCTTACTTCACTTGTTTGTATGCACTGCCTTGCTTGACTGCCAATAAACCACAAGGGCTCGTGCACTTGGCTCGCAGCTTCCAGTCTAAACGGTTGTGTTATTCTCCCTGCTTCCCTGCACCACATCCTGCAACGGGTCTTTGCTGGAAAAACTTAGACACGGCACACCCATAAATTTACAACAGGTTATGGGCCCAGGTCTATCGCTTCCACTGCGCTACCGGTTTTGATCGTGCCTTAGGCCTAAAAACCCCCGTAGTTTTTGCTTGTGCTGTGTGTGTTTGGAGGTTAGCGTCGACCACGTTTTTCTGGCGCGCGGAACCCTTTGTGTTACTTTTCTAATCCGAAAGAGCAGCACGCGTTTGCGCTTTCGCGTTCCTGTCTTTCTTTTGAGTGTTTCAGGAAAAACCTTATTGTAAGCCATGGCCAGCCGAGGCGGTCGTAGCGCAGCAACCACTTCGCGCCAAATCAGTCAGGAGTCGGCCGGCCAGGAAAGGGTGCTGAAAAACCCCCCCACTCACTACACGAAACTGAAGGGCCAGGACAACTGGCAAGCGTGGAAATTGTTGATGCTGGTCTTCTTCGAGAGCGCCCGGCTGCACAAGTACCTGGAAAGACGACCGTCCGACGAGGAGCTGGAGGACCCGACGTCCATAGCTTCCCAGGAGGACGCGCACGTCAGGATGTGCATCGCCTCATGTCTGGAAGACTCCCTGACCAGGATAATATCCAGGGCCAGGAGGACCGCCTGCGACATGTGGCAAGCGCTCTGCGTGAACTTCGAGAACCAGGGAGTACAGCGTCGCCTGACGCTCCTCTACAAGTTTATCGACACTCGACGCGCTCAGTTCAACAGCCTTTCTGATTTTCTAGACAGTGTTCAGGAAACGTTTGACGCTTTGTCCGCTGGCGGCTCCAACTCGCTTAGCGACGAGGCAGCCGCGGCTATCGTCCTCAGGAACCTTCGGCCCGAGGACGAATTGATCAAGCGCTTTGCGGAACAGTCCTGCACTGTAATAGGCCACGACGAGGAGTCGAGTTTGAGCTTTAATCTTGTGTTGCAGAGACTCCGCAGTGAGGCCCAGAACGAGGCGGCTCTGGCAGCCACCGGAGGCGTCGCGCTCAAGGCCTTCAGGGGGCCCGGGGGCCGAGGCTCACAGCGGGGACGAGGACGAGGCGGCCGTGGCGGCGGCCGTGGAGGTTATGGTGGCAGGGGTGGTCAACACAACTGCAGCCACAGCAGTCACGGCCAAAAGGGCAACCACCACCACCACCATGATGAGGCCAACCACTCATCAAAGAATTTCCCTCCTTGCAGGTTCTGCTCCAGAACCAGCCATCGCACGGAGAATTGCTGGTTCAAGGATGGAAGGAAACGTAAGGACGACCAAGCCCAGGAGCAATCCAAGAGAGGACGCCAAGGGCCCAACCACTGGGCCCTAGCCAGCAGAGCAGACGACACCAGGGAGCAGAGGACTGGTGTGACCAAAATGGCGAAAAGGTCAACAGCGGAGGCCTTATTGGCTGGTGCTGACTTGGTATGTAAAATGTCCTTAGGGACTCGCCTGGTGCAATTTTACATAGACAGTGGTGCCTCAGATCACATGTGTGGCAATATCTCGTGTCTATACGACTACAGTTCCGTCTCCACAAAGCACAGGATTGAGTGTGCTGGTGACCAGGTTCTGTACATTAATGGTCTCGGTAAACTCATTGTTAATGCTGCCAGACATAATGGCTTGGTTGAGATAAGCAACGTTCAGTACGTATCAGGCCTGAGCTCTAATTTACTGTCAGTCAGTCAGATGACAAAGTGCGGTTTTGTTGTTGTATTCTCCGGAGACAAATGTGGAATCTTTGGGAGTGAAAATGTTATCACTCAGGGTGAGCCCTTGCTTGAAATCACAGAAAGTCTCGGCACCTATAAGGTGGACTTAGAGGTCAGAGTACAGCAGCACTCTGCGTTGAAGGCAGATGTGAACTCAGAGCCTTGGCATGAACGATTAGGCCATCTTGGCAAGAATAATTTGAGGCTCATCTCCAGCCTTGTCGATGGCATGAGTAAAGTAAATAGTATTGATCATAAGTGCGACACTTGTCGGAGGGCAAAAACTGTTAAAAAGGCGTTCCCTAAAGGGGGGAGCCGCAGGGCATCTGAGCTTCTTGAAATTGTCCATTCCGACGTGTGTGAAGTCACTGATGGTCCCTCTATCAGAGGATTTAGATACTTTGTCACTTTCATTGACGACCTGACGAGATATACCTACATTGGTCTTTTAAAAAGCAAAGACAGTGTCTTTGATAAATTTCAACAGTATAAGGCTCTAGTTGAAAGGCACACTGGTGGAAAAATAAAGAACCTGAGGTCAGATAACGGTGGAGAATATGTAAATGAGAAATTCAAATGGTACTTCAGAAATGAGGGCATGCTAAACCAGCACTCTGTGGCAAGGAATCCACAACAGAATGGCGTCTCTGAGAGGGCCAATCGTACACTTCTAGAGAAAGTAAGAGCATTGCTCAAGGGTGCTGGTCTGCATCATAAATTCTGGCCCCTCGCTCTTCATACTGCAGTGTTTCTGAAAAACATATCTCCCACCAAAGCAGTCAAAAATATGGTCCCCTATGAGGCATGGACTGGTTCTAGACCTGACGTCAGTATTCTTAGAGTTTTCGGCTGTCTTGCACAAGCCAGAATTGAGCCAACAAAGAAACTGACCGACAGGACCAGGGACTATATTTTCGTAGGCTACGATGAGGAACGTAAAGCTTACAAACTAATGGATAAAATAACCAATGCTGTGTCTTCTCATAGATATAAAGACGTCACATTTCATGAGACAATTTTCCCTGCATTGGGTAACATCCAGGCATCGCCTGTTCAAATACCAGTGGTGACGACCACTGCGGTAATACCAGGAGCAATGACTCCTGCGGTAATACCAGAGACTCCAGTCTCTGCGGTAATACCAGGAGCAATGACTCCTGCGGTAATACCAGAGACTCCAGTCTCTGCGGTAACACCAGGAGCAAAGACTCCTGCGGTAATACCAGGAGCAAAGACTCCTGCGGTAATACCAGGAGCAAAGACTCCTGCGGTAATACCAGGAGCAAAGACTCCTGCGGTAATACCAGGAGCAAAGACTCCTGCGGTAATACCAGGAGCAAAGACTCCTGCGGTAATACCAGGAGCAAAGACTCCTGCGGTAATACCAGGAGTAAATACTCCTGCGGTAATACCAGGGACTCCTGTCTCTGCGGTTACACCAGAAGCAGTGACTTCTGTGGTAATACCAGGATCAAAGAATCCTGCGGTAATGACTGCTGACCTCATGGCTAACATTTCCTCAGACTCTGACTCAGAAAGTGATTCTGATGCAGAGGAAACTACCCAGAAAAAGGGAGATCCCCTCTGGGGTTATTATTCTGACACTAGCATGTCAGGAGTTTTTCATGACAATGATAGTAGCGATTGGTCTGAGGCTTCCAACTCTGAACCCGCTACTGATCGTGTCAGTGAAAACGCGATGCAGGTGACTTCTAAGAGATGCCCTGTCACTCCTAAGCATTTTGAAGGTTTTGTGTTGTACGGTTTTGGGGGAGCTAAGGACAAGGATATCCATCCTGACTCACCCCGGCGCTCAGCTTGGCTAGCATCAAAAGCCATGAGCTCAGTGCCTCTTTCCTATAATGAAGCCATTAACTCTCCGGAGTCCCATCTGTGGGAAATGGCTATTAGAGAAGAACTTGAATCTTTTAAAGCTAATAAAGTTTGGACCTTGCAGCCTCTCCCAGAGGGCGCCCCTTTAGTTGGAAACAAATGGGTCTTCAAACGAAAAATTAATTTGGATGGTTCTGTCTTGCACAGGGCTCGCTTGGTGGCAAAGGGATACACCCAGCAGTATGGGGTTGACTATTTTGACACCTTCGCGCCTGTCGTAAGGAAAGAGTCACTGAGAATATTATTCTCTACCGCCGCCAACTTCAACCTAAAAATTGCTCATTTAGATGTTAAAACTGCATTTCTGCATGTCTGCAGGCTTAGGAAAGCTGTGTACGGGCTGAAGCAGGCGGCAAGGAGCTGGTACCTCAAGGCTGATCACCTCTTGCGGAAGGAAGGATACAGCAATACGGAGCAGGAACCATGCATCTACACCAAGACCTCTGGCATCGCAGTCACAATTGTCGCCCTTTACGTAGACGACTTCTACTTGTTTTACAAGGAGGAGCGAGTAAAAATTGAACTGATTGAAGCTCTTCGTAGGTTTATTGTGCTGAAGGACTTGGGGGAGGCCAGAAGCTGTCTGGGCATGAGAATTGAAAGGGACTGGGCCAAAGGTACCCTCAAATTGCATCAGGAGGAGTACACTAATTCTATATTGAAAGAATTTGGAATGGAAAATTGTGAAGGAAGGCCAGTGCCCTTGGAGCATAAA
Organism: Megalurothrips usitatus; assembly: GCA_026979955.1. Classification (NCBI taxonomy): domain Eukaryota; kingdom Metazoa; phylum Arthropoda; class Insecta; order Thysanoptera; family Thripidae; genus Megalurothrips; species Megalurothrips usitatus. The sequence goes on from CM049594.1 coordinate 14,831,690, forward strand.
ATGAAATTATGGGATTTCGAGATGGGCTATGAAGGAGATTTCAAATACCAGAAGCTGATTGGCAGCCTCCTGTACCTCAGCACAAATACCAGACCAGATATTTCATATGCTGTTAGTTTTCTCAGTCAGTTTAACTCTTGCTATACTAGCACCCACTGGGACCTCGCCAAGGCGGTCCTTAGTTATTTAAAATTAAAACCACATTTCGGTCTAAATTATTCAAAATGCGCTAAACCCTCTTTTTCTTTGGTTGGGTATTCGGATGCCGACTGGGCAGGTAATCCCACTGACTATAAGTCTTACACTGGTTTCTGTTTCACCATGGATGGAAATTTAGTGTCGTGGGAGAGCAGAAAACAAAGGTGTACTGCACAGTCCACAGCAGAGTCCGAGTCAATAGCCTTAGCGGAGGCTACCAAACAGTCCCTATATCTTGGTCAGTTGGTTGACAGTTTGTTTGACTGCGGTGTCCAGATGGTCACCCTGTTCTGTGATAATCAGTCCGCTATTACCTTGGCGACTTCAGAAAACTATTTCAAGGCGAGATCTAAACACTATGGGTGTAGGATCCAACTCGCCAGAGATTGCCTCAAGGAAGGACTAATAGAATTAATTTACGTCGGTTCAAAGTCAAATCATGCCGACATATTCACTAAGGCCTTGGAGCGGACTGATCACGAGCAGGGCTGTAGATCACTGAACTTGGATATCGCATGAGTGTCCGTTTTAATTACCACGCTGCCTACCTTGCTTTGTTTTGTGAATTTTTGTATGTACAGATTTTTATTTCTGCATGTACACAGTCTATTTTATCTATACCCTCTGGATCAGGTTTTCTCCTAAATAAGGTTTCCCTGGTTCCTAGCGCCAAATGGAGAGGTCAAATTTTTTTAAAAATGAATATATGATTCAATTTTTGTTTTTTTTTTTTTTTGGGCTGGTTGCGTATTTTATTCTCTTACGAGTGCATCATTGTAGAAATTCCGCATTAAGGGGGAGTGTTGTAAATATTAATGCTTCATTTTATCCTTTGTACATTTATTGTTTTCTGTTTTTGAATTCATCCGCCACACTGCCTTGCACTAACACCCCTCATAGTTTCTTACTTCACTTGTTTGTATGCACTGCCTTGCTTGACTGCCAATAAACCACAAGGGCTCGTGCACTTGGCTCGCAGCTTCCAGTCTAAACGGTTGTGTTATTCTCCCTGCTTCCCTGCACCACATCCTGCAACGGGTCTTTGCTGGAAAAACTTAGACACGGCACACCCATAAATTTACAACAAACAGAATAATATCACATGAGTAATAGTTGTCCCAACCACTTATCCATTATATTAAAATAAGCTTCAATCATCAACTGACATACCTCGACAAAGAGCAAGTAGCTGTCCCTCACAGTATCCGTGCTGGCCTTACATTGCTTGCCGTTCTCTTGATAAAAAAAAATTGGCCGTACGTGTGGTAGACACCGGAGAACAGTGCTCGCAAGTTTGTCTGCATATAAAAAATAAGCCCCAAAATAATGTTTCTGCAACGCATCAGATTTAGAAAAATTCTTAAAACACTTTAACACTCACTTTGATTGATGGGAGTTTTGGGAATCTTCCTGGCTTCTGACACTGCTTTCTTAATTATTGGATCTTTTACATCTCTTGATGCCAAGTTCAGTGTTTTGGTAACAAAATTATCCCAGTTCTCATGGAGCTTGAGAGACGCTTCTTTTTGAAGAAGTCTAAAATCTTCCAAGATCTGAACAGATATAGAAATGTAAGAAAAATAAACCAAAAACTGATGATCAAGACAAACGTCTGAATTAAAATCAGCAGTTCATGACCAGACTGATGCCCTAAGATTGGCCACTCACTGACATACTTGTTGACAAATTCATGGTCACTATTATTTTCAAATAGTGACCTGAACCGGATGGGAGCAGTCAAAACCCACTTTTCCACAACCAACCTCCATGGCATACGCCCATTGACTAGCCACCTTTGAGCCGCAAGCATGTCCTCATTAACAGCTGAAAAACACAAACAAAAATGATACCAGTTAGGAGGTTGAATGCGACTTCAGGATTGTAATGTCTGCTCTCTCCCTACACAGCATCTTTTTAAAAAAGTAACAAAATTTCTTATAATAGTGTCAATTTGTAGGAATATCTGATACTGCGACCCAAAATTAAATTTGAGAATGCTCATGAGTTTTAATTCCACTGTAGAATCACAGTAAAATATCTGAGCCAAAAAAATCCGGACCCAACCAAACGAAATCAACAACTTTACTTATGACTCTTACCCCCCATGACCATAACACCTCCCCATTCTCCATGTGAACATAAGTCAGAAGTAAATTTAATTTGCAGACACTTACAAATCTTCAAAACATTCTGAAGGCCTTGTTTTGAAGTTACACTTGACTGATGTGAAGAGGTTGACGAGGAAGGCGCTGGGGAAGAATTATTGAAGGACTGAAGGAGGGTTCGCCTGGATTTCTCGTTTCTTACTCTATTGGGTATCTTCCCCTTTGGATGGATTTGACTGGGGGACTCTGACTTGGGTGCAATGTAGTATGTTTCCTACAAAATATACACACAATACACTATGAAAAATGAAAATACAATGCCTGCAACACACATTAAAACCTGAAGCGCACCTCTGTCTCACATGGAAATAGGCTGACAATTTTCCGTGTTAGGACAGGAAACAAATTGTGATCAGGGTTTTCCGCAATTGTGAGAAGATGCTTCACAATAATCTCCGTGACCTTGTTCCTTTGGGTCTCACTCAGGGTTGGTGGCTCACTATCATCCTCATTGTCCTCCACACTCTGCTCACATCCTTCCAGAATGTGCTTTCCACCGGTCTGATCAGTATTTAGTAATACTCTCAAATCCTGTACAGAATAAAAAAAAACACGTTTCCATGAAGCTATTCAAAGTCAGTTACAAAAACCCTTTAAGAGAAGTATCACTGGATTACCAATGACTAATTATTAACACCCAATGAATAAATCATATGTATGATTCTCTCATCAAGATTCTCTTGAATAATGTTACTAAATAATCCAGTGCATACAGAACTAATCCGGAACAATTACGGTTAGTTTTGAGCCATTCAGATAACTATACCCATAGTCCATTAATTTCTGAGAATCTCAAAGTTGTGTCGCAACAATTGTAACTGCCCAGACAGTGAAGTGACTATGATGAGATTTAGCACAAAATTCAACCACTTGGCAAAGTTTAAAAAAGAGAAAAAAAACAAACGCCTAGCACATACTAGGATGGGTTCAACAGGGTGGAATTGCAAAATCCCAATTCAGAGAAGCATCGAATTCGATGACTCGGGTCCAACTAATGTTCACTATGGTGTGGCATCCCTCAGAGAAAAGAATTAGTCTCACCAGCTCCGAAACTCCAGCAGCTTCGTTCATGCGCTGCAGTTTGGCAGTGGCAGCAGCAGCAACTGGTCGCCTCCTTTTTCCTGAAGTGGACTCCTAGAAATCAGAGAAAGATAAGTGAGCATTCACATTAACCAAAAACACTGCCAGAGACAAGACCAAACACTGTTGAATTGTATTATATTTATGCAAAATTTATGGCCAAACATGGTTGAAATTTATCCAAAATTGCCATAATTTAAATGTAATTGTAAGGTAAAACTTTTCACAGGAGACCAAAGGCGATAAATGTTTTCATTATTTTCTCCATTTTATCTGATTACTGATTGAACAATGGTCCGGGCGGTCAGGTGCTCTTTCACTTGGTTGTAAACAGCCAGATAGAGAACACTCCAGTTCTCATTACAATGCTCTCCCTTATGGCTCAACTTTCGCCCCGTTATTATAGTCCAGTAAGTTTAGATAAAAATTCATTAAAACCGGGAATAAAATACCGTTGAGCTATAAATTTGCACAGAGGGTCTACTAAGTGTACTGAACAACATATCAAAAGTCCCGGACTTTCCCGTGTTCGCGTCATGGTTTTTTTGATCATTTTCTCCCAGAAGCTGCCAGAAGTGCCCGATCGTCTACAAACCACGCCCGTTTCTGTCCCTACGCGGTGGGAGGTGGTGAACAATGGGTTCAAACCGGCCCAAGACCAAGTGCAAGACTTGGGGAGACATTTGCGTCGCGCGGTGGCACGATCCTGGCCGCCTAGAAGCTCAAGAAGTGCCTCATTAAGGATAAAACGCGGCTTTTTTCTGTATTTGGTACCACATCAGGTGCAAAATAGGTGCAAACTGGCGCAAGCCGTAGTGCGCGACGCTGGGAGACATTTTCGTCTCGTGGTGGCACGATCCTGGCCGCCTAGAAGCTCAAGAAATTGCCGTATTATGTTCGAAACGTGGCTTTTTTCGTGTATTTGGTGCCGTATCACGTGCAAAGTAGGTGCAACGCGGCGCAAAATACTAATGGTGGGCTCTGCATTCTAAGCGGATCAGGAACGAGTCAATCCTGGTCCTGGACAAGGCCGAGAAGTGCCCAATCATCTACGGAACATGCTTTACCGCGTCCACGGGACGTGCCAAACAGGTGCAAAGTGGCGTTCGATGCCCAATGTGGTGTCCGCGATGTCTGAGGCCGAGGTAGGCTGCAGCCGTGGGCCTGGAGGAGGCCACGAAGTGCCAGATCAAGTACGAGACTTGCCCATTTACGTCTTTTTGATGTGACAAGTGGCGCACCGGCCATGTACCGCCTATTAACGATTTATTCGAAGTTCCCATTTGCTGATGGCTAGGATGAGGTAAAAAAACAAATCGTTCGTCACAATTGCTGTTAAAGACAGCGTCGTGTAATGTAAAACATCGCAATACATTCTGATAAAACACCGAACGGTACACAGTAAAAATATTGTTGAAATAAATATTTTTTTGGAAATGCCTTGGCTTGCGAATATTAAAACCTGCAGAATAAAAGTATTTAATTTTTATATTAATGTTTTGCATACCTCTTCTGAAATAAAAGCTTGTTAACCAGAGAGACCTACTTCTTAGAGCACGTCTGGATCATCAGGATCCTCTTCACCCTCGTGGACGGGCTCCCCGTTGACACAGCTGCGCAGTGCGGCGAGTAAGGGCGCGAGCGAAGTGCAGGCAGCGTAGCTCGTCCAAGTTCTTACAGCCCTTTTCCCCGTACAACTTTAGAACAAACTTCTCGCCTGCGTCTACAATGTCATTCTTGGTTCCAGCGGGATCCATGAAGACGGCAGCACTGCAAGGGGCGCAGCTGTGTCAACGGGGAGCCCGTCCACGAGGGTGAAGAGGATCCTGACGATCCAGACGTGCTCTAAGAAGTAGGTCTCTCTGGTTAACAAGCTTTTATTTCAGAAGAGGTATGCAAAACATTAATATAAAAATTAAATACTTACTTTTATTGTGCAGGTTTTAATATTCGCAAGCCAAGGCATTTCCAAAAAAATATTTATTTCAACAATATTTTTACTGTGTACCGTTCGGTGTTTTATCAGAATGTATTGCGATGTTTTACATTACACGACGCTATCTTTAACAGCAATTGTGACGAACGATTTGTTTTTTTACCTCATCCTAGCCATCAACAAATGGGAACTTCGAATAAATCGTTAATAAGCGGTACATGGCCGGTGCGCCACTTGTCACATCAAAAAGACGTAAATGGGCAAGTCTCGTACTTGATCTGGCACTTCGTGGCCTCCTCCAGGCCCACGGCTGCAGCCTACCTCGGCCTCAGACATCGCGGACACCACATTGGGCATCGAACGCCACTTTGCACCTGTTTGGCACGTCCCGTGGACGCGGTAAAGCATGTTCCGTAGATGATTGGGCACTTCTCGGCCTTGTCCAGGACCAGGATTGACTCGTTCCTGATCCGCTTAGAATGCAGAGCCCACCATTAGTATTTTGCGCCGCGTTGCACCTACTTTGCACGTGATATGGCACTAAATACACGAAAAAAGCCACGTTTCGAACATAATACGGCACTTCTTGAGCTTCTAGGCGGCCAGGATCGTGCCACTACGAGACGGAAATGTCTCCCAGCGTCGCGCACTACGGCTTGCGCCAGTTTGCACCTATTTTGCACCTGATGTGGTACCAAATACAGAAAAAAGCCGCGTTTTGTCCTTAATGAGGCACTTCTTGAGCTTCTAGGCGGCCAGGATCGTGCCACCGCGCGACGCAAATGTCTCCCCAAGTCTTGCACTTGGTCTTGGGCCGGTTTGAAACCCATTGTTCACCACCTCCCACCGCGTAGGGACAGAAACGGGCGTGGTTTGTAGACGATCGGGCACTTCTGGCAGCTTCTAGGAGAAAATGATCAAAAAAACCATGACGCGAACACGGGAAAGTCCGGGACTTTTGATATGTTGTTCAGTACACTTAGTAGACCCTCTGTGCAAATTTATAGCTCAACGGTATTTTATTCCCGGTCATAACCTAAACTTACTGGACTATAGAAGACCCCGCCCCCCTCCATCCCAGCCCGGGGAGTTCGTCAGCTGTTCGCACCATTTTTACCTCCACTGCGCGCAGTGGAAGTTAGGCTGCGGGAGGAGAGTCTGAGCCAATCCCGTGCCCCCCTAAAACCCGAAGTCTAAACACGCCCCCGGTAGAAGAAACAGTGAAGGCGAAAACATGAGATAAGAGGGAAGGGGACACAGAGACGGCACGGAAAGGAGCGAGCACCGGTTACTTATAGACACCATGCTGGGAAGGTAACTTACTGTCGCTCTCGTACTGCTACAGTTCCTACCGCCACCTCCTTTGCTGGTACTGGCGCTGGAACTGGCGCTGGAACTGACTCCAGAAGTGGTAGCACCAGCATTAGCCCCGGAAGTTCCACTGAGTGATGGCGGCAAAGCCAGTGGTGGCCCCGCAACGTCACCTGCCTTCTGCATGGGCACAGGAAAACAAGGTAACGACTTGAAATGGGGTGTTCTGACCAATTGTCAAATCCGTTGCGACTGGAAAAGACAAGAGGATGAAAGGAATTGGAAGGGCTGTATAGAATATATCCGCGCATTCGCAGCGGAGAGGAAGGCATTTTATTTCTTTCATCTCTTTGCCGTTTTCGGTGACGTCAGTAGGTGCAGCGGAATTGACTATTTTGCAAAGGAGGTATGAAAGGTGCATCAGTTCCAACTGGCCACAACGGAAATAAGAGGACAAGGTGTACTACAAGATGGGTGAGGAGGACTGCTTCCGTTTTCGCCTACCACGCTCCTCTCTATCTTTTAGTACTTCTTACCACAATCTTACTTCCGTTACAAGCTTCAACGGAATGTCCTAATACAGCTAGCTGGCCGAGCTGCTGCGAAGCGGATACTCCAGGGTTCAAATCGTTACGGAAGCGAGGAGCGCCGCGTCCAGAAGGGATCCGCACGGTAGGTCATGGTCATACTCGTCCGGTACGGTAACAGCCGCTGATAGGCCAAGGAAGGTGTACATCAGGCGCGGAAGGGCGGAACTCGACGAGCGGAGCCCGTTTCGCCACGACGCGGCCACGACGCGGTCCCACGACGCGGTCCCACGTACACCTCCCTTGTCTACCAACTACAGAAGGTGTCGGGAGCATGCTTTCCACTTCTGTTTCAAGGTAAGCGGGAATACCCTTTTATATCCCGACCTACAAACACAGACGCACTAACCTTCTTTTCGCGAATAAAGGCGCGCAGCAGGACTTGTTCGCCCGGGAACTGGATGATGAGGCCTAGGTCCCCCTCATCCAGACATAACAGGGCCCGCAAATTAAACTTGAGAGCTAGAAGGAAACAAAATCAGCTCGTCCGTTACGGAATAAAACAGCACGGAGCGGGAGTGGCGGGGGCACACATGCTCCGAACACGGCAGCGGCGGTGTCGGACTAGTGGGTTGAGCGAGCAGCTTATTACGGCAATATTCAAAATTAAACCGGAATAGGGTACGAATCGTTATCAGGGGCAATGCCCTGCGTCGCTAGAAATATGCGACCCCGAATAAACAACACACGCCCGCTCCATGCGCGGCCAAGCACAGAACGATCACATAGTCAAGCCGGCAAAAGAAACAAATAAAACGTGGACAACCAAGTCACAACTTACCGGTGCACTTCTCCCGCAGGTGCTGCAAGCCGTATGCTCGCAGAGCCGCCTCTAACGCTGCGTCCTCCATCGCCGTCAAATTTCCAGCGGAGTTCGCGACAGCAGCCTCTCAAACCGATGCAACGAGCTGGCGACGCGCTGCTGCCTGCTCGGTCAGGGTGGCCGACCGGCCGGAGCCCGCGCTGAGCCGAGTCGATCGAGACGCGAGCCGAGCCCAGCCCAGCCGGGCCAGGCAAAAGCACCCGAGCCGAGCCGGCTGGGCGCGAAGTGAGGGAACGAGGAACGGACCTCCGTGGTACTGCCATCGCCCATGCGTGCTCAAAGTTAAACGCTCATCGTTTTGAGCATAATTTGAGCAACGTCTCCGCCAAAAATTAGAATTTGTGCGCGCTCAATTCAGTCACAAACGCGGCATCAAAACGCGGCCAAAAAAAATGTGTGTGTGTGTGTGTGTGTGTGTGTGCGCGCGCGCGCAGTCGCACTGAGTTTGTGGGGGTGCGGCGAGATACGAGACGTAGATGCCAGAACAAGTTTATTTGCGCCGGGGGCCACAAGTTACCGTTACAATTACAGATTCACGGACAGAGTTACAACCGGCAAGGTGGCGCGTACATTGGATCGGAGTGGCCGGCGAGGCCCGGGCGGTCTCGGGTTTTGTGCCGCCGGCCCGGTTGTAACTCTGTCCGTGAATCTGTAATTGTAACGGTAACTTGTGGCCCCCGGCGCAAATAAACTTGTTCTGGCATCTACGTCTCGTATCTCGCCGCACCCCCACAAGTTGGATACAAGGAATATATATACATGGTAAGTACATAGAACTAACATGAAACATTGCTTACAAAAACGATAAACATAAGCATAGAACAGAGATTCAACAAAAAGAAACATGAATGGTTGCATAAGACAATATGCACATAAACATTAGTATACAACATCAAAACCCATATTCTTGTGGACATCCAACATTACCAACTGGATGTCAGCAGCACAAAGTAGCAGGATCATCGCCTGCTGGTGCGCTGGCAAAGCTCTGAAACTCGGCCCACAGCCCCACAGTATGGCGATGGCCTCATCCAAGGCAATGGTGGCATCCAGCGGCTGGACCATTTGGGCCAGAGATTGAGATGCCCCCTCTCGGATGCCAGCATCCACCTCCAACAACTGGAGCAGCTCCTCGGGCGGGATTGCAGCCATAGCACTTGCAGCTGCCCCAGCAGACCCACCGAGTGACAGTATGCTATCTATGAGATAGCTGTGGAACAGCTGAGCGTTGCCCCGGAACGCCACCAGCGCCGCTGCTGTGGACTTGAAAGCTGTGTTTCGTACCGCAGCCTTGATTAGGTCCACGATGCGCCTGTCTCCATGCTGCAACAGCTTGTTGGGTTCCGCCAATATCGCGAGATAAGCCAACTTGAAGCGTTGGCGGGCTAGCCCACTCAGGGCAGTGCCACTGTATTGCCCATTGGGATGGGACGCCTGAAGCTGAGCCAACCTCCAGGATAGGACTCCTTTGGCACACCGACTCTCCGTCAGCGTACACTTCAGCTGCCCGGTCGCACTGTCTTTCTTCAGGTCATTGACATAGGAGCGCCAGGCGTGGACAAACTGGGCGCGACGCACCTTCGGCAGGTGTTGGCGGCTATAGTTGCTCTCTAAAGCGGCGCGTAGAAGTGCGCCTGTGTCAATGTCCACGTCTCCAACAGCGCGCTTTAGCCATGAGACCCAGTCCTTGGACATTTCTGATGGGAGGTTCTTCAATCCAATGTCCTCAAAGGCGGGCTTAAGTTCTGGGCAAGGAGGGCAGGTGTATTCGGTGTCAGCTTCACATCCTGGCGGTGGGCAGCCGAAACCACCCCTCCACACAGGGGCATACACCAGGGTGCGGGGGATGCGCACAGCAATCACCTGCCGACCCAGCTGCCGCACATTGCGAAGCAGCTGCAGCTGGTCGTGGTATAGCAGAATTGCTACATTGCGGTCAAGCCCGCGCCGGCATAGCACTGAGATTTGGGCGTGGGTTGCCTTGATAACCTCAGTAGGATTTAGCTTATCAGCCTCCTGAACAGGTTTTTCCAGGAGTGTCCCAAGTGCACGCATCGGAAACCCCCGGGCCTTGTCAGAATGATAAAAGACACGCAGGAACTCTCCCACGCCCCAACATTGCTCCTGCTTCAAGACACCCATGACCGCACCCATTCTTTGGAATGCATAGTAAATGGCGGCCAGGTACACAACAGATTTGGATGAGATGAAGCTGTCGTCACCCTGGTGTACATGATAAGCCTCAGGGTCGTTGATTCCCCATCGAGCTGAAGCAATGTCCGCAGCCTTTCGGTAGTAGAGGAGGTTGAATATTGTGTTGATGAAGTCTGTGGAGCGTGTCCCACTAAACATGCCCTGCAAAGCAGGCACTTCCCGAAGCCATGGGGCCCCAAGACCAGCAAAGTCAATGAAGCTGTGGTACATGGACTCAGCCGTCCATTCAAGGGCAGCAACAAAGTCCGGGTGGGTGTGGGCCGCACGCGCGGTGGCTGCCAGGCCGCGGAATAGGCATGCCATTGCCTCCGGGGTGGTAGCTAGTGGTGTGCTGAACCTTGGCCCCGAACATGTCCGCCATGCTGTGGAACAAAATTGAAGTAAATTGCGACCCTCTGTCGACAGTGATGCGTTCGGGCGTGCCGAAGCGCGCGACCCAACTGGCGAGGAAGGCGAGGCCCACGGTCTCAGCGGTGATGTCCTGGAGGGGCGTCGCCTCGGGCCAGCGGGTCCATCTGTCGACGCAAGTCAAACAGTACTCGAACCCGCGTGACGGTGTCAGGCGCCCGATAATGTCGACGTGGACGTGCGAGAACCTCTCGGTCGGCATGGTGAAGTGTCCCAAGGGTGCCTTCGTGTGGCGCGACACCTTACAGCGCTGGCAGGGCAAGCAGGCCCTTGCCCAGGCGTGGACATCCTTGCGCATGCCTGGCCACACGTAGCGCGCGGCGACCAGCTTGGTGGTGGCGCGGGCCCCGGGGTTACAGCCGGCAAGGTGGCGCGTACATTGGATCGGAGTGGCCGGCGAGGCCCGGGCGGTCTCGGGTTTTGTGCCGCCGGCCCGGTTGTAACTCTGTCCGTGAATCTGTAATTGTAACGGTAACTTGTGGCCCCCGGCGCAAATAAACTTGTTCTGGCATCTACGTCTCGTATCTCGCCGCACCCCCACAAGTTGGATACAAGGAATATATATACATGGTAAGTACATAGAACTAACATGAAACATTGCTTACAAAAACGATAAACATAAGCATAGAACAGAGATTCAACAAAAAGAAACATGAATGGTTGCATAAGACAATATGCACATAAACATTAGTATACAACATCAAAACCCATATTCTTGTGGACATCCAACATTACCAACTGGATGTCAGCAGCACAAAGTAGCAGGATCATCGCCTGCTGGTGCGCTGGCAAAGCTCTGAAACTCGGCCCACAGCCCCACAGTATGGCGATGGCCTCATCCAAGGCAATGGTGGCATCCAGCGGCTGGACCATTTGGGCCAGAGATTGAGATGCCCCCTCTCGGATGCCAGCTGTGGTGCCGGGGTTCGGATGGGTTGAAAGGACCGACAGTGGTGTTGGAGTCACAGTTTATTCGGAGTAGGTTACAGGCTGGCTCCCTGAACTGGACTGCCGTCCCTCTCTTAGACCCCCTAGGCCGGGCCCGTGACCTGGGCAGTGTTGCCACCTTACATATACTTTACAGGAGTGCCAACTGGCATAACACTTCTTCCCCCCCCCATAAAAGGTTATCTATAAAATTTTTAAAACATTAAAAATTATAGAAATTTAAATTATGGACATTTAACAAAGCTAAGTGATTTTGAACATCTAAAAACAATTAGCCATAGCAGACTTATAAAACAAGAAGCGTTTGCACTCCCATATACTAATTAACCATAACTAACGACACACTGCCACACTGCGTACAAATACCTGTCATACACTTAACATTTACAATAGTAAGCCCTACACTGCAAAAATGTAATAGGATAGAAGCCCTATCAAGACTATTCAAACAAGGTACATTTACAGCAAGGACGTTTGAAGTACACGAGCATAGCTGACTTAAATATTTAGACTGCATCCTCGTAAAATTACAATTTGGCATTGAAGGCTTAAAAATCTAGAAAGAAGAATAGTACTTAAACCATTTACAATCATTTTACAACATATAACCCATATTTCTATCACAGAACTAGCATCACACCTCTATCATAATGACTACTAACTTAAGCATTAAAAATGGAATCTACCAGAACGATTTAGATTTAACATTACTAATTAAGGAGAAAAAAAAAACATAAGTACATGACTACCATGCTGCGACATACAAATCAGTTGGTTTCCTTTGTCGTTTCCCTGGAACCACGAAGTCTTCCACACCCCCAGACTTCCTCGTGCCTCTTCCTCTAGACGACTTCCTTTCACTGTCGGTCTCCGTCTGACTTGGTCTTGATCCTGAAGTCTTCGTATTGTCTTCAGAGGACCCTTTGCTTGGGTTCTCTGCGTCCCTCTCGAAAGTCTCAGCACCTGGTAACATTGCATTCGAGATGTCAACCTTGGGGCACAATATCACAGGACGCACCACCTGGTCCTGGCTGCGCTGGTCTCCGTCTCCTTGCTGCATGCCCTCAGGCTTGTCTCCTCCCTCCTGACTCCGGCAAGCCGGCCCCCTGACACGGTCAATGAGCTGGTTCACATGCCGCTTGTGGATGACGCCGTCGGCCACATCCCGAACTTGGAAAAGCCTGTCCCCCAGCTGCGACTCAATCACACCTGGAACAAATTTTTTCTTTTTACCCTTTGGGTACAGGCGGTAGTGAACCAAATCTCCTGGCAAGAACCGTGGTTGGGGCCCGTTTTCCTTTTGCAGCTGGAGCTTCTCCGACGGCGACATGCAGTCCAGCGGGCTCCTCATTTTCCGGCCGAACAAAAGCTCCGCCGGGGACACCCCCGTCGTCGCATGCACTCTGGTGCGCATGGAAAACAGCGCCCTAGCCGTTCGTGCATGCTCATCGCCTTCTTGGTGCTTCCGCAGCTGCTCCTTGAACGTCTGCACCTCCCTCTCCGCTTGGCCGTTCGACTGCGGGTGAAACGGTGCTGACGTCAGATGCTTCACTCCGTTCCGCCTGAGAAACTCTGCAAATGCAAATGACGTGAATGATGTCCCGTTGTCCGTTACAATCAACTTCGGAACCCCATACGTTGCGAAAGCCTCTCGCAGGCAACGAATCAGGACATGCGTCGTCTGTGACGTCACCGGCCAAATAACGGGCCACTTAGAATACGCATCCACCAGGATAAGGTATACTTGTCCGTCTACAGGTCCTGCATAATCTAGATGAATCCTTTCCCATGGCTCGGCAGGGGCCGGCCACGACGTGAAGGACTTGGGCGGGTCATGCCGCACCGCGATGCACCTGCTGCAGGACGCCGTCCAGTCGATGATGTCCTTGTTCATGCCCGGCCACCACGCATACGACCGCGCCACCGCGAGGGTCGTCTTGGTGCCGTGGTGCGACGCGTGCATCGCCTCCAGGACACGCCGCCGCAGCGAGGCCGGAATGACGACACGGTCGCCCCGAAGCAGACACGCGCCTTGAACAGAGAGCTCCTTGTGAGAATTGAAATAAGGCATAAGCCGGTGCTCCGTCACCTTGTCCGGCCAGCCGCTCCGGACGTAGCCCAGGACCTCGGTGAGGAGCGTGTCCTTGGCCGTCTCCTTAGCGATGTCTGCTGCAGACACGGGGCTCTGCTCGCCCAGGTCCAGGAGATGTATGCCGACCACTTCCACCTCGGTTTCAAACCGCGGATCCTCCGGCAGGGGCAATCTGGACAACATGTCCGCATTCCCATTCTTATCTCCTGGCCTGTAACACAATGTGTAATCGTAAGCTTTCATAAACAAGGACCACCGTGTCATTCTTGGACTTAAGTGCTCCGGGGTCGGCTGACCCGACTGAAAAATCCCCAGTAACGGTCTGTGGTCGGTGTAGATCTTCATCTTCTCCCTTCCGTACACGTACAGGTGAAATTTCTTGAGCCCAAAAATGATTGCGCACGCTTCCAAATCTAGCTGCGAATAATTTCGCTCAGCCTTGGACCGCGTTCTCGATGCGTACGCCACGGGACGCTCAATGCCCCGTTCGTCCACTATCGCAAGCACGGCCGCGACGCCCCACGGTGACGCGTCGCACGCAAGAACAAGGGGGCGCGTACCATCGTAGTGCGCGAGGGTGTCCGAACTCGTCAGGACGGCGCGGACCTTGTCCACCGCGGCCTGGTGCTCCGGTCCCCAGGACCACTCCGCGCCCTTCTCGAGCAGCCTGTACAGGGGCTCGAAGTACGCGGCCTTCTTGTCTATGAAATGGTCATAAAAATTTACCAACCCCAAAAACGCTTGCAACTGCTTCACGTTTTGCGGCATAGGCGCCTCCATGATCGCCTGGATCTTGTCGGACATGGGGTGGATCCCCTCAGCATCGATCTTGTGCCCCAAAAACTCAACAGACGGCACTCGGAATGCGCATTTCCGCACATTGAGTCGGAGCCCCATTTCCTCAACGATGTCAAGTACTTGCGTGAGCCGCTGGTCGTGCTCCTGCACCGTGCTCCCAGACACGACGAAGTCGTCCAGCAAGTTAGCCAAGCCCGGCACTCCGCTGAAGCACATGTCCATGGCGCGCTGGAAACGGCTGGGTCCGTCCGTAAGCCCGAACTGCAAGGTATGAACTGTGAATAACCCTTTTAAGGTGTTGATGGTTAACATATCCGCGGTTTTATCATCCACCGGCATCTGCGTGTACGCGTCCTTAAAATCAAGTTTGCTAAAAACTCGGCCTCCCGCCAGTTTCGCAAAAGCCTCCCTCCAAGTGGGCAACTTGTACTTGTCCGGGCGCGACACTAAATTCACAGTACAGCTGTAGTCAGCACAAAGCCGAATCGAACCATCCTTGCGTTTAACTGGCACAACTGGAGTCCCATGCTTAGAAAATCTGGTGGGTCGAATCACCCCCAGCCTCTGCAAACGGTCCAACTCCGCCAAATACCCAGGTTCTAACGCATAAGGTACGTTTCTGGCTTTAAAAAAAACCGGGGAAGCGTCCGGATCGATGTCCAGAGAAATAGGCGGTCCCGTGAACCTACCCTGCTCATCTTCCCTGTGTGACAAAGCGGGGTGCGTACGGAAATCCACCGGTACTGCCGGCGCCGCGTCCACAGCGTACACGCCTGCCCCTTCGACCGAGAGACCCAGAAAGGGAAACCATTGCCTTCCAAGCAGGTTCACGTCGCGGCTCTTGTCCACGACGTACACGGGAAGGTTCGGAAGTACCTTACTACCCGCACGGACCGTGACCCACTTCACGCCAAGAACATCTACGTCACCGTGCAACGCGTAGGAGTTCAGCATGAGTTCCGGCGCCAGGAGCTGCGCGCCCGGCCAGAGCCTCTGGAAGGTGTTCCACGTGACCGTGGTGACTCCCGAGCCGTTGTCGATCATCAGCGACACCCGCTTGCCGTCCAGCGTCAGGTCCATCTTGTCCGGCGGCGGGATCGGCGGGCCCCGCCCCGCCACCGCGCCGCTCAGTTGGCTCTCGTTTACTGCAAAAATGTCAAAGTAAGCACACGGGCCGGTACTTGAACCTGGACGAACCGCGCGGGGTATCGACGCCTCACGCTCCGGGTGCCGCTGGGGCTGCTTGGCGTGCAAGGCATACGAGCCGGTCCGCTGCTGCTGCGGCTGGCCGCCCTGCTTGGCGCCGCCGTCAGCCTGCCCTCCGGTGCTCGACCCGCCTTGGCCCTGCTGCTGGTTCTTCTTCTGTCCTCTTCTGTTGTTCCGACTTGTCAACCCACACGCCGGTTTCAAATGGCCATCGCGCTTGCAGCCTGTACAAAAAAGGTCAACTGGATTTAGGCAGCACTGATTTGCGAGGTGCGGCCCGGCACAGCGAAAACACATCAACGGCTTCGACTCTTGTTGTTGTTGTTGTTGACGCTGCGTTTGCTGCTGCGGCCCATGCCGGGATCCGCCGCCACCGCCGCCGCCACGGCCCTTGTGGCCGTGCTGCACAGCGAACATGTCCACCGACCCGCCTCCGTCGTCTGCTTGCCCGTCCAACATGAACGCCCCGGCCCGGCCGGCGCCGTTCCCGTTCCGGACAAACGCGATGTCTGAGCACGCGGCCTCCGCCGCCGCGGCCGCCTCGAGCGCCGCCGACAGCGTCAGCTTCTGCTTCTCTAACAACCGCTGCTGCAAATGACAATCTCGCAGGCCACAGATCATCTGATACAGCACCATCGTGTCCACGATCTGTGCGACCGCGATGCTCTCGAATTTGCACTCTTTCGCCTGCTGGCGAAGCTCGGCCACATACTCGGCAACCTTCTGCCCAGACTTTTGGTGCAGATGGTAAAACTTGACATACGCCGTGACCGGGTTAACCGTCGGTGCAAAATGGGCATCCAATTTTGACCAAATCGAATCCTCCGTCCCGTCCAAGGGCACCTCATGCAACTCTTTTGGCATACATAACCTAGCTGCGATGTCAACAGTAGGCATGCCCGCGTGCATCATAAAATACGCGCGTTGCATCTCTGGGTCCTCAACGTTAAGAAATTTAAAGGCAAACAAATACATCTGCTTGTACCTTTTCCACTTGGACGGTTCCGATGTGTCGAACGGGCCGATGGACGATGCTGCCGCAGCCCCGCCGCCGCTCGTCCCCGAGCCGCCGGCTCCGCCGCCGTCGCCACCGCCGCCGGGCATGACACTGGCGCTGGTGCTGTCTTCGCCGTCTTCTGACGCAGCCTAGCTGCCGGCCGCCGCTCGCTGTCTTCGAACGCAGCCCCGCTGCCAGCCGCTGAGCACTGCCAAGACGCACACACACGCGCTGCCCGGTCGACACACCACTGCCGGCCCACCGGAGTTCTTCTCGTCGCCAATGTGGTGCCGGGGTTCGGATGGGTTGAAAGGACCGACAGTGGTGTTGGAGTCACAGTTTATTCGGAGTAGGTTACAGGCTGGCTCCCTGAACTGGACTGCCGTCCCTCTCTTAGACCCCCTAGGCCGGGCCCGTGACCTGGGCAGTGTTGCCACCTTACATATACTTTACAGGAGTGCCAACTGGCATAACACCAGCATCCACCTCCAACAACTGGAGCAGCTCCTCGGGCGGGATTGCAGCCATAGCACTTGCAGCTGCCCCAGCAGACCCACCGAGTGACAGTATGCTATCTATGAGATAGCTGTGGAACAGCTGAGCGTTGCCCCGGAACGCCACCAGCGCCGCTGCTGTGGACTTGAAAGCTGTGTTTCGTACCGCAGCCTTGATTAGGTCCACGATGCGCCTGTCTCCATGCTGCAACAGCTTGTTGGGTTCCGCCAATATCGCGAGATAAGCCAACTTGAAGCGTTGGCGGGCTAGCCCACTCAGGGCAGTGCCACTGTATTGCCCATTGGGATGGGACGCCTGAAGCTGAGCCAACCTCCAGGATAGGACTCCTTTGGCACACCGACTCTCCGTCAGCGTACACTTCAGCTGCCCGGTCGCACTGTCTTTCTTCAGGTCATTGACATAGGAGCGCCAGGCGTGGACAAACTGGGCGCGACGCACCTTCGGCAGGTGTTGGCGGCTATAGTTGCTCTCTAAAGCGGCGCGTAGAAGTGCGCCTGTGTCAATGTCCACGTCTCCAACAGCGCGCTTTAGCCATGAGACCCAGTCCTTGGACATTTCTGATGGGAGGTTCTTCAATCCAATGTCCTCAAAGGCGGGCTTAAGTTCTGGGCAAGGAGGGCAGGTGTATTCGGTGTCAGCTTCACATCCTGGCGGTGGGCAGCCGAAACCACCCCTCCACACAGGGGCATACACCAGGGTGCGGGGGATGCGCACAGCAATCACCTGCCGACCCAGCTGCCGCACATTGCGAAGCAGCTGCAGCTGGTCGTGGTATAGCAGAATTGCTACATTGCGGTCAAGCCCGCGCCGGCATAGCACTGAGATTTGGGCGTGGGTTGCCTTGATAACCTCAGTAGGATTTAGCTTATCAGCCTCCTGAACAGGTTTTTCCAGGAGTGTCCCAAGTGCACGCATCGGAAACCCCCGGGCCTTGTCAGAATGATAAAAGACACGCAGGAACTCTCCCACGCCCCAACATTGCTCCTGCTTCAAGACACCCATGACCGCACCCATTCTTTGGAATGCATAGTAAATGGCGGCCAGGTACACAACAGATTTGGATGAGATGAAGCTGTCGTCACCCTGGTGTACATGATAAGCCTCAGGGTCGTTGATTCCCCATCGAGCTGAAGCAATGTCCGCAGCCTTTCGGTAGTAGAGGAGGTTGAATATTGTGTTGATGAAGTCTGTGGAGCGTGTCCCACTAAACATGCCCTGCAAAGCAGGCACTTCCCGAAGCCATGGGGCCCCAAGACCAGCAAAGTCAATGAAGCTGTGGTACATGGACTCAGCCGTCCATTCAAGGGCAGCAACAAAGTCCGGGTGGGTGTGGGCCGCACGCGCGGTGGCTGCCAGGCCGCGGAATAGGCATGCCATTGCCTCCGGGGTGGTAGCTAGTGGTGTGCTGAACCTTGGCCCCGAACATGTCCGCCATGCTGTGGAACAAAATTGAAGTAAATTGCGACCCTCTGTCGACAGTGATGCGTTCGGGCGTGCCGAAGCGCGCGACCCAACTGGCGAGGAAGGCGAGGCCCACGGTCTCAGCGGTGATGTCCTGGAGGGGCGTCGCCTCGGGCCAGCGGGTCCATCTGTCGACGCAAGTCAAACAGTACTCGAACCCGCGTGACGGTGTCAGGCGCCCGATAATGTCGACGTGGACGTGCGAGAACCTCTCGGTCGGCATGGTGAAGTGTCCCAAGGGTGCCTTCGTGTGGCGCGACACCTTACAGCGCTGGCAGGGCAAGCAGGCCCTTGCCCAGGCGTGGACATCCTTGCGCATGCCTGGCCACACGTAGCGCGCGGCGACCAGCTTGGTGGTGGCGCGGGCCCCGGGGTTACAGCCGGCAAGGTGGCGCGTACATTGGATCGGAGTGGCCGGCGAGGTCCGGGCGGTCTCGGGTTTTGTGCCGCCGGCCCGGTTGTAACTCTGTCCGTGAATCTGTAATTGTAACGGTAACTTGTGGCCCCCGGCGCAAATAAACTTGTTCTGGCATCTACGTCTCGTATCTCGCCGCACCCCCACAAGTTGGATACAAGGAATATATATATACATGGTAAGTACATAGAAGTAACAAGAAACATTGCTTACAAAAACGATAAACATAAGCATAGAACAGAGATTCAACAAAAAGAAACATGAATGGTTGCATAAGACAATATGCACATAAACATTAGTATACAACATCAAAACCCATATTCTTGTGGACATCCAACATTACCAACTGGATGTCAGCAGCACAAAGTAGCAGGATCATCGCCTGCTGGTGCGCTGGCAAAGCTCTGAAACTCGGCCCACAGCCCCACAGTATGGCGATGGCCTCATCCAAGGCAATGGTGGCATCCAGCGGCTGGACCATTTAGGCCAGAGATTGAGATGCCCCCTCTCGGATGCCAGCATCCACCTCCAACAACTGGAAGTTCAGCCAATGCTCTTGTCGACTAGCCGCCCGACTCAGACGGTTGGTGCGGTGGAGTAGTGGGCGGCGAGTCCGTCCGAGCGTCGATTTTTTTCTGCGGCTGTGGGTTCGATTCCCCACACCGGGCGTAAAAATTTTGACGGAAGGTGTCGCATCATGGTAATGCACAATACCGCGTCTGCTCTCCTATAATGTTCTCAAAATTGTGCGATTTTCGTCTCGACCGGGGCGAGAAGAAAATGGTCTTGAATCAGTACATTATCCGAGAACATGAAACCGAGAATTGTTCTGAACTCGGATTGAGAACCGCTTTTTCTGGGTGCAGGCTTGTGTGATTGCTAAGACGAGACCGCAGCGGCCCTCGTTCCCAGTCCACACTCATCCACTCCCCCTCCTCCGAGGCGCCCGCGGGTTCGAATACCGTCCAGTTTTGCTGTGCAGTTTCAGCCGTACCCAGAGAGTCTCAGAGAGCAATCTCCCGCTCAACCGTGACGACCGTGGTGTGAGGAGGCGAGGGGGCGCCGGTAGGTCGGGCAGGATGCTGCTGGCGGAGCGAGTTCAAATACCAGTCGTGGTTCCGAAACCCATCTTACTTCAAAGCCGTGACAACCGGCTGCTGGAGTATCGCATGCCCGCGACAGTCGCGGTTACGAGCCCAACTCAGCCGCAGCGGCCGCGGGTTCAAATACCAACCGATCCTGCCAAACTGATTTAGCCGTGGCGCTCTGCGGAAATTTAGCACGCTCAGGTTGTAGCCGATGCGGCCAGTGCCTCTATGCGTCTTTCTTTCATAAAAGGCGCCGTGCGTGGCCTTTAGGGGCGCGCTGCGCTAGCGTGCCGCGTCGGCACCGCCGGTCATCGCGTACCCCGAGGGCAAGGGCGCCCCGACGGTGGCGTCAGGTGCTGTCCTCGGCCCCGGCCGGTGCGTCAAAAATCTCTCTGAATCTTTCCATTAGTAGGAGCGGGGGCGGCAACGGCGTGTCACCTCTCGCGTCGGCAAGCAGACTCGCCTCGCAAGTTGGGACTCACCCGTTCGACCACCACGTCAGGGTGATGCTCTTCGTGGGGGGCCAGTCAGCATGGGCGCGTGCGTCGCTTGCCTTGCGCCGTCCAGGTACCTGAATCTTGCGTCCACAGTGGCGCACCTCCAACTCGGCCTAATAAGCCCCCAAGCTAACGCGTTTGGCCTCGGTGCGATGCGCACCTGCCGGGTTCGACGCCGTCCTTGCCGGGCCCCGAGGCGTGCCCGCCGTATGCGGCAGGCACCAACGGGATCCTGGCGGGTGGCGGCCGTCGCCCCGGGCCTGCTCGTCGTCCGCTGGCACGCCGATACCGGTTCGTGTCATGGAACACGCGCGCGTGTACCCGTTCTGGATAACTATTAGAGATCTGCAAATGTACATGTCACATCGCGGTCCAGTAGACATAGACTGACATAGACAATGCGTGTTCGATCATGCACGGTGCGTGCCGTGACCCTAGACACAGGTAACGCGCCCTCTACCGCCATCCGGCCCGACTTGTCGCAAGTCGCCTCGCGGTGAGGGGTGCGTTCACATGCTCGCCGCCTGCATCGAGGCCGGCGTGCCGGTGCCCGCGGGCAGTCCTTGCCCCGGGGTCCTAGGCCACCCGCGCCACGGAAGCGTGGCGAGGGTCTCCCGTACTTTGTCGCAGCCACGCACGGTGCGTGCAGTACCCCGCACACTCGCCTCCGCCCAGTGCACCAAGCTCTAGGGAACCTACCGGAAACCGGCTGGATCCGTGAGCAGTCGGGCGCGGGTTCAAATACCCGTCGACAAGATGCGATTTATTTAGCTATGCTGAGTCTCAGAACGCTGATTTTCTCATAGCCCAGGCCACAGCGCCATCCTTTTCCTTAACATCCAGAAACTGAATAACAAGACTGGATGTGTGTGCATCTGCGGCCTGGCCTCACGTTCACATGAGGGGCCGCGCTCATTAAACCCTGGCAAGTACTGGGGGCACTAGTCCCAGTCTCAGTCTGTCGTTACTCTGGGGACCCGAGATCCTGCACACAGGGGGGCCATCCCTGGGGATAAGGGGGTGGTGCGGGACCAGGAACAGGGCATAACCGATACCGATGATAGCAAAAGGGGTGTAAGTGCTCGCGTTGATGTCTTGTTGCAAAATTTCGACTTGGTCTTAATTACTCCCAGTGGTCCCTCCGGTCACGGGGAACCCGTAGCCGGACCTCTCCGACGCATTTTAAGCGAAAATCTTGGGTTTTTGCGTGGCGTCGGAAGGACCCCGTCGGCGACGGCCGAAAAAAGAGAGCCCGCCAGAGGCGTGCGTTCTCTCCCCCTGCGGACTCGGGGGGCGAGCCCATCGGCGACGGCCGAAAAAAGAGATGCCGCCAGAGGCGCGCGTTCTCTCCTTCCACGGACTCGGAAGGCTTGGCTCACCGGCGACGGCCGAAAAAAGAGATGCGGCCGGCGGCGCGCGTACTCTTGCCCGCGTACTCCAGAGGAGAACGCAGGGCTAGGCCTTTGACGACGGTCAAAAAAAGGCGACTCGGCTGACGTTCGCGTGCTTCTCCGAAGTACGCAGAATCGATGCCAAGTCCGCCGGCCAAAAAAAGACGCACGTTGACTCTCGTGCGTGCTCGTCTAGAGTACGCGGATACGGGAGTCGGGCGCGTCGGCCAAAAAAAGAGATGCCGCCAGCGGCGCGCGTACTCTCGCCCGCGTGCTCCAGAGGAGAACGCGGGGCTTGGCATTTGACGACGGTCAAAAAAAGGCGACTCGGCTGACGTTCGCGTGCTTCTTCGAAGTACGAAGAATCGATGCCAAGTCCGCCGGCCAAAAAAAGACGCACGTTGACTCTCGTGCGTGCTCGTCCAGAGTACGCGGTACGGGAGTCGGGCGCGTCGGCCAAAAAAAGAGATGCCGCCAGCGGCGCGCGTACTCTCGCCCGCGTACTCCAGAGGAGAACGCGGGACTTGGCATTTGACGACGGTCAAAAAAAGGCGACTCGGATGACGTTCGCGTGCTTCTCCGAAGTACGTAGAATCGATGCCAAGTCCGCCGGCCAAAAAAAGACGCACGTTGACTCTCGTGCGTGCTCGTCTAGAGTACGCGGATACGGGAGTCGGGCGCGTCGGCCAAAAAAAGAGATGCCGCCAGCGGCGCGCGTACTCTCGCCCGAGTGCTCCAGAGGAGAACGCAGGGCTTGGCCTTTGACGACGGTCAAAAAAAGGCGACTCGGCCGACGTTCGCGTGCTTCTCCGAAGTACGTAGAATCGATGCCAAGTCCGCCGGCTAAAAAAAGACGCACGTTGACTCTCGTGCGTGCTCGTCTAGAGTACGCGGATACGGGAGTCGGGCGCGTCGGCCAAAAAAAGAGGTGCCGCCAGCGGCGCGCGTACTCTTGCCCGCGTGCTCCAGAGGAGAACGCGGGGCTCGGTTTTTGACGACGGTCAAAAAAAGCCGACCCGGAACGCGCTCGCGTGCTCTCTAAGAGTACGCAGAGACGACTGGGACGGCGGCCGAAAAAAGTCGTCGCTCATCGCGCCTAGCGTCTTGAGTTAACGGCTCGCTCCTGGACCCCTTCGGTGACGGCCGAAGGCGACTGGTGAGCGCTCACAACCACGTACTTGGCACGCAGACCATAAGACTGCCGCGTCTCGTACTTAGGGTACGTGAGCAACCTCAGTTCCTCTGACGAGGGGAACTGTTGAGGCGAAACTTATTTTAGCGAAAAAGGGGTCTCCAGCGGAGACCTCGCGTGCATGCCTCGTAAAATCTCTGCTCGCTCAGTGAGTTTGTCGCATCAGACGATTCCGGAGGCAAACTCTGCCAAACGGTACCTTAATGGGCTCACCCAGGACGACCGTTAGGGGGGTACCACGCACACGCGCGGGCCCTCCCGGCCCCGTTCCTCGCGCCAGAGCTCTCGGACGGTCGCGTTAGCGAACCACACGAGACAGGCGGCCGGGATCGGGGGTATACGGTCGTCGGTCTTCTCGTGCAGCAGCGCTAGGGTTCACGCGCTGCACGTGATAGACTGCACGCAGCTGTGGCGGCTAGTGTTCAACCGCCACTGCTCTCGCAAAGTAAGTGCGTGCCTCTCTCTCTCTCTCTCTCGGGAGAAGCACCTTTTCTCACGGCACGTACTGTGGTACGCACGAGGCAACATGTTTGTCGCGCACCAAGGTTGCTGCAGAGAAAACTTATTTTAGCGAAAAAGGGGTCTCCAGAGGAGACCTCACGACGACGTCTCAAAAAATCTCACTCTTCGGAGAGAGATTGAGATGTTGAACGATTCCGGAGGCAAACTCTGCCAAACGGTATATTAATGGACTACTGGTCCAGGATGATGGGTGGAGACTGCGCGCCAGCGTTGTCTCCTACGAACGCCGCCTCGAAAAAGGCCGACGGCCGTCTGCGAATACACTTCGAAGACGAGACGGGCAGGCTAGAGGGGGGCGTTGTGCATCATCACGTGCAGCGGCGCAAGGGTTCACGCTGCTGTACGAACCGGCTGTGTTGCGGTTAGGGTTCGCCGCCACAGCAGAGTGTCACGATCACCGTCGTGTGATTTCTATGACACGAATAACATGCCGCGTACTTGACGTACGCGTGGATCGCAATTTTGACTCACGTCGAAAGTGTTCCAGAGCAATGTTATTTTAGCGAAAAGGGGGTCTCCAGAGGAGACCTCTAGAACACGTCTCAAAAAATCTCACTCTTCGGAGAGGGATCGAGATGTTGAACGATTCCGGAGGCAAACTCTGCCAAACGGTTATTTAATGGACTACGTCCAGGTTGGCAATACCGGTGGATACCATCGGTGAGTGATGGGGGCTATACGCCTCTGATCTGCTTCATAACGAACGGAAACGGGCGGAAGCTCCCTCACTCATGACCGTGCGGCGCACGCTAGGGTTAACGTGCACGCATTTTCAAAAACGGTCAGGCCGCCCTCACGGGCAGCGGTTTGTTGACGACTAGGGTTCGTCGTCACTCACTGCGAAAGCTTGCTTTTTTATGCTTCTGTCGAATGACCGATACGGCCAATGAGAGGCGTGCCTTAGTTGGCGCTGACGCATTACGTATCGGAACGATGAGTCCCCGTGTGGGGTCCCCCTCACCCCACACAAAGTCTCAGGAGATCCGATGCTCGCTCACGTAAAAGTCAAAAAGAAGCAAGAAATGACAAGTTTTCACTACCCCGAGAAGCACCGCTGAGGCTCGCGCCGATGCAAAGCTAGGGGGATTGTGCGTGGCTGCCTCCGGTGGCCGTGCACGCGGTGGGCAAGGTTCCGTCCGTCGTTCTCTGACCTGGTGCTCGCACCAGTACTTTAGAGTAAAGCCTGCGTCTCTGACGTGGTAATTGGCCTGGGAGGGCCAACGCTGGCGCACAGCAAGTAACCCTCCCTCTCATGGCCGGACCAAAAAAGTTCTCGTGTGGCCTTACGTTACATTATCTTTTGCGAGGAGACGCTGGTAGAGACAGAACTCCAACAAAAGCAGAGTGACGTGTACGTTCGGAAACACGAGGAAAAAGGTCCTACTCAGTAGGGTGTGTCCGCGACGGTTTAGCTATCCGTCCCATGCAGTCTCAGTCACCTGAGATGGGCTCGCAGCCAGGCACCCCCCCTTTACAGTACGAGTAGTGACCGAAATGTGTGTGTGGCAGTGACATGCCTTATGGCCAAGGGTTCAGCCAGGCGTGTCACGTTTTTTCTGTCTACCGTCTGGTCAGGGGCCGTCTCGCTAATGGTCTCCAACGCGACATTCGTGTCGGGACACAGAGGGCAGAACCACACACACAGCAGGTCGACAAGACATCACGCCGTCACTCGAAAGAGAGTGCGGTAAGGCCGATCTTAACGTATCACACGCAAGGGAACAGTTGGCACTACGCGTGTCAGACCCTGTGGTCCCCTGGTGCTATGCTTCGGCCTTCGGGCCGTTATCCAGCGCCGGCGTTATTGTGTGCGAGCTCGCTTAATTGCGTGTCTTTGATCGTTCGTCTCTCTGGCGGCGTTGATGTCTTGTTGATTCCAAAAAAATGCTCCACGGGAAACAGCACGTCCGCGGTCCTCTACCTTTACGGCACGACCACATGCGGACACTTTGTCGAAAAATCGGCCTGTTTGGGTCCCTTTTCAAGGGGCCCATAATAATAACGGTCTTCATTGACTCTCTGCTCTCCGAGCGAAAGTGTTTTAAGGCACGACTTACTACGACGAACGGTAATCTACCGACGAGTCTGTAGAGAAGCTGATGCTTACTAAGAGGCTTTGACGAGCTCTCTTCTGCCCTGTGTGGTGGAGAAACGCCGTGCGTGAGTCGAGGAGCCCGACGTCGTTGGGCTGTTGGTCATCCCCCGCTCCGCCGGCAAGACAAACAAAAAAGTCAATGGCTCGCAGGTGCTACCTTGCAGCCGCAAAAAAATTGACGCTGTGACTCTCGGGGCCGCGTGTCTCACGACGCGTTGGTTCTTCCGTAGTCAGACAGCTACCTGGTCGAGATTTTGTGTTGTCCGTTTGGGGCCTAGTTTGTAAAGGTTCGAACTGTAAAAAACCGTCTCGTGCAACACCCTAACTCGACTGAGAGCGGCGGTAGAGGGACGCAAAATGACTGTAAAAACCAGCCTAATTTTTCAGTTTTTTCGAGTTTATTACACTTTTATGGTGTCGATTTGAGTCGCGCCGGGTATTTTTGACACCCCTGAGCCCTCTGCTACCCTTTGCGATCAATTTCGAAACTCTACGACCCCTAACTCAAAAACTACCCCCACCCCCTCCAAAATTAAGGGATAGTCGTAGGGCGTCGAAATTCAGGAATCAGCAGCTTCAATGGTCCATGAGTTCACGCCGACTGAAAAATTGACAATTTTTGCCCGCTACATGGGTTTTATCGGCGCCCTTCGCGGCGATTTTCGACATTGTCGGAGTTAAGGGGGTGGTTCCACCCCTTAGAGTGAACCAATAAAATTGGCGTCCAGGGACCTCGAAGATGAACCTTTGGCACGTGCTTACACGGAGTTTCAGCTCTCTAGGTCGACTAGCAACGAAATGGCGGACTTCGGAAAAAGTGGACCGCTAATTTTGGTCGCCAGTGTATTTGGAAACATTTCAAGGAACTTGTCAAGGAAGACTTTTAAATCATTTACACAAAAGCAAACCGTCTTTCTGCATGCAAGTCGTTGGGAACGCATCGAAAGAAACGACGAAAGGAAAAATAAACAATCGAACATTTCTCCACTTACCGACAAAACCTCGGATGACGTCCGCTCGCACGCCCCACGACTCTAACAGGTCGGGCAGAGACATGGTGACGGCGACGGGCGAAAATGAAATCACCCCCTTCCGGTTGTCTCAACTCAAACCTCAGCTCGTGTAGCAAAACGCGCCGTGCCGGCAACACTATTGCCAAAGGTTATGGGAGCGCACACCAAAATTTCTCATAGCGCTTTCGTTAGTTGTAGCCTCGTTCTCCAACAAGGCGGTGCAGCGAACTATAGTTACGCGCCAAACACGAACGACATCGGCAAACGGAACAATGATGCGTTCGTTGGGGAAGACACTCAGAGGTTGAGTGCAGTAAGCGAAGGGGTTGTACCGAAGACACCTACCACGTTCGCTGCCACAGGGTTGCCGTCAGCTGTCCCAACTTACACATTCGCTATACCGCTCCCAGCTGATACGTTAGTTGGCACAGCTAACTTTTAGCTGGGTCAACTAAATCTTTTTTTCCATGTAACCTCTCCATGCGTGGAGGCGGCATACCTGGCCAGAAGGCGCGCTGCCTCTCGCGTCGGCAAGAATCCTCGCCGCGCAAGTCCGCCCCGTCCTTCTCAGCCTCAGGGTGACGGTCCTCATGGTGCCGGCTAGCACGGTCGCGTGCATCGCCGGCATCGCGCCGTCCAGGCTGCTGAACTACGTCCGCCTCGGCCTTCGCCTCCTCCACGACGCCCGCGCTTGTGTTGATGGTACGGCGCGTACCTGCCGGGGCTGACGCCGTCCTCTCCGGGCCCCGGAACGGGCCTGCCGCCGAGGCGGCAGGCTCCGTCAGGGCCACGGCGGGTTGGCTTCCCGATCGGCAAATTGCTGAGACCAGCTTAACACCGGGCTAACACAGGAATTAACGTTTTAACACGGCGTGTTGGCATGGTTGTCTCACTATTATTACCTTCGCGTTTGACACCATGCTAACACCGCGCGTTATCGTTAACACGCCGTGTTAGCCTGGTGTTAGAGAGGTCGAAGCAATCGTTGGTCTCACACCTGGTGTTAAGGCCGTAGGAGCGGCGTGCTACTCTGAGCACAGGGGCCGCGCGGGTCCGCACGGAAAAAAAATCTTAGCTGCCCCAGCTAATGTGTTGGCTACCAGGTAGACAAACAAAGCGCCAGTTGGATGAGCTGACGTGTGTTAGTAGTAACAGACGAAGTTGCAAAATCGACGGCGTTGTGTGCGCGAGAGTATCAGATTAGCTCTTACAGCTAACGTGACAATAGCTGCTAGCGACCGGCAAAGTCAGTTGCAGCAACCGAACATGAAAAGATTTGGAGGGTCACGTATTATGCTCGTTGTGTTAAGGGATCGACTCCGGGGACTACAAAGTTCAGGTCTCAGCCAGCTTAAGTATTATTGAGTTTAACTAAAGGATTATGATTCTGAACTAAATGTATTATATGCATTATTTTTAATTCACGCCGCCACAACTTCGGCGATTCCGATAAATATAAGAGGAAATTAAAAAGAAGATTTCAACAAAAACGTGTTTTATTAACAAATTTGAAAAATATTTAACAAATATGCAACAAAATCATAGCTGGAGAACACAGAATATCACAAGTAAAAACGATATCAACTACATCGCATACCTAAGAGGAACATATTTTCTACCCAACACAGAGCAATAAATACTTAAAGGAAGGGGATCATAAAGATCAGCTGGAGTGGTGCTTGACCACCTGCTACAACACTCCACTTGATAAGCATGTACATGATTGTCAAAACCAAGACACAAAAGACATGAATAGACAAATAAGGGAACATTGCCAGAAACGAGAATTTCCTCAAGTACACCAAATACAGGGCCTCCAGACTGATCAACACGCAGAAACAAAACCATACCGGGTTTATATTTAGTGCCTTTAAATTCAACCCAGTTACTAGACATGCAAGTCGAAAATGTACTAAAACTGACACTACCCGACATATGCCCAACAAAGTCAATATTAGGGTAGTCAGAGAAACAAATTTCATGAACAGGTCCAAACTCAGTTTTTGGCAATATGGACTTTTGAGATTTCAGCCAAAAGCACATATTAAGTTGATGTGCAATAGCAACAGTCCGCGCGATATCACGGCGAGATTCTGTTGCATGCGCTGGTACAAGAAGAGTACTATGTTTACTTTCAAATCTCTTCGTAGAATTTAGTGCTACGGAACCACTCTCTTCAAACACTCTACATTAATGAACCAAAAAAATGCATTTTTGGTTTCAGAGAATCATTAGTAATTTTAATATACAGAGAGTTAAACTCCTCAAGAACACGAATATAAGCACCTTGCCTAATAGACAAAGATTTACATAAACAAATATCTAATAGTTCACGAAGTTTAACATATAAAAGCCAGAAATCGTCATCATGTGGAACTTTATCTCCTACAAGTACACCAAACAGCCTGACAAAGAGCAGTGTTTCTGACCCAGACATTTTTAGCTTGTCTCTTTTGGCAAATTCATCTGACAATACAGGAATACGATTAGAGTCACACAGGCCATACTGTAACATTTCAATCCTATGGTTTAACAAATCAAGTAAAAAGAACTGAGGAATACAATGTCTAAGAACGTGCATCATCACATAATGACATACATCCTCACACAAGTCATGAAAAACATCCACACAATAATTGGAAGTAATGTGAAAGGAAGGCACTTCATGAAGACAACAGTCCATTTTAACCCCAGTCAGAGTAACATTTTCAGTGGTGAGATCAGCATTGTAATTATCTTTAGTTCTCAGAGAAGTTTCATCTTCTACTGACTGAACAGCACAAACATTCTTGTGCAACTTACAAAATCTACAATAGAAGCAAGCAGTAAAACATTCCGTCAAACCTCCAAGCGAGTTTAAACCAAGATTATCACCAAGCAGTAAACCACAAACAAAATACACTTTTTTTGGACCATCTCTATTATTTACAACAATTCCGTCTTTTTCAAGCTTATTCAGGATTGAAATTAGAGGTGCAAAAGCCCTATTATCAGAGAAAGATCGAAGGGATGCCTCAAACACTAAAGCCAAGAAAATGCTCTGAACAACAGACTGACATTCAGGAGGAAGACAAGCAATTTGGCAATAGACACAACCTAATTTTTTGGCACAAGACCCAAGAGGATTATTACACTGACACTCATCGTAATAAATGTTAAGAGGAAGAACAATATCATCCTTAGAAAATTTTTCACACTTTTTTTCCCATAATTTATACTGTACAAAATTTTCTTTGACACCAGGATCGGTTTTAAGTGAATCTACATAAGACATGATATCATTTAGTGCGTTGGGTATTTCCAAATACATTCTAAGCACAGTATCAAGAGGCACACTCTGACCAAACATTTTTTTTAACAAGTTTAGATCCATCATTGACATCAATTTCACCTATTTCATTCGGCTCTGGTGGCACAAACTCCCCATTAGAAGTAAAGTACTTAAATCTGAGGTGCTCAGAGCACAAATGAGAAAAAGGATCTGCTGCAGATTCAAATGCCTTGTTAAGAACATGACTTTCATTAATATCAAGTTTAATCTCAGATTCGATTGCATTTTTGATGCTAGGAAGCAAACCATTATGAATAAACAAAGTTACATCCTCAATTATTTTTTGAACATAACCTCTTGGAAGTTTACCCATACCATAGAGCTTACTTACAAACAAGTCAACTTCTTTGCACAAAGAGGATTTTACATAATTAGAAGGGCAGCTAGAAGGCAAAGGCTCACCACACAAAAAAAGACAACTCGAGTCAACAGAACTAGAATCTGAACTTACATTTGAAGCCACAGGAGGGCTTTGTATCGATAAAGCATTGCATGGATTACCCACATTTGAAGAAACGGGCGTGCACTTGCCATAATGCCTAGAGAAAGACTGCCACACAGGGTACTTACAACCACATGAACAAAGAAATGGTTTACAAGAGTGAACCAATTTATGATGAGTGTGGCGGACAGATGTGTGTGTGGTGGACAGATGGAAAACACTTTGGACAGTATGGGCACTTCATTTTGAAGAAAACAATTCAAAATCTTTCAAACGACTGGCAGTGAAGGATCTCAAGCCTGAGTCCTTGGTGTAATCTAGAGGTGTAGAAATCTTGAACAGTGTTTGCTGCAGGAAAAGCCAAATGTGCCGTGCCTCAACTGGGTACTGGGAACCCAAGCCAAAAGTAATTTGAAAGAACGCTTGAATTGCTTCAAATGCACTGTCCACTTCCCAACGTTGATCATCAAGCACAATAAAACACTGACGTATGGAATTCAGCGGGCCCAGGAATACAGGAACTGCTTGCATGGGATACTTGTGCTTCTCCAGCGATCTTTTTCTTTCCTCAAGTCTTTCTTTTATTTCAGAAATTTCCTGGAAAAAGAAAATAAAAACATTGGAATCCAGATCGAAGATAAGAAAAACAGACAGGGGGGTTACGAAATATAAACTTACATCTACATGCAAGCACAAGGCGTCAAGGACCTCTGACCGACTAGGACGCCAACACTTGTCCTTCTTAGATGCCTCTGAAGATTTTGGTAGTGTGCGCACTTTGAAAAGGGACGGCAGCTCAAGAAATATAGCAACAAATTGCTGTTCTGTAAGTAGGAAATAGAAAAGATGAGAATGTGTAACAATTACAAACACTAGTTACACGTAAAGAGGCAAAACAATGTTTAAAAAATACTTGCTTACCAGTCGATAGAGATCTGAACTTGCACCCCTTTAAAAACTCAGGATTGTTTTGACGTATGAGTAGCAGCAGGAACTTTGAATATTCGCACCAGGTCTCTCGCACTGAAATCTCTAGCCCCGGCTGATTACGTATACCATCCGCAGCAATCTACAGAACACAATAGACAATGAGAAAGTAGAAAGAGTGGCAGTAAGTCGTGCTTACAGTTCCCGTGAAATAAAATCAAGTATTGACCTTACGAACTTCCAGCCAAGAGGGCAACTCAAACATGGAAATTTCCTGATATATTCGAATACTCTTTAGCTCTTTTGAAGATGTACTAGACGTCTCAGTTTTGTACACTCCCATTTCTCCTCCACCTCATTCCATGGTTCAGTGTTATTCATCAACCAAGTGAAATCCTCATCTTGGTCATCGTCACTCAAATCATCTGCAATCCACAAAATGAATTTTATAAAAATAAAAATATAGGCAGAGTCATGTCATGTAAACACAGCATTTGAAGTGCACCACACTAACCAATACTTAAGTCATCACCATCTTGAAGGCGATCTTCAACTTGTTTTTTACTTATTAAAAGGGCATCAATGAGAAACTTTCTTAAGGCATAATATTTGTGCCTTAATCTACCTTGAACGGTTGTACACTTTCCTTTTTTCACTACAACATCAAACCAAGTTACCTGCAAACACAAGCAGGACATAATGAAGTGGATGTACACAAACCACGACACTCCACACAAACCACATCTTTGTCACAACTGCATTCAACTCTAAAAACGAACCTTGCTCCCAGTAGGAAATAGCTGAATAATATCGTCAGCAATGGCATTGAAATGGTCTCTCTCTAACCTAGAAAAAATTGAAAGCAAAGAATGGTATGAGTACCAGTATGTAAAAAGACTTGTTTAATCGCCAAAATGAAAAAAAAAAAGGCACCTCTGCAATCAAGAGATTTTACTTACTTTTTATCATAATCATCTTTAAGCTCATTGGAGATGATCTGCGCACATAGCAAGTCCCTAATATCCAGCCGATTGTGGGCCTTAAAGTAGCTCAACACTATTAGGCCATTGAATGACTCCTCCAGATATTTATGCATCCCCTAATAACAAACAAACAAAGTGAGTTTCTTCGAGAGCAGGCTTGATCATGCTTACATAAATATTATATTTAACTTACATTTAGATCTGGTTCGTTCAAAACAAGTTGAACCTGAGCATTATCAAGCTTTCTCTTCCTGGCCCGTGATCGTGATGGAGGATCAAATATTTCACTCTCACTTTCGCTGGAATCCTTGTCTTGATTTTTGGCCTGAAAGGATTACACTTTTAGAGTTTTGAACATAGAAGTACATTTCAAAAGTAACAAAATTACATCACTCGCCGCTTTCTTAAAGATATCAAAATGGTGATAAAAAAGTGCCCTTGGCCCTTCCTTTGGGATTAGTCTCCCAACTGCTTCTTCGGAAATCAAAGGGAGTGAATCCAGTCCTCATCTAAAAACAAATAAAGACATTTCAGTGAGAAATCACCAACCCTGAACATGGAACAGGGTAAAATGCTTGCCAAGATGAAAAAACTGCCCAGAAGTACGCCGATAGGATTAAAATACCCCGATTGTAAATTAAAAAACCCATAACAGAGCCGGAGTACTATCACAATTATTGTTACTACCGGAGCATCAGTGAAACATTGTCAGTACGTTTCAAATACCATTATAAAATATACAAAAGGAGATTTGTGACACGAACGGCGAAGCGATATTGAAAAGTATTCCAAGCACATCACGGATGACGGCCGAAAATTATACCTCCCACATGTGCAAACCTTGTCCCCTGGGCTACCTAACCCTATTTCTCATAAATGATACAAGTGCTCAAGCACGTCTCCCTCACACACAAACATTGAAAATCGTAAACGAAAAACTGCACACAGAAAAGAAAACGCAATGAATAACATGCACACTACATCGACTTACTTAGATATCAACAACACTTTAACAAAAGGTCTCTAGAATATTACTTTCCTAAGTTATCTTAGCTTGCAACAACCTAACCTAGTAATGCACAGGCTCGCCGCATCTGGTTTGCCGCATCCGGCAACACACATTAACGACAATAAAAACGTCCAGGTCCTACAAAGTATTCCTTTCCTGTCTCTTCACTAACTTTGAACGGGAACATGAGTCAAAGTCGTCGAAGTCTAAAACAACCGGCACAACCAGCACAACTTCGCGGCACAACACTCACCTGCGAAAGCCGCCACTTACGTGGGCGCCAGGCCCCACCTGCGCAGAAGCTCTGAGAGATCTTGATCCATGTCCAAATTCGACGTGCCATTGAATCATTTCGTTTAAATACACGACATTTCATAGCTATGGAAAACATCGCTGCTTTGTGGTAAGAAAAAAAAATAATTTCTGCGCCACCTCCGTTTTTAGTTGGCGAACCGACTTACGGGGAGTCACTCATTCGTCCCCTGCAGTTTTCGTCCCGAACGGGGTCTAAGCAAATCGTCCCGGCGGGCTCGACACGGACCGGGTAGCTTCCCCCAACACCTAGGAAGCACATGTCACGTCATCGAGGGAATGACGTCGTATCAATTGGGGACCGTCCATAAAGCATGTGATGAACCCAGTACGAGAAATTGCGTTTACACGAAATTATCAGCTCGAAAATTGAACAACGATTGGCAAAGTACCAGTAGGAAATGAAACACGTACGCCGGATCAGGCAATGCATTTATTAAATTTTATAAAACCTCTCAAAATAATGTTAAGTCTCTGTCAGTGACAGTTTTGTAATTTCTCGTTGTGAAAATATCAAAAATCGGGTGCAATACCTCTTTTGGTAGGAACGGGTAAGGATTAAACGAAAGGACTGGATAGGTGTGTTCAATGACTTTATTAATAATTCTGCAGAATACGGCATAAAATATACAATTTAATACAGTAGCTATTTCAGCGGTGCAAAGACATTCCAAAACCAGGTTACGTTTTAACAAAATTAAATTGTCAGCCAGCACCAAAACAACAAAATTGACCTAAGTATCAATTTCACTCGACCATAACTCGAACACAGGATTTCAAATGACTTTCTGAGACAAAGACGCACAGTTGTTTCAATTCGGTACTGTTGTATGGCAGTTTTCAGCTGAATGAGAGCCCAAAGATGCTAAATGTTATGAAAAAGTCGTGTCAGGACGCAGATTTGGGTGCATCTGTGAATTCCATCACAAGATTTCACGAGTAGTTGCTCCGCTGACACACATTGTGTCAAACTACGAATACAAACGCTTCCCCTCGATTCAGGTGCACATAAATCTGATTCTGTTCAGATATTTAAGAATTAGAACTTAAATTTTAGAGCAATATACTTATGAAAACTTGATTTTACTTGGTCTCCTAATTGACATAATTACTTTTTATTCACATGACACCTAAGAATTTATTCATCAACTTAAAGCGCACGCTTTTTAAGCAGATGTCTGAAAATGTCTGCAGCTTGTCACTGGTGTGCAATAAAGGCACACAATTTCTTTCCTGTATGTCTCGTGTAAACTGGCAAACAGCTCAGCCCCACACTAATCATTTGTTCAACTTAGCTTTAATGGTAGTTATCTATAGCAGATTTGGGAGGGGGAAATAATTGTCACCAGAGTAACCCCAGTGAGAAATGAAATGTCGATTAGACATCGGTTAGATGTAGCGCAGGTCGCCAGCTCGTCGTTAGGCGCGGGGGCCTCGCGGAGCTCCGCCGCCATCGGATTTTGTCGGTCAAGCGACGTCTTTTCGACATCTCTCCCGCGAGCCGGGCGTACCAGCCCCCCACCCCGCATCGCTTGCCCTCTCTCCCTCCTCCCTCTCCTCCGTGCCCCGCCCGGCCCCGCCGCCGCCAACTGCCGCCCCGCCACAGCCGTCCCGCCTGCGTCCCGCCATTACCGTTTGCCGCCACTCGCCGGTCCGTCATTCTCGGTCGGTGGCTCCGTTATTTTGCCGCGTCCATCTCGCTGTTCACGCGATAATGAGTGACGACGGAGGAAACTCAAGGCCGGTAAGTATCCATTAATTACTAATTTGGCTGGGCAAGTGTTATAGGAATGAAATGTAGTTACGGCACGACCTAACCTATACAAGTTGGTTGTTTAATGGCTAAAGTGTGCTTGGTATGTGAGGGTTTCTGTTGCTTCTCTTCTCGCAAGTCTTTGTGAAAACGGAAACACTTGGGCATAGTTCACCACGCGAGTTTTGTGGTTTGCTTTCCGTGCATGTTGTTCAGATAGTTTTGCAGCGTAGCCTAGCCTAGCGCAGCGTTCCTCGTCTAATTCAAAGCCGTGTTACTGAGTGCTGCGAATGCGTGGATATGCTTTACTTGCATCTTAACCTATGTTTTATGCTTTATTTATGTTTCTATGTCCCCCAGTTCCGAGATTTCAAACGAGCCTTCAATAGAAGGGCCAAGGTTAATGCTGCTAAAAATGCTCGGATTGATCAGCTTGTTCACCGAATGAACCGCCCAGTTGATGCCAGTAGTGATAGTAGTGAGAATGATGTTGGAGGTGATGGTCATGAAAGTTTTCACGATTTGGGGAGTGATGAAGGTGGTGGTGAAAATGTTGGACACAACAGTGAAAGTGACGGTCAGGGTGTTGATAGTGTAGACTGTGGTGATGCTGATGGCGGAGACGATGATCGTGAATATGGTGAAAATGAAGGAGATAGACTGGGTCAGTATGTTGATGGTGACATTGGGGTTGGTGGTAATGGTGATGTGAACTTGGCTGTTGAGGAACAGGCTGCAGGTGGGGCTGTCGAGGAAGAGGCAACCGACGACGAAGCTACTGATCATGAAAGTGATATTGATCGTGAAGATGATGAATGTGAAAGGGAGCAAAATGCGAATGATGATAGCGAAGATGAAGATGGTGCTCCAAGGGAATTTGCGAATGAAATGGAACGTGAAGACTACGTAAGGGATGGACTGAAGGAGTGGGCTTCGCAGGCGGGTACACTGTCCATGCGGACTTTAGATAAGTTATTGAGCCATCTTCATGTAGCCTTCCCAAGTGTCCCCCTGTCTTATAAAACCCTCTTGGCAACGCCTCAGAATGTCCCTATGGATGCAGTTGAAGGGGGCCACATGTGGTACAAGGGCATTGGAAGAAACCTTGATTGTTTTACAAACCTTTATGAGTATCTCCAAATCCATCCTACAATTGAAATTGATGTGAACATGGATGGGCTCCCTATATTCAGAAAGTCAAAAAAGAAATTTTTTTGCATTCTTGGGAAGCTTGTGGGAACTCGCAACGCCCCCTTCATCATAGCAATATTTTTTGGGACCAAGGATCCTAGTTCCGAGGTGCTCCTTCTTAAATTTGTTCAAGAACTGCACCATTTGCACAACGATGGGAACAGTTACAATGGCATTATTTATCAGTTCAGAATTAGGAACTACATTAATGATGCTCCTGCCCGGGCTAAAGCCAAGTGTATCATGGAAAATGGTTCAACTTTTGCCTGTGAAAAGTGTACCGTGGAGGGAGAGTTCATTGATGGCAGAATGACTTAGTTGAATTTGGATCCCACACAAAAAATAGACGTCTACTAGACGTCGAGTAGACGGCTTCCCCCTATCTAATAGACGTCTACCGTCCGTCTTGTGCTAGACCATCTATTTCATATCTACCGTGTCCGATTTTGCAATTTATAGTAGACGTCTATCGGTCAACGTCTAGTAGATGTCAAGCGGCAGATGCGTTATAGACGTCGAAAGGAGGGCCGGAAGAGTGGGGAGGGCGGACGAGCACTCACAGAGGATGGCTGCAATCCGGCGGGGAAGCGAGAAGCCGATACGCCACGAGACAGATAAAGTATGATCTCCAAACGTTAGTTCCGGTTTGCATTGCCAGGTGTGCGTATTCACCGAAGGCCGGGTTTAGCAACAGTAAGTAACACGTGCTTATGTGACAGAGCGCCGCCCGATAAAGCAGCATGGCTCGTACCACTTGGACGACCCTCGGATACACGTCATGGGGCTCTCAGGATCATCGTGTGCGTCCGGGGGTATATATTCAAGAGTCGTCAGAAGTCGCCAGCGCGAGCTAACCATGTTTTCCATTATTTTACGCTGACGAAGAGGTATTACCGACTTATTGTGGGCTGACGTTGTTTGTGACATGTTTCTGTACTCGTACCAAAAGATTGCGTGAACCAAAGGTCGTACCGAGAGCCGTGAGCACGAGGAAACCGTTTAGCGTGCCGTAACAGCGACACTGGCGCCATCTTGTGGACATAATCAATTATTCGTTTTGTACGTCGAGAGGGCGGCGCATTCGGCAAAGGAACAACTTTTTAGGATAGGAAACAATGCGAAAAGTATGTAACGGCGCTTCCTCATCCATTTTGCACAAAGAAGCCGTTGAATTGGAAATTTTATTTAAAAGACGTATAGGTTAGAGCGTGATAGATATTTGGTCGACGTTCAGTGTCAATGGGGACATAGACTGTAAAGACGGACCGTGTCTACCGTTTGCTGGTGCTCAGCACAACTTTTCTCTGCCAGAGGAAGCGGAGGTCGACAGATTTTATGGGAGGTCTTGACGTAGACATCTAGGAGACATCCATTAGATGTCTATCTTTAGATGTAGGTGAATGTTACAGACGTCCATATAAAACATACGATTTAGATAGTAAACCGACCGTTTCAAGACCTTTGCGCAGCGAGGGGAGATACGTACATACGCTTGAGAAATGGTCGATGGTGGTGATGCGCGGCCGATTGTAAGTATACGTCTGCTTAATGTTTACCTGGCGTCTATAAATGCAGTAGACTATGGCTAGATCGTCTAATAAGATCTATAGACGTCTATAGATGAAGTAGATTATGTGTAGACCGTCCACCAAGATCTATAGACGTCTATAGATTGAGTAGACTATAAATAGACCGTCTACCGAGATCTATAGACGTCTATTTTTTGTGTGGGATGCCCCACTTCGCACAGATCAGTCATTCAGAAACAGAGACCAAGAGGAGCACCACAGAGGGATTTCTCCCCTTGAAGAGCTACAGTACTGGGGACCGGTCTCCCAGTTCAGATTGGATGTGTTACATCTTGTGCACCTTGGTGTTTTTAAAAGACTCCTCACATTGGCTTGGAAAAAGTGGAATGGCCGGCCCAAACTTCCTCTGCAGACCTGGAATGCTATGTCAGAGAGCATGGTGGAAATGGTCCCTTCATGCCCCAGGGACTTTAACAGGCCTCCAAGGCCTTTTTCTGATTTAGCTTTTTTCTCTGCCAAGGAATTTCGCAGATCACTGCTGTACGAGGGCATACTAGTATTCAGAGACCATCTGCATGATAATGTTTATAAGCACTTCCTCCTGCTTCATTGTGCCATGTACATCTTGAGTAATCGCTCTTATTACATTTCTAAGAATGATCAAGCCAAGGAAATGCTGCGGCTTTTTATTTCACATAGTGTGCATATCTATGGAGAAAAGTTTGTTGTGTACAATGTCCACAGTTTGTACCATCTGCCCGAGGAATGCCTTCAGCATGGCCCTGCTGATAGTTTCAGTGCTTACGTCTTTGAGGATAAATTGGGGCAAATCAAGAAATCTTTGAAGTCTGGCTACAAGCCACTGCAACAGGCTGCCAATCGTGACTTGGAAAAAGAAGCCCATTCCATCATCTTTGATACTCTGAACAACGAAGTGACCTTGTCAAAGGAGCATTTTGTTGAGAATGAAATTGTTGCTGGAGTTCATTTCAGATACTTGCTGGTGAATGGGGTGGTTTTCGGATGTAATTTGAGAGATTCTTGTTTCATTACCAAAGATAAGGATGTTGTGGTCTTAAAGAATATTGTAAAAAGAGTGGATGAAGTATTTTTAGTGGGAAGGCGTTTTCGTGAGAAAAGTAATGTGTATGAATATCCGATCCCATCTTCAGAGCTATCAATATTTCGTGTGCATGACCTGGAACATAGAAGGGTTTTTCGCTTGGCGGATGTTTATGGGAAGTGTTGGCTCATGCCTGATGGTGATGGCTTCATTTGTGTACCACTTGCTCACACTGTTCCCCTTTTTCTCTAACATTTATGTTTATCAGGTATATTGTAGTTTGCAATTAATGTGAAGACCTTTGCAACAACCTGCGCTGGACTTCTCTTCTTAATGTAAAATTTGTTTGTTTCAGTTTCTGGTGTGCAAGTTTTTGCGGAGAAAGGATGGAGGGGCTATGGTACCAAATGAGGAGGACACCACTTGGTACGACGTGGGGTGCACCCAGTGGCTGGCATCCGACCTTTCAGAGGACATGACTGCAGAAATATTATGGCCGCCAAGCTCATCAGATTCCGGCAAATTCGCCAGGAAGGAGAGAGGGCCCTTCCCGGACTGGGAATGTTTCATTGTGTTGGTGAAACGTTTCTATTGTAAGTTCTACTTTCACTTCTTTGTTTTTGTTTTTGGCTTGTTGGGCCCAGATATATTGAAGCTATATTTTGATGTGTTTATATTGCAGCTACTTATCTGGATGCTGCTAATGGCTGCAAGCGTAGGGTGGAGGATACATCCTACGAAACAGATAATAAATTGGGCAGGGGTCAGAGAAGGAAGAAGAGGAAGACCTTCAGCTCAGATGATGAACGTGAATCAGACAGTGAACAGAATAAACCAGCATCAAAGGACGGTGAGAAAAAGAATAAACCTGCATCAAAGAAGGGACGGAAGAAGCCCAGAGAGCAATCCCCTCCACCACCACCACCTTTTTCTGTACCAGGCCAATATGTTCTTTCCCCTTTGAAGCCTGTATTGGTGACTTCCACTTCTGTGAAGATGACTCCAAAAAAAAGGCTGACAACCCTCGTTCCGGTTCCTGTTTCTCTACCATCAAACACCTGTACTTTTTCAGAGCAACCTAAGAGCAACAACTTCAAAGTCTCCGTATCCAAAAACATGCCTTCTTCCTCCATTCCTGTACAGCCCCAGAAACCATCTGCAGCAGTTAAAGAAAATGTAACTCAAGCACTAGTGCACCAGATCATGTCGAGGGAGCATGGCAAACGCCAGGAAGGATCTCCGCAGAAGAATACCCCCCCCTACCTCTCCAGCATCAACTGTTGCCGTGTCGTCCACCAAGAAAAAATTAACAGTGAGTCCAGTGCACGGGCTCAGACGCTTCAGTCCGGTGAGCAGCCCCTCATATGACCTTGGCTCAGCTTCTGAGGTCAAAAAGCTGACGAGGAGAAATTTATTCCAAGACGAGATTACTATGCCACAGGAAGAAGAAGAAAGTGAGTAACAGCATGTTTTGTGTGATAGTAGTTTTTGTATTTATGTTCTGACCATCTCTGCATTTAAAATTTCAGTTGAAAATGCCACATTTGGGTTTGATCATGAGAGCTTCTCTATGGACACTAACAAGAACATCAACAATGATGAGCACATGGCAAAAAGTGTTGATCTGGCAGAAATTAATGGTGAGCAATATCTTGAAATATATTTTTTTAAATTTCTGTGTGAACCCTATTCAGTTAGCTAAACACTCATGTTTTTCAGAGAGCTTTACCTCAAATTTTGGAGGTGGGGAAAAAACTACTTTTAGTGAAGGACAGAGCACTTTCAATGGTAAGACAAAATTCTTGATCAATGTGTCGCTCTACTTATCTACTTATTGAGAGACTAAGTCACCCCCTTCGTTTTTTATTTTCAGTGGAGCTGAGTCAGTTAAGGGCAGATTTGAAGGCTCTAATTCAAAAATGCACTGAAATGGACAAAAAAATTGATTCTATGGGGACTGCCCTAAAGAAAGATGTGAAGATTGTGAGCAGTAAAGTCGACATTGTGGCAATGAATGTTGAAGTTCTTGTCAAAAAGCAAGTTCCTGGCTCAAAATTCAACATCCCATCTGGCCTGCCACATTTGCCAGTAGAGAGTATCAAGGAGTTTCCGGCTATGGAGAGTTTTCTGTCACGTTCAGTGAATATGGTTGCTGCTGTGAGTATTGCTGCGCATAAGATGTGCCTACTACCCACCAAATAAACATGTATAAAAATCTGCTTTACAGGGCGAGTACCTCGCTCGCTATATTTCCCCAGACAACTTTGAGAAAAGTGTGCGGCTTCTGCTGAGGAAGTCAATTGGCTACGATGTAGCCAAAGATTTCACATTTTTAGGTCAGGGAGAAGTCAGCCGCTCCTTGGAGCAAACCAAAATGTGGGAAATGATTGTCGGTGAGTATCCTAATTTTTCCAAATGAGGAATGTTTGTCTTGTGACTCAAATTTAATGGTGCGTTAAGACCGTATTGCAATCCGTTTTTCTTATGTATCTTGCTAATTAGCATAAACTGGGAATTGGGAACTTTATTATTATTCTTCTTTGCCTCCAGCTGCTTGCATCTTGTTAATGCACTCTTACTCTTTGAGGCCTTTTTTTTCTGCATTGGAATTGAGTGGGGCAGGTCACCTTTTTATCTTTGCATATTTCATGTGCATTATTGACGGTTTTTAAGAAAAGTCAGGTATTGAATGCACCAAGCATTGCTGGACGATGGCTAACCCTGTTTAAGGGCTCTGGTGGAAAACCAACTTCAAAGTCCAGTTCACCCAGCAAGGCCAAGCCCAAGTCCAGGTCACCCAGCAAGGCCAAGCCCAATTCCAGGTCACCCAGCAAGGCCAAGCCCAAGTCCAGGTCACCCAGCAAGGCCAAGCCCAAGTCTAGGTCACCCAGCAAGCCTAAGTCGAATTCCAAATCAAAATCTCACGCTAGTTCAACCTCAAGAAAAGTTAATTGTATCGACAGTGATACTGGTAGTAGCTTCTGATTTGTGTCTTGCTTTTTACTCAATTCGGACAATGTTCCTTGTATTTTTCATCTCAGAGTGTACAAGTTACAAATTTTTACAGCTCTTTTAATTATCTAAGCCTTTGACTGCCAGCATCATTTTGATGCTCTTCATTCTTGGTAGAGAGAGGAGTGTGTTTCCAATGTACTTTTTTTTTCTGGTTCATGGTCGAAGTTGCATTTTTTATCTTCAGCTCTCATATTTCAATGAGAACTTGTTGATAGCGCATGTCCTTCGTGCCATTGGCAGGCATTTTTGTGCATGCCCTTTATGTTTGACTTTGCTTTAAACTATTGCTCGCGTTTTGAATCTGTTGAGAATTGTAATTAAGCTTTGCATGCATAGCTTCTGTAATTTTTAAAATTGTTTTGTGGCATAAACCTGCTTTGTTTTGCTTTGCTTTTTATTTCTCACTTTACTTCCTTTGGAATGTTTTTTCCTACCTACCTCTCTCCTTTGGAGGTGTGCACTGTTGGTGATTTGTGAAGCATGAGTTTATTTGAGGTTTGTGTCCTTCCATTTTCCCCTAGGGTAAAAAGGTATTCTGGTAATCTGACATTGGCATTGACATTGACATTATATGTATTTGCTTAGTTACTTCAAATTTCTGATATGTTATATTTTGCAGGTTGTTCATTTTGCTGCGGGAATTACTCACATGGTTCATTGTGTCATCTGTCTTTGTTTCCAATTCATATTGGTAAGATAAGTATGTTCTTGTAGTGGTATAGTTTTGTTTATTATAATTGTAGCCCTGTTGTGACACTTGTGTTTATCTTTCCAGCTCGGCGCATAAGATGATACTGATGTTTTTCTGGTGTGGTTCCCAGATCAGTGCGGGACTTCAAAAAATAATCCAAGTTGTTGAGTAGCAGTTGTAGAAGTGAGTATAGTGGAACCTAAAGATGGCATGGTGAGTTTTGTATTCAATAGCAGTTAATCTGCTTTTTTTGTGTGTGTGGGGGGGATTATTACTTTTTGCATTAGTGCCCCTTCTGTTTCGTACATTTCTTTCAGAAAAGTAAAGGACATCTTTCAATCCATGTCTATTGGTCCGGGAAATGTGGATTCAGCTGGCCTTCTGGGTTCGTGACTGGCTCACATAGGCATTTATCTACATATGTGAAGGTAGGGTTTCATTTATTTTCGTTGTTCAGATGGAGGTAAAAAATGTGGTTGGCATGTTTTCCTCCAGTAAAAATTAATGTTGTGCATTCTTTGTTTCAGGCTGTGATTTGTTTTTGGATTTATGCGCAATGAGAGGCCTCTGGAGTGGATGGGATGGAATAGAGGTGAGCAAAGACCACAAAATGGCATGTTAGTTAATCCTCAGTTTGAATCATTTCCCGTTGTTGAACCCAATTTGACTCGTCACTTTTTTATGTTCCCAGGTGGCCACCACTACCCCAGGCTATGTCATTCGACGGATTTGGAGAAAGAAATCATTTCCCCAAGGTCTACCACAAATTAATAATTCAGCCGTGTTTCTTAGAAGTATGGATTCTTACACAAGATTAGATAATATTATTCTATTGTTCTCAAGGTCATCATGTTAACATTGTTTTTCCATTCCGTTTACAGCTGTTTTGTTTTTGAAATAAATATTTATATGTGTACTCTGAAATTTATTTTTAACCTCCACTTC
The DNA here is from genome assembly GCA_026979955.1 of Megalurothrips usitatus. Taxonomy (NCBI): domain Eukaryota; kingdom Metazoa; phylum Arthropoda; class Insecta; order Thysanoptera; family Thripidae; genus Megalurothrips; species Megalurothrips usitatus. Next base: position 14,875,834 of record CM049594.1, read on the forward strand.
CCCCGGGAGCTGCTCCCGCTGATCTATATATTTTAGACATCTAATCGATATCGGGTGTAATATTTGGACATGTATAAATAGCCTGAAAGTAGTCCTGGGAATACGTCGGGTGGAATTTGGGCGGATGTCGAAAATCCGCGGGGACCGACAAAAGAGATGTCGCTAAGGTGTCGATTTCCGAACCACGATCCTATCGAAATCGACTTAAAAATCGATATGTCACTGATATCCATAACCGACGTCTAACCGATGTCTAATCGACATTTCATTTCTCACTGGGACACATCTTTATTTACTATGCACACAAACAATGCAGCCCTACTAAGGGGAGACCAGATAAGCAGAAAAATGTGCTGTAAAAGAAGAAGGGATCAAATGCAGATGTAATGGATAATAGACACCACCCTTGCTAGAACACAAATCCATTAACATGCACAACCACAGGACAACCTGAACAAGAGAATTACGAAGAAAACCTCTGTATCCCAGCACATAACTAGCAGCACATACCAATCCACATCTACAACCAACTCCTAATATCAGATGCAACATAAAATGACAAAGATTGATGTCATGAATTTCAATATACATATATATCAGAATTTCTATATGTTGGGGGTAATGTTGGCAAATACATATTGCAATAGGTTTCATGTGTTCCTATGTTTTGTGCAGTGAAAGCAAAATCTGAAATTCTGGTCTTCCGTCGCCAAAAAGCTTGTTCTCACAACCACCAACATTCTCCCAGTCTTTTGGTGCTTCTTCAAATACCAACAGCAGCATTCTGACGTTAGTCCCTTTATAATAATGAAGGACACAAACCTGAAACCGAAAAAAACAGGATGAATAAGTATATGCAACGTTTACCATATGACACTGATTCACAATCAGTCGATATTTAAGAAATAAAAAATTGAAAAATCCAATAAGCACAACAGCATCAACTTCTTTCGGCATGTTCATGAAAACATGTAAAGCCATAGTGGGTAAAAAACAATTTGATATAATATGGATGTTAGCAAAGATTATTTGTGACGCAGCTTACAAAGTTCATTTTATATCAAATTAGCTGGGGAGAGTAGCACTGCATGTACCTTCTCCTTAAAGTACCAAACGCAACGCTGACCAAAAAGTCACAACACACCTGGTAAAATACGATACTTGGTCAATATGAAAGCAATACAATTCATATGACTGTATCATCACTTCCCGTGAAACCTGCACCTGACAAGGGCCGTATGGGTACCGTGTACGGGCCTTATGAAATGCCCTGACACTTGTGTCATGCGCGTCTAAGGACCTGATAAGGCCCTGACACTCTTGTCAGGGTGCAGTGTACGTGACTGACACAGTGTCAGCTGCCGTTTTGTCAGGGCCGTGTTTGGGCGGTATGGTCGACAAGAGCGTGGTGTCAGGCCCTGACACTGGTGTCAGGGTGCAGTGTACGTGACTGACACGGTGTCAGCTGCCGTTTTGTCAGGGCCGTGTTTGGGCGGTATGGTCGACAAGAGCGTGGTGTCAGGCCCTGACACTGGTGTCAGGGTGCAGTGTACGTGACTGACACGGTGTCAGCTGCCGTTTTGTCAGGGCCGTGTTTGGGCGGTATGGTCGACAAGAGCATGGTGTCAGGCCCTGACACTCGTGTCAGGGTGCAGTGTACGTGACTGACACGGTGTCAGCTGCCGTTTTGTCAGGGCCGTGTTGGGGCGGTATGGTCGACAAGAGCGTGGTGTCAGGCCCTGACACTGGTGTCAGGGTGCAGTGTACGTGACTGACACGGTGTCAGCTGCCGTTTTGTCAGGGCCGTGTTGGGCCGGTATGGTCGTCAGGGGGCGTAGTGTCAGGCCCTGATGCTCATGCAGGCATTGGCAGGCTCGGACTAGCAGGGCGGTGATTCGTAAATCGCCGCCCTGGCCCCTTTCCAGAGGATTTGCAAAAAGTTAGTATGGGGTTGTGGACCAACTTGGACACACGGAGAGGCTGCCACTCAAATAATCTGGTTGACTAGGTACCTCCTCTTGCCTTCCAGGACCAAAGCGCGAACAGTCTTAAAGAAATAAAATAAAACATGACAGCTACCCAACCAACTGAGCGGAATTTGACTTTTGGTGGGGGGTAGACACTCGACTCCTTTGTTGCACAAATAAAAATGCTGTTGGAAACTGTTCCTTTGTAAGCCTCCTGTGCCCTCAGCTATTTGTTGTTTTTCTTGTTCAATACTTTCTAATTATTCTTCGGGGGGGTGGGGGTGGGGGGGGGGGGGGGGGGGCTCGGGCCGCCGGTGCCCTTAGGTAGCGAGTCCGACCGTGGGCATTGGGGCATGACACGGAAGAGCAAGCAGGGTAAGAATTGAGACAGTATTGGATTTTATAGTTAGTTCTCATACAAAAAAAAGGGGACATTAAAAAGAAAACTGTTTTGCTCATTTACAAATTTATTTCATACGAATTTGGTCTTGAAACAAGGTACATGCTAACTTTAAGTAACGCACTTATCAAATTATTGACAGGAGCAACAATAAATCTATCTGTGACTTGAAATGGCACTAAATTCTGAAATACATAACGACTATCTTCATGAACAAACAGATGGACATTGATTACTTTAAAATCTTGAATGCAGCAAAAGACACTGTCATCATCTGACTTAATAAATGCTGTAATTCGACCGTATCCTGATGATTGAGGTTCATCATTTGGAGCAGTGAACTTAACATAGGAATTAGACCTTCTTTCACCATGATCATAGTGACAGGAGGTATAGAGGGAAGACGCAACTTTTATACTGTGATACACAACATAGTTTTGCCTTAGCAACACAACATCAATGGTCGACCGTTCTTCTACACTCAAAACAGATTTTTTCCAAGCCCTACCCAAGACCTGAGTGGACGCAGGAATGAGTGTCCTTGGGAACTCTGAAGGTCCACCATTAGGGTGGCCCAGGCCAAATTTGAAACGTTCAATTTTGAGGAGCGCCGGCCGGAATCTTGAAGTAGGCGTAAAAAGACCCCAGTAGCCAAAATTTGGTGTATGTCAAACAATTTTTAGGGTTGCCTCAGAGCGCTTTTAGTTTTAACCACTTTTTAAGAAAACTTCCCTTATGGGGCGATTTTGCAAAACAGCCAGTTTACGACTGATTTTCAAAAACGAAAAGTCTATTTCTTCGTCTTGACCTGCCGGAACAGAAAATGTCCATTCCGACGACTTTGGACAGGTTGCCTACGTTCTAGGGCCAGATTTAAGCAAAATGGCGTCCGTGTGTTGTTGTATTTTCGCGGTTTTGACGGTATTGAAGCGGCCCACACACTTTTATCGCACCCCCAGCACGTCTCCCACATGCCTAAAGACCCCACACGTGAATCCGGATCCGTTTGTGCGGTTTGCCTACCCTCCCGGGGCAACTTTTTAAATTAATTCCCAAAATTTCGAGCTTTTACAAAACACGGTACATTTTTTGGAGTTTCAAACCGTAATTCGATGTCCAGAGGGCCCATCCCGTATACAGGGATCCTCAGATATGGAATTGGAGTGAAACGTTATGGTTGCATACCCTCCAGGGGCAACTATTTTCTCCATAGCCGTAAGAAATAGTGGAGGATAAATGAGATCCACTTCACAGCCACCCAGTGATCGTCTTTTTAAAAGAAAAATTCATCGCGCACCCGTTTTTTTTTGGCGTGAGTGTAATATAGCTTAGTTTCGCGTTACTTTTAGACATACGTCTCCTCTATTGTAAGTATTTCTCAATTTATAATGGTTCATCTATATTGCAATTCCACGTGGCGTTGTATTGTAAAAGTTTTCAACTAGCTATTTTTTAAAATTAAATTTTGCTTTGTAATTTGTCCTTGAGCGTTTTCTCATACGTGTTTACTGTTTCCAGTTGAGTGTTTCAACTGATATTGTTGCTGCGCTTCCCAGACCTCAACTGTCCTTTCCAGTTTTGTGTTTCCTCTTGCTTTAGGTTTTGCGTGTTAAAGGTAGTATTTGTTTACTTTTACAAAAAAATAATTGTTTTTGTTAGTTTTTAACATTCATTTTGTGTTGCAGTTACTTCGCATGTGTCTTCGACAATGGACATTTATTTAGTGGGCACTCCAGTGCAAGGCTTCAGCCTCCGTCGCCTGCGGTCTGGGTCTGTGCAGCCCCCCACCGGCTTGGAGGCCCTTCGAGTTTTCTTTTGGCACAGAGATATTGCAGGTAATGGAGTTATTAAGAGTTTAAAGAGCACCGTCACGAACTTGTTGTCTACTTATCAGGCCCAGGCTGCTAGCTGCAAATTTAAAGAACCTCACAAAGTCGAGGCAAATTTGAAGACACTATACAACTCTTGGCGTGGGCTTCAAAAGAACAAAAAAAGAGAAAGTGCTACCCAAATTTTACATGAAAAAGCGTTTTTAGAAACGCTGAACCAGCCTTTCAGCATTGTAAGTAAATGTGGTAATAGAAACAGGAACGAAGAAAAGGGTGTTAAGAAATTGGGTAAGTAAAAATAATGGCAATTTTTTGGCTGTTGAATATTCTTTATTACTTTTTCGTCTCAATTTTTCGAGAAGTGCGATTGCAAGAGATTGAGGTATGGCATGACAAGACGTCGACGAAAGACGCGGAACTGGAAAGAATACACATTTTTAGTCAAATATTTACTTTTGTCATTTATTTTATCAACAGTTCAGGTGTCCAAGGATAAGAAGGTCCCAGAAGATCAAGTGTTGAGATGTCGCCAGAATGCTGCTGACAACTTATCTGACTCAGATTCAAGCTCAGAAGAAGGGCCTTCATACGCACTATCAGATGAGCTTGCTGCAGCGCTCGACCGAGCAAGGGTATCCGACAGGAAAGCAACATTTATTCTTGTGGCCGCTTTTGGAGAGCATTCAAGTACGGTTGCTCTCAGCAGGTCATCTATCCAGCGCGGGCGTGCCGATTCTAGATCACGTATCTGTAAAATGGTGAAAGACAATTTAGACAGAACCAAACAATATACAATTCACTGGGATGGTAAAATCTTGCCCGATTATTATGGCCATGATCGTTCTGATCGTTTACCAATCGTGGTAACAGGCCGAGGGGGGGTTGAAAAGCTGCTCTGTGCACCTGGGTTAAAAAGTGCAACTGGCATAGCTCAAGCTTCCGCCGTCTATGATGCAGTTCTTGATTGGGATATTAAAGAAAATATTGTTGCGAAGTGCACAGATACGCCTACAAGTAATACAGGAGAAGGAAAGGGATCGGCAAAACTGTTCGACGAATTAATGGGATTCGTCTCACTGTATTTAGCTTGCAGGCATCATGTGCTCGAGTTACCTCTTGGTGCTGTCGTTGAAGAGTTCCTTGGACCATTTACCAACCCGGAAGTCAAGCTATTTAACACTTTCCGTGACTCCTGGTCGGGAATTGATAAGGAGCAGTACAGCTCAGGGGTCCAGCTGAAATCAGTACGAGATGCCATAAGAGATACAAAGGATGAAATCGTCAAATTTCTGCTAAGTCAAATCAAGGTGAGTTATTCTGCAAATATATTACACCCGTACAAATTCGAGTTGAAAACAATTGAATTCTTCTCAACTGCAGGAAGTACAGCCTCGTGATGATTACCTTGAGCTTCTGGAGCTTCTGCTAATCTTCGTAGGTGAGGTGCCCCCTCGCGGAATTACTTTTCGCCATCCAGGAGCTGTCTCAAGAGCACGCTGGATGATGTTTGGAATCTACGCCCTCAAAATTTTTCTGTTCAGGAAGCAATTCCCTCTAAGCGCTCAGGAGTCAAATGGCATTCGACAGATTTGCCTGTACGTGTTCTTAGTGCATGCCAGGCATTGGTATTCAGCCCCACTAACACTAAGCGCTCCCCGTTTGGATCTGGATTTACTCCGCACCTTACAAAAATACTCCAAGGTGAGGATTACAAGGATTACACTATGCATTTAAGCTACTTAAAAAAAATACTTATCGCAGACACTTTTTATGTAACAGGTTCCTTCGTTGGCTCGTGCAGCTAATGTTGCCCTTTCAAAATTTAAGGGCCACCTGTGGTATTTAGGAGAGCACCTGATAAGTCTGGCGTTTTTTGACCCCGAGGTGCCAGTCACCGAGAAAGTGGACATGGTGAAATCCTTATTTACAAGAAAGACCACAACACCACAGCAACTCCGTCGAAGAAAAGCCGAGTGCGTGAGTGAGACGGACACTCTTTGTAACTTTGTTACAGAAAACTCTTGTCATTTATTTCACGTTCTCAAAATTGACAAGGCGTTCTTAGATAGTCACCCATCTTCTTGGGAAACCAATGACTTGTATTTGGACGGCAGAGATAAATGTAAGGGATTGACCGTGATAAATGACTGTGCCGAACGGGCAGTTGGCCTTGTAAAAGACTATATTAATACCCTTTGCAAAGCAGAAACTAATTTTCAAAAGCTTCTTCAAGTAGTAGAGTACCACAGAAAAAAATGTCAGAATTTTAACAAGAATAAATTAATTGTAGCAAACAAGACATTTACATTATAATTTTTTTAAATGACATTGCAGCAAATTGGTTCTGCCATAATGTTTCAATTATTTAAATGCACATTTCTCTAGTCTTGCTAGTCGATTATTATTTCTTTGTGTGTGTGGTTTCTTTGCATTATTAAGCGTTTGCTTTCTTTTCCGGCAGTTTTTGCGCTATGTTAATGAGGCCAATAATTTGTTTCAAATGATTTAAATTAATGTAAATATGGTTAAATGTATTGTATGCTCTGGCATGCACACTCGTCTAGTCTGCTACTAGTCCACTGTTTTTTATTTGTTTCCTTAAATGCTTTATTGAACGTTTGCTTTCTTTTTCGGCAGTTTTTGCCCTATTCTAATGCAGGGCGCTAAATGAGCGCAATCAACGCCTTTGAAAATAAAACTGATAAGTGTGCCGTAATTTCTAGTAAAAAAAAAACACACAGCATGAATTCTGAGATGGCCACTGAAAACCATCAGAACTGACCCTTCCACCGACAACATACGAAATTTTGCGGTTCTTGAGAAAAAAGTTGCCCCTGGAGGGTAGGCAACTATGACGTTTCACTCCAATTCCATCTCTGAGGATCCCTGTATACGGGATGGGTCCTCTGGACATCGAATTACGGTTTGAAACTCCAAAAAATGTACCGTGTTTTGTAAAAGCTCGAAATTTTGGGAATTAATTTAAAAAGTTGCCCCGGGAGGGTAGGCAAACCGCACAAACGGATCCGGATTCACGTGTGGGGTCTTTAGGCGTGTGGGAGACGTGCTGGGTGTGCGATAAAAGTGTGTGGGCCGCTTCAATACCGTCAAAACCGCGAAAATACAACAACACACGGACGCCATTTTGCTTAAATCTGGCCCTAGAACGTAGGCAACCTGTCCAAAGTCGTCGGAATGGACATTTTCTGTTCCAGCAGGTCAAGACGAAGAAATAGACTTTTCGTTTTTGAAAATCGGTCGTAAACTGGCTGTTTTGCAAAATCGCCCCATAAGGGAAGTTTTCTTAAAAAGTGGTTAAAACTAAAAGCGCTCTGAGGCAACCCTAAAAATTGTTTGACATACACCAAATTTTGGCTACTGGGGTCTTTTTATGCCTACTTCAAGATTCCGGCCGGCGCTCCTCAAAATTGAACGTTTCAAATTTGGCCTGGGCCACCCTATCCACCATCCACCAGGTTTTCTAAGATGGCTACACTATTTTGGCTACAAATTTTTAAGTTTTCTACAAGTTCTTTATCGAGGTGCTTCGTTCCATGTAAATGACTAGATAAGAAACCATTGAAAGACTCAAAGGTAAATCCTGATGTATTAAATAGGTTACCCCACCGCCTAACTAGTAAACTTAAATGCAACAAAGTGTGCACATTATATGTGTAGCACACATCACCATAAAGTTTACCTATGTCTCTCACAAAACACCGAAGCATTATTTCAGAACGTTTGAGATCATTTTCAGAAATTTGTTCCTGCAGCAGAATATACATAGCCCCAACAAGTAGCATCCAGTGCTGATAATATTTGTCTGCCAAGAAAATTCTGAAAAGAGGCAATGAGTAATACAATAAAAAATTTCGAAACTCAGATCCCTTCCAGTACTTAAAATTTTTGATTCCCCGTGGTAACCTTTTCACAAAGTCAGGAACCTTGATGTTTGAGATAAACTCATCTATATCACTAGTTTTATTTCCCAAGTACCAGTCCCCACCTTTATCAAAGAAAATTTTTGAAAGGAAGTATCTGACAACCCCAAGGGCCACTAAATGGAGATACTCTGCAGACAAACAATGAGCCTGGTCTAAGAGCGGTATATCAGAAACAACAGTTTTACCCATCACACCCTTTTGAGGCTTGCCACTTACATCAGCTAGTGTACCTTGCAAGTGCATGTGCTCACCTGTCCGTAAAATGGCAGGCCTAGTGTCATCTTGAAACACAAACCTCCTTTTCCTTCTTTTTCTTTTTCTGGGATTTACTTGAGCCTCATTTTCTATTATTACTTCAGGTGTCAAATCAACTCTCTTACTTTTCTGCTCACAAGTGTTGCAGCCATACTTAGAGTTATGATAACCATGATTTAAAACCTCTGCTTTTGCAGGAGCATCAGCTGACAAAACGGGAGCAGTTACCCTTGAAGTGTATTGCTGTTTTGACAAAGGATGATTCCATGTTACACCATTAGTGTATAGTTCTTGAAGGGTTCTCACAAAAGGTTTTAAGAAAAGATTCATATTAGGTTTTTTAGGCCCAACATAAACACCACAGACAAGCATGTATGAGGGTCGAAGACGGACTGGGACTTCACATATTACAGCTGGCACGGGCCAAAGCTCCTGATTGGAACTGCCAGATAAAGCTACCCCATCTGTAGACCACAATAAAATTAAATCATATAAACCAGGCAGATGTTGCTTTACCCTCTGATATTCACTGCCATCCTTTATGTCACAAATGTAACCCTCCCTCCTATTGTCATGCTCTCGGTGCAAGTCAATTATTTCTGCTAAATTTCTATTTTCAAAAAGGTACTTGATTTGATCTCCAAATGGAAAGGAATAAAATCTACCAGCAACATCGTTATTACATTCTCCACACTTATCTATTTCACCCGGTAACAGATTGTTGCACTGGTCACAGTAATAATGTACTTCTTCCTGATACGTACCCGTTAATCTCTCTAAATTTTTTAAAAGACTCTTGCCCGATGAAGGAAAATCATTTGGTTTGGGAAGTAACTTTTTAAAAACTTTCACACACATATCCAAGCTTGTCTTTGTCCACTTTTGATTCATGTGCAACTATAAAACACTAAGCAAAGACTCATTGAGTGTCAGTGCAGAGCCAGCACATAGAGGATGAGTCCCTGCATCGCTGTCACTACTACAGCTGTCATCGCTGTTTACTTCTGCTTCAGTGTCACCACCACTCCTGCTTGCCTCACTGTTTAAACTTTCTTGAATACTGCTGCTACTGCTGCTATCACCGCTGTCACCAGAACTATCTGTGGAGTTGTCGCAATCAGAAGCTTGTGGATCATCATCACCTAATAACATTTCATTCGCAGGACAAGATTCTTCCTGTACACCATCCTCTTCACTTTCAGTTCCGCTGCCACGTTCATTTCCAGCATCAGCACATTCATTCCTCCTTTTAACTGTTGTTCGATACACCTGCATTTAAACATTACCACAAATAAATAACAGACAGTACAGACACTCAAACCAAAATTACTCTAACATGAAACAAAATAAAAGAGGAAGATACCTTTCCCTTTAATCTTCGTTTTCGCTTGAGGGGCGAAGTAGGCGAAGAACTGATAGGCGACTCCTGAGTAGAATCTCGACATGGTGATGCTAGGGGAGAGACATCTCTGACCGGTGACGTTGGAGGAGAGAATGATAGCTCAGAAGCTTCGGTGTCGCTGCTACTCATAGCGATTTGACAAATGAGGTTCCAGATGCCTAAAATACACACAAAAACAGAGACGGACGAGGTAAACTGAGCCGCTATTTTGATAAGAAAAGTGGCGCACCCACGTTCAAGGGTACTTCAATAAACTTACAAAGCTGTTCATAGAGAGATAATCGCTCTCAAACGAAAGCGATAAGTTAAACAATTACTCGCAATGTGCGGCTCGCACAATCAGCATTAGCAGGGACGAGGAGCTCAGTTGTATTTGGCCGTGGAGCATCTTTTCCTTGTTGTTGTTGGTCAGCCAGCAGGCTTACCACATCCCAGCCAGACCAGGTTCGCGCGACTTTAATCCAGTCCAAAAGACCATACTAAATATGTTGAAAAATTGTTTTAATTTTCTCGTGAGTTTCGCGTTGAGTACGTCAAACAATAAGTCGGTTGAATTCAACGGAACGGATTTCAAATTTGTTTAGGTTGGTACTAGAGGTGACGCCACAATAGACGGCATCTGTGGCATGGCATGGCATAGTTTTGTGTAATGGCCGATTTAGTGCTTTCGCAGCAGTTCTGGCTCAAAATATTTTTCGGAAAGCCATCGTTAGAACTTCCCGAGATTGAAATATGAAATAAGCAAATAAAACTTGACTGAATGGCGTCGACAAAGAGCGCGCAGAAGAAATTTCATCGCCGTCAGTTGGCAACACCCGAACCGCGGGAGCGATCGGGCCGTTTCGAAAACCAGGCGGGCGGTGTGTATTGTTGATTGTTGTGATTCCGTGATCCGAGGTTTGTTGTTGGTGTCCGGATGAAGGCTGAAGATCGCGTACGAAGGCAGATACGTATTAAATCTTGAGAAGACCGTTGTTTGCCCTATCGCGGCACAGCTTTAGGTTTGTACATGTAGGAGGGACAGCGGCGAATTCGTGATCGATTTTGAAAGCCGATGGTCTTTTGAAATGGTTCAGGACGTACGCCAAACATCGGTCTCCCTGTCCGCAGTGCCAGGTCGTGTGTTGTATTTTCACTCTCCTGTGGCATGTCATTTTCGGATTCTCAGTGTTTGGGAATTGTGGTGGTTGCCTCTCTCTAACCCCATTTGCAGGTGCTGGTGTAGGTGGACCTTCTGTTCTTTCTTGTAGTGCATGTGTCAGGGTTTGTGTTGTTGTCGGTGTTTCTTTTTAAATTTTGTAACGGACTGTGTCTGCTTCCAATTATGTTTGCTGTGTCTATGTTCAAGTTCTGTGAAGCGTTCGTGTACAGGCTCCCTGACTCTTGCAATGACCTGTTGAGGATGGTCTGTGTATACATTCCACTTCAGTCTCCAGAGAGGATTCTTTCAGATAAGTATTACTCTAGTTTAAAATAATGGCTCAACGCACCATAAACCTTTCCTATTTGCCCATCCATTCCAGAGCCTTGGTTACCCATTTTCTTCTCCCTTAATCCAGTCCAACTGACCCAAAACATGTTGTCAATCCCAGCCAATCGATCTGCAAAAATTTACTATACCCCGTCCTTCCCCTTCACAGCCGTGACAACCCACTCACTTGTCCCAGTCCAGTCCTGCCTACCTGAAGCTCTTTTTTGCTTGCCGTCCAATACTAATGTAAAATTGAACTTTACCCCGTCCTTCCCCTTCACAGCCATGACAACCCACTAATCTGTTCCGGTCTGGTCCTGCCCACCTGAAGCACTTTTTTGCTTGCCCTCCATTACTTCTGTAAAATTGAACTTTACCCCATCCTTCCCCTTCACAGCCATGACAACCCACTAATCTGTTCCGGTCCGGTCCTGCCCACCTGAAGCACTGTGTGCTTGCCCTTCAATACTTCTGGAAAATTGCACTTTACCCCGTCCTTCCCCTTCACAGCCGTGACAACCTACTAACTCGTCCCAGTCCTATTAGTTCCGATCCGGTCTAGCCCACCTGAAATTTTAGTCTGTCTGTGCTATTGCACCTGTCGTTTTCTCCAAGAGCAATGTTTAATCTGGTCAATTCCTTGTTTTTATTCTAGAACAATGACTGGGCGCTTGAAGCGGGATGTTGGTCCCCCCAAGTTAGATTATTCAAGCCCCCGCTTGATAAAAGCAGTCGAACGTGAATTGGTCCTCTGGAATACTGATTCTAATGGATACAGGGACTCCTCGGTTACAGGCGAGGCTTGGGAGCGTGTTAGTTCGAGATTTTTTGGTGTTACTCGTAAGTGATGTCATGTTTTGCTGTTGTCAGCCTCATCTCATCACCCTTTTGTATTCTGTTTAATGCAAACCTTCCTCTTTCTCATTACAGCTGAGTTTTGCAAAAAAAAGTGGCAGACAATCAGACGGGCGTATATGAACTATAACAGAACTCATGAGCTACCAAGTGGGTCAGCAGCCCCACCGGGGAAGGGGAAGTCAGGGGGCTACACGTACTCTAAGTACTTGACTTTCCTCCGGGGACTGCATGATGATGAGTTGTTAGATGGGACCCAGTATGGGCCGTTTGGGGAGGAAAATGAGGAGGTAGTTGACACTGACTGCGAAGAAGAAGCACAGAACATTTTTGAGAGATCGATGCTCCAAGATGAGCAGTGCCTGATGGACCAGCAGGCTCTTCAAAATGGTATTAATTTTTTTTTCAAAGCCAACGTAGTATGGGGTGACATGCATCTAATGTGCTAAGTGATCCTTGAAAATTTTCTCTTGCAGTGGCCAGTTGCAGTGCAGCTGTGGCTGCTGCAATAAAGAGAGACAAGCAGAGGCAGGACAATGACATCCTGAACAGGCAGCAGCACCACACCCGGTCGCCTCTGCGGTCAATTGAAAATTGGCCAAACCTGGTAAAGCAGTCTGTTGTTTGTATTGTACATTTTATCATTATCATTGAAAAAACCTCATCAGAACTTCTTCAATTCCTAATCATTGCAGTTATCTCCAATCCCAGAGGAAGTGTCACAGGGCACTGGGCACAGATCTCCACCTGTTAGAAGGCAGCAGGCAAGGAAGAGGCCATGCTCCGTTACCTCGGAAGTATCGTTTTCTGGAAATGGGTCCGATACAGATGAGGTAAAATCAGTTATAATCAGTTATAAGAAGTTCTCAAAACGGTCCTTCATGACATTTTGTGATACCATGCTTGTCTGTTGCAGGGTGCTCAAGTCAATGTCCAGCAGCGTAGAGCTGCAGCTGCCCAGGCACGGGACAGAGCTCGAGACCAGATCCGGCAACGAATTGTTGATCAGGTTAGAGCGCACAGGGCAGATGCCCAACGTGCAGCGGCTCAGAGGATTCCTCCACCAGCAAGGGGAAGGCGTCCAGCTGGACCCTGCAACCAGGCACAGGCAGGTGACCGCAGGGAGGATGTCTATGCAGCTCTTCTGGAGGAACTGCGATCTAACAAGGGAGACCAGCGTGACTTGTTTTGTTTGTCGGTGGCAGCACGAATGCGCAACCTGCCAAGTAGGATTAATGCAGACTTAACCATATCTATTTTACAAGCTGTACGTAATGCCGAAATGGAGGCACAACAGGACGTTTGAGGTATTGCTGCATGTGGGTTACGGTTACAGTTTGGGTTTTCCTCTTTAGGATGTGTGGTCTAGGCTGTCCTGCTGTCTTGTTCCTGTTTTCCTCTCTAACACCTTTTCCTGGCCCTGTTTTGTCTTTTTGTGGTATACTATGGGCTACCGTAGCATTGAATGGGATAGTTTCTTTTCACTTTTGTGGTTCTTTTTCCTGTTTTTTTTTTTTTTTTTTGTTACCATTTGTTTGCTTTGCGAGCTTCTGAGTTGTAGCTTGTTCCAAAGTACAGTATTAAATTTGGGAGGGCTCATTTTTTTTTGTTACCATTTGTTTGCTTTGCGAACTTCTAAATTGAAAGGAAAGTATTGAAAGGAAAGTATCACACTTATGAGTGTAATTAGGTCATTTGACTTAAGATTTTCTTTGATAGCCTGACCATAATTAATGATAGTGGTTTAACCACAGATACTTGTAGGAGAATGTAATTTGGAGCTGCCTAGTGATTTGATATTTGATATTTTTACTTGGTTTAAGGTTTTTTTTGCTAAAGGACTGTGAAGTCCCACTTCAGAAAAAAAACGCTCTCAACAATTTAACAAGATTATATAATTTGAAACAAAAGAAGATCTAAACAGAAACAATGGATTTGAAGTTTAGTTAGGCACTTTGTACGACAAGATAGCCAAGTAACTACAAATTAGCAAAATTAACAATAAATATGAGATCCTAAGAATAGAGTTTACAGGTCAAAAACTTAACATGTTTGAGGAGAAATGTTTTTTGAACAGGTTATCACTTGGCATACAATATTCATATAATTTATGTTCATTCCATATTTTACAGGCACTGACAATAAAGCTGTGTTTGTATTTATCAAGTCTGCTGTAGGGTATTTGAAGTAAAAGCTCTGAGAAGCAGTTTTGGTGGGAATGAATGCTAGACTTAAAGGTAAAATTATTATACAAATAGGGAGGGTTTTTACTCAGAATGATATTGCGGGTAGTTTTAGGAATGGAGTAAGTTTGTTGTTGAGTTATGTTAAGCCAACTCATGCATGTTATTTAGTTTGATGTGGTAATATATTTGGACATTATCATAAAAATGGTAATAACAATATTTAAGTACCTAATACATACCATTAGTATCTAGGTAAAATAGTAGCGTGGGGGCGCGGGCAGTGGTAAAATGACGAAAGTTGTGGAGTCAACATTTATTTTCCTTTTGCTTGTGATTTAGGCTAAACTGTAGTGTTTTAAAAGAAATAATATAACAACAGGTACACTTATTTATCTTTTGTTTTTTCTGGTGCTCTGTGAGGCAAGCCCTTCTGTGATGTGATCCACGCTTAGTTTTATTTTTGTTCACTCACGTCCTGTACAAGGGTTTATTTTAACTATCCTGTGCTTCTTCTGTGATTACCTCAGTACAAATGAATGTCAAGTGTCATTGTGATGTGATATGTGATTGTCTATTGTTGTTTTTATTTTTTGGATGAAAGAATATAGGAGATATTGAAGATCATTAGAATGTTGTTTTATTCTCTTTTATTACCACAAAATAACTCACAGACCATTGCAACACCATTTTACACAATGAAATGTAATTGTTGGGGATGCTGAAATGAATTGAAATGCTGAAATTAATGCTATAAATACTTTATTTTTATGTGACTTACCGTATTTATTCGATTATAAGGCGCACCTTTTTTCCCGATATTGAAGATCCGAAAATGAGGTGCGCCTTATATTCGAGTAACAAGTCAAAAATCGTCTGAAATGCCCTAAATTTGCCCTTTTCGCGGTGTACTAGGTAGGAAAGCTCACAGCTCGCGTTGCCGGGAGTAAATGTAAGACGGAAACGGGTAAATAATACTAAAAAAGTGCAAAATAACAAAATGTATTCACCGGCGGCGGGGCGGGGGCGCATTGTCGCTGCCGCCGGTCGCTGTCGTTGACGCTGTCGCTCGCGGCAGACGGTGTCGGAGACGGAACGCGGCAGACGAAACGTAACGGACGACGGGTGCGAATGGGATAACATTGCGAGTGTGAGCTTTCCTTCGAGGAGTGCGCTTTACATTCGGGCAAAAACCTTTTTTTAAATTTTGAGATCTCCAAAATCGAGGTGCGCCTTACATTCGAGTGCGCCTTATAATCGAATAAATACGGTACTAAAGTTATCCTCCCAAGCTGACTCTGATTTAGAAATGGGTCATATACATGCTAAAGCTTGTCTGACAGATATCGAGAAGGAACTAAATACTAAACACTAAATGCATACTTAAACCACATGCAATCATGCCACCACATCCCACTATTTATCCCATGCCACCACATCCCACCAGTTCTCCTATCCCACCACTTAAAGCATCCCAATCAAATCCCAACAGTTTTCCTATCCCACCAGTTTTCCCGTCCCAATCACATCAATAGTATGCAAGACAGTTCTTTTTCACGCTATTGAAATGGTTCACACAAACCACATCACACCAGGAGATGTGCACGCAGGCAAAAGACACACAATCCTAGACCACAAGGCAACAAATACAGTATTTACAACAAAAGAGTGAATTGAGAAATAAACAGGAATGGCAAAACTTCAAATGTAACAACACAATACCTTCAAACCAAATTAATTTTTTTCCATTGCCATGGGACTGGATTTTCAACAAAGTACTGCACAAGCATTTCACGGACTTGGTTGGCAGAAATATCCTCAGAGTTGTCAGCACCTTCAATGTCCTGGAACAACCTTTCAGCAATGTCCTCCTCCATTGCAGGGTTTTCATTTCTCCACCGACCATAAACATATTTGCCGTTTCCATCAATGTAGTCTGTATATCTGGAATGGGAAAGAAAGACAACATAAGAGGGTATATTGAGGTGTGGCAGGCCTATTCCAAAGTGATGATGGTGGCAACTTATTCAAATACACACCCTTCAGGGCAATACTTTCGTTGCCTTGGAGGCACACTGTCCTCATCGATTAAGTGGAGATTGTGCAGTGTTATGCAGGCCAAGATTACTGACTTCACCAAAGCCCTGCTGCCAATTATGCTACGGCGGAGAATGCGAAACCGGGCTTACAGCACACCGAAAGCATTTTCAATAATGCGCCTGGCACGAGAGTGTCTGTAAAGAGAGAGCAAAACAATGTACAAAAGAGCCAAATCCACTGCTTTTTTCAAATTTTTGTTTCAATACCTGTAATTGAAGAGCTTTTCCTCTGGAACCAAAAATTCACCTGGGAACGGGTTCACCAAATTAGCCGATTTTCGGAAGGCAGCATCCCCAACAAATACAAAAGGCAAATTGCCATCAACACCATCAACGGGGCAAGGTGGAGGCAGCTTCAGTTTTAAATTCCTTAATTTCTTCCCAAACTGACTGCCATGGAAAACATTGGCATCCCCCCTTCTGCCACTGGCTCCAGAAGTCACGTCAATAAATTTATGTTTTGCATCCGCAACAGCCATCAAGATTAAGCTGTTGTACCCCTTGTAATTATAGTTTCTGGAACCTGATTGTTCAAAAGCCTGTAGGAAGGAACAGAAAACCAATGATATGAGTCCTTCCAGATGGATTAGCCAGAAGTGAAACGGCAAAGGAAAACATACCTGGCATTCAATGTGTTTGCCGTCAATGGCACCACAAGCATGTGGAAAATTCCACAATGCTTCGAACTCAGCAGCTTTCCTAATCCAGAAGTCTTGCGTCTGCTCTTCAAAGGCGAATGGTTCCGGAGCAGCATAAATAACAGTCAGGGTCTCTAACAATATATCAGAGATAGCCTGATGGGACACTCGGAACAAAAAAGAGAGAGACATCTGACAGTCTCCTGAAGCCAAGTACCTACACAACAAATCAAAGTGGAGTAGAACACAGCCAAATTGATGCGACAATATTTCACGGACAAGTTTTATCATTTCCAGTTCAATGCCAACCTCAGCGTAATTGCCAGCCTCTCGCCTGGACAAATACTTGGCCGTAATGACCTTTTCTGGAGGTGCACCTCGGTCTCCTCTAATATCCAATCGAAGGTCTTCACGGACATTCGAAAAAAATCATAAAACAATTCTTCATCTTGTCTGAGATCAGGAATCAAATTAGCCCATGCTCCCTTTGTTGCTCGGTCTTTAAAGAAAGATCTAACTTTTCTCTTTTTCTTTGTACACACTGCTTGCCCGGCACTGTCAAGCATTTTCAGACACGTAAGATAACGCAGCGTGCGCACAGCAGACCCTATATCAACCAAAATAAAAATGAGATTAGAGAATGACACAAGAGGCACACTCGATATGCCCGCTACTCACTAAATAAACTTACCACGAAAAAACCCTACATGCGGTAACACAGGAGGTCTCCTCACCCACCGCTTCATGAGAACCATGCTGAAAAATGAAGAAAAGCATTGTTATACAAAGGCTGGAATCACAGGTATGTCAGACTTCAGACTTCACATTTTGCAGAAGTATTGAAGGGCAAGCACACAGTGCTTCAGGTGGGCAGGACCGGACCGGAACAAATTAGTGGGTTGTCATGGCTAGGAAGGGGAAGGATGGGGTAAAGTTCAATTTTACATTAGTATTGGACGGCAAGCAAAAAAGTGCTTCAGGTAGGCAGGACTGGACTGGGACAAGTGAGTGGGTTGTCACGGCTATGAAGGGGAAGGACGGGGTATAGTAAATTTTTGCAGATCGATTGGCTGGGATTGACAACATGTTTTGGGTCAGTTAGACTGGATTAAGGAAGAAGAAAATGGGTAACCAAGGCTCTGGAATGGATGGGCAAATAGGAAAGGTTTATGGTGCGTTGAGCCATTATTTTAAACTGGAGTAATACTTATCTGAAAGAATCCTCTCTGGAGACTGAAGTGGAATGTATACACAGACCATCCTCAACAGGTCATTGCAAGAGTCAGGGAGCCTGTACACGAACGCTTCACAGAACTTGAACATAGACACAGCAAACATAATTGGAAGCAGACACAGTCCGTTACAAAATTTAAAAAGAAACACCGACAACAACACAAACCCTGACACATGCACTACAAGAAAGAACAGAAGGTCCACCTACACCAGCACCTGCAAATGGGGTTAGAGAGAGGCAACCACCACAATTCCCAAACACTGAGAATCCGAAAATGACATGCCACAGGAGAGTGAAAATACAACACACGACCTGGCACTGCGGACAGGGAGACCGATGTTTGGCGTACGTCCTGAACCATTTCAAAAGACCATCGGCTTTCAAAATCGATCACGAATTCGCCGCTGTCCCTTCTACATGTACAAACCTAAAGCTGTGCCGCGATAGGGCAAACAACGGTCTTCTCAAGATTTAATACGTATCTGCCTTCGTACGCGATCTTCAGCCTTCATCCGGACACCAACAACAAACCTCGGATCACGGAATCACAACAATCAACAATACACACCGCCCGCCTGGTTTTCGAAACGGCCCGATCGCTCCCGCGGTTCGGGTGTTGCCAACTGACGGCGATGAAATTTCTTCTGCGCGCTCTTTGTCGACGCCATTCAGTCAAGTTTTATTTGCTTATTTCATATTTCAATCTCGGGAAGTTCTAACGATGGCTTTCCGAAAAATATTTTGAGCCAGAACTGCTGCGAAAGCACTAAATCGGCCGTTACACAAAACTATGCCATGCCATGCCACAGATGCCGTCTATTGAGGCGTCACCTTAAAAAAGGCAATGCTCTCGCGCCGCGCCCTGTTCGCGCCCATATTGGCCCATGTCAGGAACGACGTTCGCCCCCGAGACCACGCGACGGCGGTCCCGCGGTCCGTTTGCTGCCGATTCGAAAGCCGTCATAGACACTAGTGGGCCGGCGCAGTTTCGGTTCTCTTTCGGAAAACGTTGTGCGGGTGCAATCAACAATGAGTCAGGACGGTACCGAGGATGAATCTTGGGTGGTGCTGCACTGCCCAGAAGACGTCTCGCACGTCTTAGTGCAGCCGGCGGACGTCTTGTGCATCGGGCTGCCTAAAAAGGACGAAGAGATCCAGTTTTCCTATCCCGGGACCAAAAAACTTTACTTTGGGACCGTGAAGGCAATTTCAGGTAAGTTTTTAGAACGCGCGATTCGATGGCTATCTGTTACGGTAACGACCCTAACCTCCGCCTAACCTCTGTCTTTGCCGGCCGGTTCCTGGTGTCTGGTACGCATTCGTTAACATACGCAACGGAAGCTGTTGGTAGTCTTCTGTGAATGTCGGGAATATGAAATATGCCAAATTAGCCGCATCTGTTTGGTTAGGTTTACCTCCTGGCTCAGATACGTTTAGATAACCCACCTACCTATTCCATACCCAAGTCAGATTTTTGTTATTTATATCTTTTATTTCTGTGTGATTTCAGATGACTATGGAGCCATGCGCAAGCTAATGGATAACCTAAACAGCTCCACCAAGCCTAGGCGAGAACCATCGGAACGACGGGTTGTTAAAAGGGGAATGGAGCGTGGACTTGCGGGGATGGGACAAGCCTCGGCTGCAGCTTCCAAGGATAAATCAGAAACCAACGGAAAAGAAGATTTAAAAAGAAAGCATGCTGCCTCATTAGGTCCCTGTGGTTCAAAGAAACTCAAGGTTAACTCTCTTTAACAGTGCCCTCGTTAGTCTGGTAAAAATATCGCCTTCTCAACACCTTTCATATTTTGCTCTGCAGGACGACCCCAAGAATTCTATTGCAAATCAGAAGAGCGAAAAACCTTGCAAGCCTCAGGATGCTGGTGCAGCTAGCAGCAACTCTGGAAAAGGACAGGTACAGCATACTTAAGTTTATCTTGTCCTCACTTCACTTAAAGTGCACAGTCAGTATAAAATGTGACAGGCTCAATTTTGAACCACCAAGATTTTTGGTCGTCATACTGGTTGTAGCTAAAAAGAGAATGTGTATCATTGTTTCTTTGCAAGGTTATGTATGTCCATCAGACTTATATATTTCTACTGGGGCTCGAGTAGAGTCCATGCACTTTGCTGGAGTAGGGTCTGCGTGCATAATGTGTTTGGGGTGGGGTGTGTAAGAGTAGAAATACTTTCACCGTTGTCAAAGAAATGAAGGCATTGAAGCAAACTCATTTAGCATTGTGAATATGTACATTGAGCTATATATTCAAATTTGTTTTACTGTAAAATTTCTGAAGTTATTGAAAAAGTGAAGTTTTATGCATTTTGTTCTGATGTGCGGTGTCCACAGTGCATTATCAAAATTTTATATCCATGCTATTGCAGGTCAAGAAAAATGTTAGAGGGAGCTTTCGTCAGAGGAGCAACAGTTCATCTGCGGATGAAAAAGAGGTAAGAATTTGTCGCTAAATGTGTTGGATATGAAATGTAAGTTTCAATGTTTTAATTCTGATTTCAGGATGACAAGGAGAGTAATGGAAGTGGTGATGCTCCAAATGATGATGGTGAAAGTGCAGATGATAGTGGAAGTGAACTTGACGAAGCACAGCTTGCTCTTATGAAGAAGGTAAACTGGATGTTCCATGTTTGAATTACGCTAAATAATATTCTCCTTTGCACTAATACTCCTTTGCTTCCTGTTAGCTGGCCAAGAAAAACAAAGACATCGATATGCTAAAATTATTTTCACTATCTAAAGATTCAAAGGAAGTTTCAAAGGAAGTTTCAAAGGAAGTTGATAAAACTGCTATTAACTCCCCTGCTCCGGTGCATAGCAAGGAACAGCCAGGATACCAGGATAAGAAACAGCAAGGTACACAAATTCATTGTTACGTTATTAAGTGTATTATACCAGTGAGGCACTTGTTATTCATTAGGGTGTGCTCCAGCACACATTTTCTAGGAACATTCTCTTTTTATCTTTCTATTACTACAAATGTGTTTTTAGGATATGTTAAGGATTTGTGTCTTTCACTAAACTTCAGAACTTTAAAATTGGTTTTGTGAATTCTTCTTTTTATTCTATGGGTTCCAATCTTGGGTCACGAGCTTGTTGGTTGAATCCAAAGTCCTAGTGCTTCTGTTAGCATGATGTCTTACATGGTGTTGGAGAAGGGTGTTTGATGAAATGGCTGCTCGTTACCAGAAGTTACCAAGGCAGTTTTACAAAGCAATTCAGCAGTGTCTTCATATTTGTCTATGCTTTATCTTAAATCTTTTGTCTGATGGCTGGAACACTAGCTACCATCAACAGTTCCTTTCAAGAGATTGGGTTACACTTGGTCACCAAAATAAATGTTAAAATTCTGAAATATAATGCAAGATCTTCAATATAAATCTTAAACAGTTCCTTTTGGCACGTCTAAAGCGATTGAAAGATGAAAAGAAAGAGTTCTTTTGACGATGTGTTCCTGCTATTCATGTAAACTAAAAAAAAATTTCTTTCATTTTAGCCAAGGCTGCAAGTAAAAAGAAGAGGGGGAAAGATCGAGACGTCAAGGAGTATCTTTATGATGGGGAGTTTTTCCGACATAAGGCGGGTGATGGAAAGGTATGCTTTTTGAATCGGTGTGTTTCTGGTTCCTCAGTGATGAGCTCTCTTGGGTGTTTTTAGGGGAAGCTGTGTTTCACAGCTAAGCTCTGGTTTTTGTGTTTAAAACAAACGTTTTGGTAGTTATTGATTGATAAAGTTCTGGGACATGTGATGTGTGGTATTTATTCTTCGAATTCATGGCCGGCCAATCGCTTTTGTGCCGTCATTTCACAAAGTCATTAACTGTGTTACAGGTTGAAAAGGTGTCTCAAGATATTGATGGAGTGTATGTCACGCAAGCTGACATCAGGGAGCTGAAGAAGCGATGGCACACCCCTACTGCCGTAGCAAGAGCACTTGCAAGAAAAATTTTTACTGACGAGGCCCTTCAGGTGTGCTCTGTGGCGGGGAAAGTGAAGGTGCAGGGTGGTCTGGCGGAGCGTCGAACAGCACTCAACCGGTATGGAGTTGATGCAATCCTTGGTATGTAATTTCTAATACTTTGGTGATGCTTCCTTTGTTGTTTTTTCCTTAATTTCCTGTTTTATTTCAGATTTCGTGGACAAAAGATGTTCCAAAAAAAATTGGAGAAGGCCTGAAGACTCTACCATTCGCCAGGCTATTAATAATATGCTGTATGAAGAAAGGTCGAAGCAAGAGTGACTTTCATTTATCTTTCATTTATTCACTTATTTTTATTTATTTATAATTTTTGGTTAATTGAGGAGAACTTCCCTCTCTATGCACAGACTTAATTTTCTATTATGTTTATGAGAATTTTTTTGCTGTATATGCTTTATGTAGAAAGCAAAGCAAGAGTAGCTTTTGTACAAAAAAAAATTACTTGTTCCTGTGCATATCTCACTTTTGTTCTATTTTGTTTAGAAAGACATTGCAGTGAGTCTTTTGTTTTAGTTTATGCAAAGTTAATTATTTAAAATTATTGACCTGGCCGCAGCGCCCTCTCTGTACTTATCCATATTTCTCCATCACCAGTCTTTCTTTATTTAGTTTTTAATTAATGAGTGATAATTTATTGGACTGCTATGTATATGTATATGCATATGTTTATGAATCTATTACGGTGATCATACTGTTTCTTCATGTTATGGACAATTATACTGTTTAGGAAAATTTAATATTGTGCTTCTTTCAAGAAAGCCTTGCTGCTCACCTTGGCAGCCTTCGTTCTCACAGCCTGATACGAGCCAGACAGTTACCTGACATAAGGCTGACACACTCCTTACAATGGACTGATGTGTACTTGACGCAACTGATACTGGACTGACACAAGACTGACACCGGACTGACACACACCTGATACTGGACTGACACCGGACTGACACACGCCTGATACTGGACAGACACACAACTGACACCGGACTGACACACCTGATACTGGACTGACACACGCCTGACACCGGACTGAGACAAGACTGACACCGGACTGACACACGCCTGATACTGGACAGACACACGCCTGATACTGGACAGACACACAACTGACACCGGACAGACACACACCTGACACCGGACTGACACACACCTGATACTAGACTGACACCGGACTGACACACGCCTGATACTGGACAGACACACACCTGACACCGGACTGACACACGCCTGATACTGGACAGACACACAACTGACACCGGACATACACACACCTGACACCGGACTGACACACACCTGATACTGGACTGACACAAGACTGACACCGGACTGACAAGCCTGATTCTAGGCAGGAATGCACCTGACACCGTTGCAGTCATCAGGTCATTATAAGGGTCTGATACTGCCATTGTTCGCGCCTTGTAAGTGCCGTGTACGTGCAAATGCATCAGGCCCATATACGGCAGCCTTATACGGGCCCTTATCAGGCACAGGTTTCACGGGTTCATTTTACATCATTTTATTTTGTTTTTATTTTTCTTTGCCTCTTTTCACCTGTGATCATTTGAAGTGCATGAATATCTGATGTTCACAGAAAGCCTTAAGCATGCAAGTAAAATGCAACATAATCTTCATGAAATACAAATGTACATTATGTGACTGTGCAATGAAGGAAGCTACTATTATCAAATGCATTTTTAATAATGGCACATCAATCAAACATTGACCTTTCTGTTCTTCCTTCTTTTTAAAAATAAATCGGGTTCTGAGGTCTCCACCTTTGATCTTGGTTATGGGCTCAGAATTCGTTGGGACCATCATCAGAAACTGCCCAAACACCAATAAAGAATTTGGGATCAAATTTAAATTTTTTGGCAGTTGAAACATGCATGGAATTTTGATGTTGTCAGCATTTTGGCGCTTTATTTCCTTGGGTTGGAAAGCTGTGACTTTCTTAGAGTAGCAAATCGGGCAATCGTATGTAAAAGTGTCCCATCCATCAAACGGTGACTTCAGAGATTTTTTTCACCACCAACCATTTTTGGCCTTAAAGGCCTACAAAATCAAAATTGCTCGTGAGAACAGTTTCAGATTCTCCAGTTCGTAAAACAAACATTGCACCTCACTTCTTTTTTTTGTTGTTGCACTCTTGCCCCCTGGGACATTCTGGGAACACAGCACCCATCTAGAATAGGCATTTAAAACCAGACAAAAATATTCTGATCAGATGACATGGTTCTCAAGGGTGACAATCAGGCACAGTATATCAGGTACCAACTCTAGAGCACCCCTGCAGAGAAAGAACTGTATTAAACTAGGTTATTTTCATTGTTATGTTTGTTCAGCAGCCGCTTGATCAATAAATAACACCTTTAGTACCTTCAGAGGATCGTAATTTGTAAGTAAGCAACTCTCTTTAAGTTAATTTTACACAGGTGATAATGGACTTAAAGCTATAGTCTTTGGAAAGGGATCATTCCATGCCAAACCACCCCAGGGCCTGAAACAGAGGTTCTCAGATTTGGCTGGGATGGGTAAAAACTCTATCAGGGTGACCCAAAGGACCCACAAACCAAAGGATTTTTTTTTTTCAAAAAAAAAATCTGCTGGGTTTTGGGTGACAGCCATTTTTTGACATTTTATAAAAAGGGGAAAGAAACAGTATAAAACAAGAATCTTGCATTGCATTGTTCCCAAGCACTCGAGAATCTACTTTTCATCCCAAATCTATTAATCTTACAAAAAAAAAAAATTGGACCAAGGTATCAACTACAAAATTTTTGAAATAGTTCACATTTAAACAACTTCTCTCTAATTTGCCAAAATACATGTTATGAGAAAAATTATGAAAAAAAACCCACAGAGCACCACTGTAACTGTTTGATCATCCCCAACAATTTTCAAAAGTGGCCCGACACTAACTGTGGAATGGGTCAAGCATTATGTTTTGGGAGGTCTCGTAAATTATAAGAAGCTAGATTTTTTTAAGACAATGAGACTCTGAACAGATATGATCACATGACCATTATAAAGTGACATGTTTCATATATTTACCCATATTTCTTTTCTCACTGGCACTCTGATATAAATAAAGATTATTTGCTATTATCATGGAACACAGCTATTCTAAATATGGTGCATCGAAACAATTATGTGCCATGTGCTGTAAGTGTGAACTTGCCTAACGCCCCCTGCTCACATTTAAACAATGGACTCATCACATATCCATGATATTCGTGGCGTGGAATGAACCAACAGCTATTTTTTAAGACTAACCTTACATGTGCCTGAAATTGAACAATTTTGAAGATACCTGAATACTAATGACAAATGTGGTGGCTAAAAGAACTCTTAAACCATGCTAAACTATGTTAGGCAAATTCTGGTAGTCTTTTGGGCAAGTTCAAGTGGTCCGATAAATTCACAATCATTCTCACACCAAACATAGTTACAAAAAAAAAATCCCAGAACACGAAAAATTATCGCAAAAATTATCTCACTACAGAAACTGAATGATTCATTTAAACTACAGAAATCTGCCAGTAGATTCGAGCGATAGGGGACAAAAAGGAGTGTGTTGCTTAGGGTGTCCCAAATTTCAACGGAACTCGAAATGTTTGACTCTTACCCTCTGGATAGGTGACATATGATGAGAAACCCCCGTGAATTTTATTTCAGCAAGATCGCGCAAGCTTTAGGGGTCGCGACGGGGCCTTATAGTTTAACATGGGAACATGGGAATTTGTTGGCAAGGACATCCCTAGGGGGTAGCTTCACAGCGGCCCGAACTCCGCAGCCGCCGCGTCGCTGGGCGCGCGCGCCGCCGTGCAGAGGTAAACTGTTCACATCGCTGTACGAAAACGGTTCCATGAATAGGTCTCAAATTTTCAGCACTGCCTAGTAAAAGACCAATCAGAATCGTTCTAGCATTTCTCAAACTCTACATCTAGTGACAAAAATTGGCTGGGTTCACGTAACTCCAAGCGGAGGCCGTTTTTCAAAATTTTGGCCCTGCCAGGCCCTTGGCAGTTCCTTTCTGTGGCTTGTCACAACATTCTAAGTCGAAATCTTGAACGGTGAGACTAAAAAGAGCTTTTGAAAATAGGTCTGCATCGCACTTTGCGCCGCGCTAATGAATCCGCACGGCGGCGCGCGCGCCCAGCGACGCAGCGGCTGCGGAGTTCGGGCCGCCGTGAAGCTACCCCCTAATGTTATGTAACTAATGTACTCACAATAGGTAGTCAGAAGATTTGAGATTTGGTAAAGAGAAAATTGAAACAGGAGACTGATGCCATGCTTCCCTCTTTCTCTCTCTCTCTCTCTCTCTCTCTCTGACGTCCATAGGGGCACCTCAGCTAAGAATTGCTAAGCTAAGCATTGCTGATGTAGGGCAGCAATGAGTAACAATGAAGTAACAAATTAAGCCAAAAAAGTTTGATCAATCTGAGATTTACACTTGGTGGCGTTCCCTTATAAGCAATGCGCAGCGCTATGCGTTTGTTTGCAGAGTGTGACGGCACATTTCTATTGCATCGTATAATACACTGCGCTTTTCCCCCGCAGCATCAAGGACCCCGGTCTGCGTCGCCTTTTCCAGCCGAAACAAATGGAAAGTTATGTAAAAAACTACCGAAAGAACCATGGGCCAAAAAACCCACGGTTCTTCAGAGAGGCTGATGCGATTTTGCAACAACTCAAAAATCAATATCTTTGTAAGTGCTGTGATTTTATACGCGCTCATTTGGTCTGGATACGCCTCATTTTAATTTTCGCGTCATGCGTGATTACAGGTCGCACCCTGGACGACACCCACAACTTTAATCAGGGCATGGTAGGCGACCCCGGGGAGGAGTCGCTCCTATTCGCATCGGAGCGCCTCATCAGTACCGTCACAGAGGATGACGTGCTGTGTAGTGACGACACATTTAAGATGAGGCCGTACATTACAAAATGCGCGCACGTCTTCATTGTGTCCGTTTTCGCCTTCGGGCATGTACGTATTTCTATCGCTTATGATGTCTTCTACTTGAAATATTAGAAAGTGTTAACGCTGCCCTTTAATTTACAGGTAATACCTGTGGCGTATGCTGCCATGAGCAGCAAAAAGGCAAATGCCTACAAGGCCGTCCTTGAGCAGCTGAAAGCTCTGGGCTTAAAAGGATCACAAGTTGTGACGGACTGGGACAAGTCCCAGAGGAAGGCGTGGAAGGAAGTGTTCCCCAGGATCCGGACGCACGGCTGCCTGTGGCACTTCCACCGGGTAAGATATGTTAATCTCGCGCTCTCGAGCCGTACAGCCTGATTTCAGTCTTGCTAACTGTACGCGTTTATCTGTTGCAGTGCTTACACAAGAAGGCCCGTGCCCTGGGCATCGATAACTTCTTCTGGGAGTTCAATGAGTATGAGCCAAGGAAGCTGGGGCCAGGGCTGGTCATGAGGATGGCGGCCGCCCTGCCCCGGCTCCCTCCGCACCTCATTGCGTCGGGGTATGACGCCATTTGGGCAGAAGCGGGGAAGCTTGAACCTGGCCCTTCCCCCGACAGAGTCCTCCAATTTCTGTCGTATTATAAAGCCCAATGGATCATCAACAAGGACATTCCAGCGGAGGACCTGTCGGTGGAAGGCAAAGAGGCGTGGACCACGTCCGGGGAGGAGGCCATTCATAGGAAATTTAACACCCTTCTCCGGAACCACAGCCACCCGTACTTCTGGAATTTTCACGGTGAGTAACTTTAACAGTCAACGTTAAGTGTTGTTTTATGTCTATATCCTCCATAATTTATTTATTACATTTTTCCAGCCACCATCCGCGCTGCGGTACAAGAATTCTCTGATTTATACTTTACGCACCTGGACACGGGGGTGGCTGCCCGACCCAGAAAGCGCAGCCGAGGGCTACTTAAATCAGCGGCTGTCAACACCAAAGGTGTGCAATTCGACCGGGACATCGCTGATCTCCAGGAGCAGCTCAGGCAGGATGACTCAGTCAGAAATTTTTTGCTTCTCGCCGGGGCAAGGTGCAGGGGGCACTTTGCCATGCTCCGGGAGTACGAGGACGTCCTCGAGAGACCAGAGTAAGTGTCTTCATTAAGAAATGCGTTATCGTTCGAAATTTATAATTTGTCCGCACACGCAAGGACTGGAACTGACCGATGGTTGTTTTTAACTCTTGTTTGCTTACAGGCCCTACGAGTTGACAGAAACAGAATTGGTCGGTGATGACCCCACAATCGAGGAGCCAGACACCGAGGACGATGACGTCTTCGAGCTCCAGCTGGCGGGCGACGGGCTGGGGCCCCAAGACGAACTACTGCCTCTATCTCCTGAGCGACCTGAAGTGCGCCCCCAAGATCCGGAGCCCCAGGACCTACTACTGCCTCTATCTCCTGAGCGACCTGAAGTGCGCCCCCAAGATTCGGAGCCCCAGGACGAACTACTGCCGGTATCTCCTGCCCGACCTGATGGCAACTGCCAGGGGGCGAAAGCCAGGGAGCTGTAAGACTACGTGTTTTCTTAATTACTGTTCTTACGAGTTCTATTTGCTTGCGCTGTTCACCGATTCTAATTGTGTCAACTTTGTGTAGGAGTCAACCGTTGCCCCCTCTCACGAAGAGACAATACAACAACAGAAGAAAACACAAGAACACCAATTTTAAAAAATGGTTAAAGAAGCAAGGTAGTGTTTGAAAGAGTCCTGAACTTGATATTTTCTTTTTTTATCGCCCTGCAATGTAGCTCTAAATTTGCCCATTTACCTTTTTACAGCGGCAGCAGCAGACACAGCAGCAGACACGGCAGCAGACACGGCAGCAGGGGCACGGTCATCCGCAACGCCTTGAGGGTACAAGCAGTCGTTTAAATGGTTGCAAGAATTGTTAGGACGGTACGCATGAACATCCAGAAATTATGATTTTCTCAGTTTAAGTATTTTTTTTGTTCTATTTCAATAATGTTACTTTCGAAAATATTATCAGTTAAGTGACATTTTGTTAATTTTTGTATTTGAATGAAAAAATGTGTTAAATTTACTCACAAGAACTTTTTTCAATGGTCGATTCCTTTCCTTCCTGCACCCATTACACTAAAAATTGTAAGACTGGCACATGTTGCCAAAACTGAAAATGAAAACCACAATAATTAAAAATTAAGTACGACAACAGTGTGCACAAATACATTCATGACATTTCACAGCCAAAAAAAAAACACCGCTTAACTTCGGTCTTCAGACGAGAATATCTGAGCCCTTCAAAATAAAATCAAAATTCGAAATTTGACTTGTACAATTTCTGCTGCAGTTTTGTTGGGTGTACATAGACACTTCAACTTGTCGCAGAGGTATAACAAGGCCAGGATTAGAACTGGGTTGCAGGTCACATGCAGCAGACAAGGAGTCGACCCAAAGTTACGTTCTCTGCTATTGAAAAGACCTTTTAGGTCAGATTCTCTCTAAACTGTTTTCTAAATATTTCTCAAGTGTTTTTAACAAGTACCTATCGTACTACTTTTGCCCACTTTTAAAAACTCTCACAACTTTGACATGGGTAGGTTTTTTTTTACAATTTTCTGCCTAACCAGGATGATTGAGTTAAATGTATTTGAGGGTAAAAGCTGATTCTTTCCATAAGTAACCCACAATTGGATTTCCACACTACCAGCGCCCCCCCCCCCCCACCACCACCACCACAGATGTATGACAGGGCTAACGGTCCAACGCAATACGATTATAAATTTATTATATTCTTTAAAAACACAAACCTATGTAAAAAAAATAGATAAGAAAGGCCAGTGAGAGGCGCACCTTCTAAATCCACGGGTACTCTTGAGGTGAATGATTTCAGTTGTTCACGCCACAGTGAAGAGCGGCGCAAGCAACCTAGCGTCGTGTCACACGTACTGGTCGTGCAGGGGTCCGAGATGGTAAGCCACATCGGCGCCCAGCGATGCCAAACACCTTCAAATAAGAAAACAAAAAATACAAGTTAAAATTTGCTCGGGGTTTCAAACGATTCAGAATATAATTTCCACTCGTATACCGCCCCACGTGTCCATCTGGGTCATTTATGCGATCGTTCACAAGCACTCTAAATGTCCAAGGAAAATTCTGTCCTTCAGCTGGCGCCACATATAAGCACATTCAAATCTGGGGCCCATATCTCACACTCTTTAGTACAATTTTGTAATTATCGGATAGAAAAGCGAACACCCACCTTACGAAGGAAGTCCCAGCCCCAGTCCCAGTGCAGCTCGAGGATGGCGAAGAGGACCTGGACTCGTTGCACCTCGTCTCCGTCATCCCGCGGCAAGGCGGCGGCAGCAGTGGCAGGACGGAAGCCGGGTCGGTGTACCACTCCACAAGTCCCCAACTTCTGATTTTCAGGGCAAGATGATCGGTTCATGTAGACAGGATCCAGTCTGCCATGGATCTGCGGCTTACCTTTCTGTACTGATATGAAAGGCATTTGAGAAATATGTGCAAGATACAAGTTATTGCCAACACTGTCAGAAAAATCTCATTAATTAGCAAAAGTGCTGCTAAACCATAAAAATGGCTGACCCACTGTCCAACAAAAGTGGTTAGTCATTTTAAAATGTTAAAAACCATTTTGGAATGGCTAAAGTCGGCCAAAAAGTCATTTCAAAATGGTTTTGTCACAACTCTACTTAGAATAGAAAGAAAAATAGCCGAAAGAATAGCGAGCAATAAAAGTGTGTGCAAATGTCGAAGCAGAGGGCGGGACTCTGCAACAACAAAATATTGCAAAAGTGGGAGTTTGCTGTGCAATCAGAGCAAGATAGTTCTAGCCCTGGCTACAAGACGCCCCACAGCAGCACCACATATGGCGGTGAATTTGGGATTTTGAAATGTAATAAGGGGGGAGTTTGTAGGGGAAGGGGGGGGGGGACAGATTATGTATAGAAAATAAACGCAGAAAAGGTATGACACAGGCCGACAAGAAAATGAGAAAACCTGACCATGGGGAGCTCGTTGACATTAGCCCACGCCACTTCCAAACAATGTAATCGAAAGGGATGCACTGTTAAAAAAAGGTCATCATGTAGCAGCAAGCGCCTCTAACTAATGAAAATGACTGACTCCTACGAAATAGGTTAGTCATTTTAAAATGATAAAAAACATTTGGGAATGGCTTAAGTCGGCCAAAAAGTCATTTTAAAATGGTTTTGTCATTTCAGAATTGCAAATCACCGATGACCTTACCATTTTAAAACAGTATTTTATATTGTTCTTGACCATTTCCAGAGCAGCCATTATAAAATTAAATTTTTTAAACAGTGTGGTGTTCCAGGCTCAAAAATTTTCTGAAAACATCGAGGACATATCGGGAAATGTATACGAGCACACACCTTGCAAAACGTGAATGTAATCACCTGGCAGCTTGCAATAAAACCATGATAATGAATAAAATAGCTTTCGCACAGCACTTACCAAGATGGTACGCAGGATTTTACACTTACTGTCCACTGTTTGGTTCCCTTCCAGCACTCATAACTATTCGCAGACACAATCCTTTTAACTCTTGTTGGCAAGGATGAACCAGAAAATGAATTGTGCTCACCACTCCTGAAAAACAAGGAATACGAATCAGAGACAGGAACAACACAAGGGCCAAATAATACTGTTACCATGGTGTTCTCAAACTATAAAAGCCAATGCATTGGAGCCTAACCTATACACGGTTCTGTGCGGCATTACGAATATTCCATGGTATGAAGTAGTAACTCATAAACGACAAAATAACAGCCGACGCACAACCTCACCAGCGCACAGTACTTGCTTAAACCTGAATTTACTTTTACAGAAAGCACAAAGCCCGAGTTATGGAGAAAAGTAACACATAGCACACGCGAACTTTGATCGCAATACGAGGGACGTAAAGAATAGGCCTTCGCAATAGACATTTCAAAACTCGGACGTTCTGAGACTTTCAAACATTTATACAATCCCGAGAAACGCAGCGACTACTTGTAGCCCGTCCGCTTCTACTTTTGTCCACTCACTACGTTAGATATTTACTCGAGCAAATCGAAAGCGGATTATAACAACTGACCTACAACTAACCTGAATAACATTCATCAGAGCCAGGCAAGTCCGGCATCCGGCGTCGCCGATGGAATAACATACTCACATTCACTCGGGACAAGAGATGTACAGAACAAAAACCATATCTACTCGCCGAAATACTTCGATCACAGCTGTGCACAAATAACTTAACAATTATTGTCATGCGGACCGCCACATTCTCTGAGTTAGCCGTCCCGAACTGTCCCTATTCTCCATTGCAGTTTTTCTGTATTCCGTAGCGTCGACCACTTATTTGCACTCAAATAATACTATTCACACCATCAGCATTATCTGTCCCCCAAAATTGGAGAAGCAAGCAGAAATCGGCCCGTGATGATCACAGATGTTTAAAAAGTGGTCCGTGCACTGAAAAAAAATGATTGCCCGGCAAAATGGGTTCGCAATACATTGTACAAACAATTTTGGGCACAGACCACAACTGCAAAAATAAACCTAACCAAACTTTTGCCATGGAGATCAGGAAAACAACAGATCATCAACATAATTTCCAGCCTGTGATTACAATGCAACTCACCCATCAACCATACAACTACAAAAACTAGACAGTGAAAAATTAAAATACTCACTAGAAATTTCATAGGTCACTAACGGAATACAAACTTACTGTTCGCTAATTTCTCACTTCAATGGAGACGATGGCCACCCGATACGTAGTCTTAGAGTTATTTGGCAACGGGAATATTGAAAATCACAAGCACGAATCAAGCAGACACAAAACGGCGTGTTAGTAAATATTAAATATATTACGGTCTTCGGGCTCCACTTTTTCGCTTGCGCACGGCTCAGAATATTTCCGACTGGGTTGGGTATGAAAACATTAACATGAGCGAAGCAACGCATGGCAGTTCCAAAGCGATACACTCGACGGCGCCACCGCGCGGTCACAGCAGAGCGTTTAGAGAGTGCCCCTACCGCAACGTCATCAATACGTGGACGGAGTTCGCACAGGTCTCCGACAGAGAGCTGTACTATCTCACGCTGGTCCGTGTCGAGCCCGCCGGGACGATTTGCCCAGACCTCGCTCGGGGCGAAAACCGCAGGGGACGAATGAGTGTCTCCCCGACTTACCGAAGGGCGCTGCAGCTTATCATCATTTGGCGCCAATTACGAACACGATCGGCTACGTGACACAATCCGTGGTCCTCACAGCGAAGACGTATTTTTATTCGTGCGCTAACTCCTGTGCGCAAAGGACGTTCATTTTCTGTGTTGATGTATCTTTCGTCATCTCAGACAAACAGCTGTCGGTTGTCATAGCAGAAGATTATTAATTTCTCAGCGAAAGCAATACGAACCACAGCTCTTACATTAGCTGGGTCAGCTAATCGTGTTGTCTGTCCGCCTGAGAGCCGATGTGTTAGCTGTTCCAGCTTACTCTAAACTGGTGTAACTAAGGTATTTTTTTCCGTGCGGGCCCGGGGCTGGGCCTGGCCGGGCTGGTCCTGCCGAGGGATGCATGACATTGTACCGGGAGGAGACCGTGAAAAAATCCGTTACACTCGGAACCCGTCCCCCGCTCTGCGGGCAGTGCAGCCTGCGTCGTCGGAGCTCTGCCGGGAGTCCGGGCCGTCTCCGGCCGGCCTCTGCCGTGCCTCCGTCGTGCAAAACACCCGTTCTAGTGAAACTAGAAACTTCGTTCGAACGCCAAACCCAGCTGAAACCGGAGTAATAAGCCGTTTGGTGAAGTCTCTTTTGCCACCAAAGATGTAGTTTAGAAGTTAGGTATCTTGACTGGGCCTTTAGAAAAGAGTCCCGTAAGGGTCTCCGCCTCCAGTCTGGTCCTTTTCTGTGTAAACAAAGAATCGTGTCGCTGGCCCGCCCCAGCCCCCGCACACCGTCTCCCTCCTATAACTATATAAGCCCGTGACGGCAAGCCCCGACCGATGAGCTCTGATTTTTGCGTGTTTTCAAAGCGTTCTTGGAGAGAGTTTAGGGTCTCCAGGGCCGTTGGAACACGCCTAGCACCTGGCTAGACTAATTTACTGCGCTCCTAGAAAAAATGGCGGTTCTGCGACGCCTGGTTTTTGAGATTTTTGATCCCTAACAGCGGAGAAAACGCGAAAACCAAGACCGATAGGTGCGTTTCTTCAAAAGTATGCGACTTAGTTCAAATTTAGTATCATTCTTATCGCCGTAAAGAGAGGATATCAAATAATTAACTTATTTTTCAGTATGTTCAAATTTTAAATGTTCTTGTGGAGTGGGTTGATGGATCCGGAACTAAAAGGCACCATCACCCCCGCAGCGGGGCCCACAATGGCCCGACCCGGCCGTCCCCCCGGCCCAGACCCGAGCGGCAGGCGACTACCTGCTGAGCGAGAGAGACGGAGAGCTCCAGGATCGCCTGTCTCTCTCTAATCATGCTCGGAGTACCAAAACATGACATTTTCGGAGGTGCGAAACACTGAAAAGAAAATTTTCTAGAATATTTCTCATTGCAGACTGTGATAGGGGAAAGATGGATTTAGTGCCTAACGCAAATCTCATCCCTGGGAGACGTACGGTGCCCCCGCAAACAGCTGCCAAAGTTGGGCTATGTTCAAGGCGTTCCAGGGGCCAACCTGGAATTTCCAGGACAAAATAAAAAGCGTTAGGCACTGGATCGACTCTTTGACTACGCTTTCCAAAAAACCGGGTGGCGCTGCGACTTGTGGTTTTTGAGGTTTGCACCGCCGAAAATGCCTCAAAAACGGCTCTCGGAGACATGCCGCTCCTACGGCCTTAATCTGGTGCGAGATGCCTCGGGCTACCCGCCGGTCTCACACCTGGTGTTAATCTGGTGTTAGCCATCAGCTATAAACCCTCGTTTACTGCAGATGTCCTCCACTAGGCTAGTCTAAGTGACAAGGCTACCTCCTTGCTCATTCTGCTGTCTTGGTAGGATGAAAATTCATTTATTGAATGGCGCGTTAAATACGCTGTTCAACGGAAGGGCACCTGACTGATTACTTCAGGTACTCTGTGACCACGGAGAACCGCCTTCATATTCACAGCTCATTCCGTCTTTCTCCGCATACTGTGAGGGCAGTCGGGGCTGGGAGTAACCCACACGCCCACCGTAGCACACCCCGAGCAGGCAACATCCGGAACGCCGAGTTGTGAATGCTATCCTTGTCTCCCTTGTTGCCGCCTGAATAGAGCGACAAAGAAGAATCACCAGCTCGAAGTGTTTCGCTCGCCGCATCCTCGCACGGGACCCCTCGAGGAACAGTGTGACCTCTGACGGTGCTTAGAAGAAGTTCGGACACCCGTTGGGCGTGTAATACGCGTTGCGAGTCGTGCTCTGGCACCCCAGCTAACACTGAGTGCGGGGACGCGGGAGGGCCGTCGGGCGGTCACGGAGTAAGGACACGCGGCTCGAGCACTGGTGCCGATCGAGGCGGCAACACCAAAGCTAACACCGCGTGCGATGCACCCTGTTGGCCTCGTGGGATATCGACGGAGTTGCTGCAGGGTGTGCGCCACGCTTTGAAGGCACCGTGCTAACACCAATTCTGACACAAGGAACGACGCACCCTGGCATGAAAGCGGGGTAGCGCTTCAGTTAATTTGGAAAGTTTCGCGAGTACCTACAAATGAGAGGTAGCGACATAGTTAGCCGGCATTACTCGACTTACGCTAAACTCCTTCGACTAGTGCGTACGATGATTTCATATACTAAGCATGTGACCAACATCCCTGCTAGCCCGTGCGTTTGTCGACGGAAGGGCACGGATGCTGCGCACGGGCAGTGCTAGCTACACGATTGCCAGTCGGGTTGGGTCGCCCCGTGCCTGCTAGGCGTCCTCTGGCGGACCGACACCATATGACAGAAGCCTGCGCGAGGGCGCTGCGCAGAGCCGAGGCTGAGGAGTGGGAGTGGTTAGGGATGCAAATTTTCATGAAAAATATTTTTTGGAAATTTTTCAATGAAATTTTTCAAATTTTTCAGAAAATTTTTGGAAAAATTCGAAATTTTCGAAAACACGTGTATTTTGCATATTAATGGTTATATTCGAGCATCGGTACATTTATTCTGCTTTCCATTCGGGTTTGATGGTATTTTGCGATCGCATTCGCGTAATTCGACGTCTGGAGTGTTTCAAACGGAAGGCGGGACGAGCTCCTGCAAATAAACGCTTCGTCTGCGAATAGTTGGGGCGCTGGGAGGGTAGGGGTGAGGGAGGGGCGAGGCAAGAAGGCGAGGGAGCGAAGGCGGAGGAGGTGCGCGCGGGACGCCCAGCGCCGTTTTGTCCCTACAAACACCAAATATCTAGGTAAGTCACACCCTATGATATTCAATAGTATTGATGCTTTCTCTACGAGAGTGATTCACCCGTAGACGTTGACATATTGTTCTTTCTCCTTGGGGTTTGTTCCCGCTGGACCCGAAAGCTAGGTTAAGGTAGTCCTCTGACAATGCTTGTTTGTTTTTTGCAGGTTCCTAACATCTTCCAAGCGAAGATGGGACGGAGAAGGTCATTTGTGTGGGCTCATTATGAGAAAATTGACAGTGGTAAAGGGAAGACGTGCACGGTCATCTGCAAATACTGTAGTCTGAAGTCAACATGGGGCAATGCCAGTCGAATGATGCAGCACCTGGCCAATGAATGCAAGGCAGTACCGCAGTCCATCAAAACTTCTGCTGGAAAAGAATATGTATGTAAATAAATTTCTCTCAAATTGTCCTATCTAATCATATTGGTTAATGTTTAATTTCACATTACCTTTGTAGGTGTCAAATACTAAGAAGAAACGGAAAGTTGTTGACAGTGATAGCGACACCGACAATGAGACAAGAAATGTTGCATCTGTCTCATCCGTCTCATCATCAACTTCTCAGACTACAGCAACAACTGAACAACCTCTATCAAGGACCAGCTCTGCCAGTGGCTGTGGATCAATGGACCGTTATGTGATCCCAACATCAGAACGCCTTAAAGTTAAAATAGATAAGGCTTTAGCTAGAGCTGTGTATATGACACCAAGTATTCCATTTAACTTGTTTGAAGATGAATATTGGAAGCAAGCCATTGGTTTGCTTCGACCTTCATATACTCCACCTTCTAGGTACCAGGTTGGGACTCCTCTTCTTAATAATGAGTACAAGGAAGTCATGAGTGCCGCCCAACAGAAAGTCAAAAGTGCACCAGTGATAGCTATTATAAGTGATGGTTGGACCAATGTTAGAGGGGATAATTTAATCAATTTCATCTTGACAACACCTGAACCAGTATTTTTTAAGAGTATTGCACCCGGAAAGGATAGAGAAACGGCTGAATATGTAGGCTCTAAATTAGAAGAAGTTATAGATGAATTAGTAAAGGAAGGAGTTGATGTAATGGTGATATCATCCTCACAACACCCTACCCCGCTACGCCGCCACTGACTCACTCACTCACTGACTCACTTCTCATGCAAAAGATCGGCCACTTCCAGACCTCGCAGCGACGTGCGGTTTGCGGCGCCCGATGCGCTCGGGAGCCGACGTCCAGGGAAAACCTCGAAAACCGCACATTTCCAACGTCTTCCACCCTAAAATTCGATAAAATCGATAAATTTTACGAGATTTCATACAAGGAGGCCAGATCGGCCAAAATCGACCTCTGAGGACCCCCCATTAATCGGGGAGGAGAACCCATAGCCGACA